>CAWUFW010015219.1:0-372071 GCA_963921515.1 Calotriton arnoldi | reverse complement strand
GGGTGTGTGAGGTGAGCTGCTTGTAACTATGGTCAGTGCTGTGAGTCCTCCTTCCCAGCCAGCCAGATATCCCACCATGCAACGTGCTTGCATTGCAGGGAGTGCAAGTTGGCTTTCAGGATGTCAGGCAGTGGTGTTGTGCTGTTTGTTGGTGCACAGTTCCCAGCAGGGCCTTGTGCTCCCACAGCAGTAGCCAGTGTCAGCCATCTTGTCAGTCCTTATCCACTCCCTGTGATGTGAGCATGGTTCAGAGTGGTGTTGATGGGCCAATTGTGAGGGTGAGCAGTATCTGTGACTACAACTCCCATCATGCTATTGGCTACACTAACTTCACCAGCATACACAGAATTCCTTCCTTTGAGTGAGCTTCCCTGTGAGGTGGTGTTCTAGTGGTGGCAAAATATCAGGCATTGTTTGTTGATTATATTTGTGCCACTGCCTTGCTCTATTTGTTGTTAGGTTTGTACATGTCATGACACAGTTACATATCACTATGAGATGGCATGTATTGTGTTTATCTAACTGACATACACATCTTGGGATGATTATCTTTTGGTTGCTGTTGATTTGCTAGGGGTGGATGGTTTGACTGTCCCCTTGAGAGTGATGTGTGTGTATTGGCACACAATATTGTGTATATTAGTTGTGTACTCACCAGGCTCTGGGATGTCTGTTAGTCCATATACGCTCACTGGTGGTAGGATGGCCCGCACCTTCTCCTCCCAGGGCCTGAGGTATAGTGGTTTTGCAGGAGGGCCACTGCCGGTGTGCTGGCTCAGGAGGTAATCCTTCTTGAGTAGGTCTCTGACCCTCCTGCGCACATCATACCACCTGTTCTGGATGTCTTCCTTTGTGCACAAACATGGTGATTGTGCGTTCACCCTGTCGACGATCCTCGCCCACATCTTGGTTTTCTGCGACATGGGGGTCTGTTGGACCAATGTGCCAAACAACTGTGGCTCTACCCTCAGGATCTCGTCTACCATGACTTCCAATTCACTATCTAGGAACTTTGGATTCTTCTTTAGGGGCATGGTGATGGGTGGTGGTGGTGGTGATTGATGTGTGTGTGTGCAAGTGAGGGTGTGTGTGTGTAGGTTTTGCTGTGTGTGTGTGAGGGTGCTATTTTTTGAGGTGCTAATGTTGTGTGGCTTTTGTGTTGGATGAGCTGTGTGTGTGTCTGTGTTTGCTGTGTGATGGTGTTCTGTGCTGGCAGGTCAGTGGGATTTGCAAAGGATCATGGTAGGGATTTGTGGCCTTTATGTAGGTGGAGTTGGGGGTGTGTCCTTGTTCCATTTTTTTCACCCCTGTATTTATTGGCTTTGTCATTGCTTGTTTGGCCCTTTTTTTTGTATTTTTTCATTTGTGATTATTGTGCATGTAGGAGTCGTTCTTCTGACCGAGTAGGACGTTGCAGTTGTCTCGTGCGCGCCTCTCCGAGTCGTTCCCGCTGTGTTTCAGCTCAGTTTCATATGCGGCGTACGCGTCGGTCGCGGAGTATTGTGTTTGTTCGGCTGGGTTTGGTATGCGTGTCGGTCGTACGGCTTGGGCTCCGTACGAATCGGTCTGAATTTTCACCCATTGCATCGTACTGCGCGGGTCGGAGTTTGCGGGTACGTTTTGTTCGGATTATTTCCTGATGCGTGTCGGTCGGTTCGATTCGCGTGGTTTCCCGGCCGGATAGCTTGTTTCCGGCCGGGTCGGTCGTTCGCCTTGAGTTCCGTGCGAGTCGGTCGTGATTCCAATGCATTTCATCGTACTTCCCAGGTCGGGCAACGCCGGTACGTGTCGGTCGGACTATTATCCCGTACCGAGTCGGTCGGTATTTTTTCCGGCCCGAATCGGATTCGGCCCCTGGTCTGTAGGAAAAATGGCAAACATACACAGGGCAGTAGCCATGGGGGGCGGGTGTGGGGGGGGCAGAGGGGCCTGGCCAGGCCTTAATTTGGTCTGCCCCCCCTAATTGAAAGCACATTTTGAGTTCTCATTATTTAAAACAAAAAAAATGTTACATTTCATCTCTGAACGTGATCCCAATTCTCAGCCCTGCCTTCCTAAGTTATACTGAAACCGAAAGTACTTGAAGCTGTTTGCAGAACAAGACAGTAAGGCGGGGAGAGAGGACAAGACAAGGGGGCTGGGCCCGTTTAACCTTTATTTTTATCTGCTCACCTCACCCCCAATTAAATGCATCCGTTTTGTTGCTTTTTTCGTTTTCTTATTTGGATGTGTGAAATCATTTTGGGACTATGAAAACACAACAAGAGGGGTGTGCATGTAACGGTCAGTCTTGAAGCCTGGCTGGGTCATTTGTGGGCTCAGTGGGGGTGGCGGGGCCCATGGACAGGCACAGCTGCTCTCCATCCTTCATAGTCTTGGAAAACTGAAAGTACTGGCTGAGTCGGAGAAGCCGAGGTGAGTGTGGGGCTCTGCTCAGAGATTCAGATGAACACTGTCTAAGTAGATGAGCTGCTACTGAGTGTTGCTGCTGCAAGCAGCCCCTTACCTACCCCTGGACTGGATCTGCGGAGTCTTCTTTTTCTGTTGGATGATGTGGAGCTTTCAGCTCACCCACACAGACCACAGCTGCACCTCCTGCACCTGGTGAGTGAGTCACATAAGATTCCTGATAGGTAAAGACAGAGGGGCTGATTTGATCTCTGTATTGCTCCCCAACCAGGCCAGAGGCGTAACTATTAATCTTGCTGCAGATGCTGCGGCACAGGGACCCAGAAGCAAGAGGGACCTTCTGCATCGCAATTTTGATAGTATTTGATGACATAAAAGGGCTAAGAGGGACTTTTTTTCCTTGCCCTTGGCAACAATGCTTGTCACTGAGTCAGGCCTGCCCCAGCCAGCCTCTACATACACTGCAGCACCAGTGCCCCCAGAATGCCCCACTTTGCTTCACCCTCCAGTTCACCGCTGGGCAAATCAGGACTCCCGACCTTCCTTGCTTCACATACGTCACAGGGCGGAAGGCAAAGCTCTCCAAGTGGATGGGGGGGTGTGAGATTAACAACGAAGAAGTCACATATTCAGTAACTATTTAAGCAGGATATTTAGGCAAATGCAAATGAGTGCTTGATTACTTAGCAAAACTCACATAATACAAAATAAGAAACAAGGTTGAAGTCTGAAACAGACTCTCTAGTGTTAACAGTCTCTCACTAAATTCAGGAACAAAATGGAGAAGGTCAGAGTATCTGGTGAAATTCTGAGCAATGTTAACCTTTGCAGAAGTTTTATAGTCCATTCATGGTTCTGTCCAGCATTCTGTTTGCACCAATATCTTGTGATTCTGGGGAGCATGATGAAAAATAGTCTAAATGCGTACCATTTATACCAATAAATGTAAGTTTATATTGTTGCTTGTTTAATTTCATCGCGATACAAAAGGGGATGATGGACGGAACGTTTGAGCCAATCAAACACTCACCCCCAGTCAACTGATCTGGGTTTAATCCATCATCATTCTTTAGCTCACTCCACCACCCCAGTTCAGACATGGCCATATGCAAATCAGTCTGACCCCTGTGCCTCTTGGGAACAGTCCAGCCCGAACTGCCAAGCCATGTCTTCCCTGGACCGGAAACAAGCATCCTAGGACCGGTTTCTGGCATTCCAGCCGTCATCAGCCAGGCTTGCTTGAATCCAGTGGCAAAGTGAGCAAGGGACCCACGTCTGGGCATACCCCCGCCAACTTAGGGCGAACAAAGCGATACAAAAGGGGATGATGGACGGAACGTTTGAGCCAATCAAACACTCACCCCCAGTCAACTGATCTGGGTTTAATCCATCATCATTCTTTAGCTCACTCCACCACCCCAGTTCAGACATGGCCATATGCAAATCAGTCTGACCCTGTGCCTCTTGGGAACAGTCCAGCCCGAACTGCCAAGCCATGTCTTCCCTGGACCGGAAACAAGCATCCTAGGACCGGTTTCTGGCATTCCAGCCGTCATCAGCCAGGCTTGCTTGAATACAGTGGCAAAGTGAGCAAGGGACCCACGTCTGGGCATACCCCCGCCAACTTAGGGCGAACAAAGCGATACAAAAGGGGATGATGGACGGAACGTTTGAGCCAATCAAACACTCACCCCCAGTCAACTGATCTGGGTTTAATCCATCATCATTCTTTAGCTCACTCCACCACCCCAGTTCAGACATGGCCATATGCAAATCAGTCTGACCCTGTGCCTCTTGGGAACAGTCCAGCCCGAACTGCCAAGCCATGTCTTCCCTGGACCGGAAACAAGCATCCTAGGACCGGTTTCTGGCATTCCAGCCGTCATCAGCCAGGCTTGCTTGAATCCAGTGGCAAAGTGAGCAAGGGACCCACGTCTGGGCATACCCCCGCCAACTTAGGGTGAACAAAGCGATACAAAGGGGATGATGGACGGAACGTTTGAGCCAATCAAACACTCACCCCCAGTCAACTGATCTGGGTTTAATCCATCATCATTCTTTAGCTCACTCCACCACCCCAGTTCAGACATGGCCATATGCAAATCAGTCTGACCCTGTGCCTCTTGGGAACAGTCCAGCCCGAACTGCCAAGCCATGTCTTCCCTGGACCGGAAACAAGCATCCTAGGACCGGTTTCTGGCATTCCAGCCGTCATCAGCCAGGCTTGCTTGAATCCAGTGGCAAAGTGAGCAAGGGACCCACGTCTGGGCATACCCCTGCCAACTTAGGGCGAACAAAGCGATACAAAAGGGGATGATGGACGGAATGTTTGAGCCAATCAAACACTCACCCCCAGTCAACTGATCTGGGTTTAATCCATCATCATTCTTTAGCTCACTCCACCACCCCAGTTCAGACATGGCCATATGCAAATCAGTCTGACCCTGTGCCTCTTGGGAACAGTCCAGCCCGAACTGCCAAGCCATGTCTTCCCTGGACCGGAAACAAGCATCCTAGGACCGGTTTCTGGCAATCCAGCCGTCATCAGCCAGGCTTGCTTGAATCCAGTGGCAAAGTGAGCAAGGGACCCACGTCTGGGCATACCCCGCCAACTTAGGGCGAACAAAGCGATACAAAAGGGGATGATGGACAGAACGTTTGAGCCAATCAAACACTCACCCCCAGTCAACTGATCTGGGTTTAATCCATCATCATTCTTTAGGACCGGTTTCTGGCATTCCAGCCGTCATCAGCCAGGCTTGCTTGAATCCAGTGGCAAAGTGAGCAAGGGACCCACGACTGGGGTGGTGGAGTGAGCTAAAGAATGATGATGGATTAAACCCAGATCAGTTGACTGGGGGTGAGTGTTTGATTGGCTCAAACGCTCCGTCCATCATCCCCTTTTGTATCGCTTGTTCGCCCTAAGTTGGCGGGGTATGCCCAGACGTGGGTCCCTTGCTCACTTTGCCACTGGATTCAAGCAAGCCTGGCTGATGACGGCTGGAATGCCAGAAACCGGTCCTAGGATGCTTGTTTCCGGTCCAGGGAAGACATGGCTTGGCAGTTCGGGCTGGACTGTTCCCATGAGGCACAGGGTCAGACTGATTTGAATATGGCCATGTCTGAACTGGGGTGGTGGAGTGAGCTAAAGAATGATGATGGATTAAACCCAGATCAGTTGACTGGGGGTGAGTGTTTGATTGGCTCAAACGCTCCGTCCATCATCCCCTTTGTATCGCTTTGTTCGCCCTAAGTTGGCGGGTATGCCCAGACGTGGGTCCCTTGCTCACTTTGCCACTGGATTCAAGCAAGCCTGGCTGATGACGGCTGGAATGCCAGAAACCGGTCCTAGGATGCTTGTTTCCGGTCCAGGGAAGACATGGCTTGGCAGTTCGGGCTGGACTGTTCCCATGAGGCACAGGGTCAGACTGATTTGCATATGGCCATGTCTGAACTGGGGTGGTGGAGTGAGCTAAAGAATGATGATGGATTAAACCCAGATCAGTTGACTGGGGTGAGTGTTTGATTGGTTCAAACATTCCGTCCATCATCCCCTTTTGTATCGCTTTGTTTAATTTCATCACCATATTTACCCCAGTCACTTGGATTGGAGGAAAGTGTGCTTTACGGTTCTGGTTCAACCTTCAGTATGGTTTCTAAGCTCCGAATTGTAGCATGAAGGCGCTGTTCTTTTCACCATTTTGTAGCTCAGACTTCATAAGCAGGAGCTCCCAGCCCAACGTGCAACATATACTCTATGCATGCAGCGGTGCAGCTCAGAGTATTGAGCTTAAACAGCAGCAAATACAGTCTTCAAACTGGCACATGTGCTCACACCTACACTGTTAAGGTGTAAAAACTTGCACCACTAACCTTGCTCACCTAACTCACACCTGGAGTAACATCAGTAAACTCACTCACAACTGCACTAACAGCAGCACTCATATGGCACTTGCACCAGTAATCTCATTTGCATCTGCACTCATTCTGCTACTTACACCAGTAACTTCACTTGGATTTGCAGTAATGCATTGCACCAGTAACCTCACACACACCTGAAATCATACCTGCTTTGGAACTTGCACTAGCAAGCAGAACACTTGTACTTGCGCTGGCTTTTGCCGTCACACCTCTGCTAGCACTTACACCAGTGAAATCACTCACGCTTACACCTGCACCCGCACCACTATGGGCACTTGCACCGGTAACGCCACTCACACCTACTCAGGCACATAAACCAACAATCTCACTCCTACACTTGCACATGTACTGGAACATGCACCAATACCCTCACCCCACCTTGCTCACATATGCACTGGCACTATTACCAGTAACCTCAGTAGCACATGCATTCATACCTCCACTGGCCTTGGCAGCACTCACAGTTGCACTGGCACTTGCACTCACACCTTTAATCACACCTGTACTAGTGCTTGTAATAGTAACCACACTCACAATTGCACTCACACATGCACTGGCACTAGTACTCAGACTGATACTTGCATCAATAACCTCTTTCGAACATTCACTCACACCTTCATTGACTCTTGCACTCACACCTGCATTGCACCTTGCTGCATTGTGGCCATCAGAACATAGCCTAGTTCACTCACATTACATGCATTCATACTTTCAGATGCATGGCATTATACTGAAACTGCCCAGGGTGATATTGTGGCTAGTAAGGTGCCACTGCACTTCTGCCATGTGAGGGCACACAGCACCTTATAGCACAGTGGGGATAACGTGTGCCGCAAACCTGTAATGGAAACTAAGCTGAAGCTAGTGGAAGACAGTGGAGACCACTCAGAAAGGGAGTGCTGTTTGACCCAATACGTCACCTCCCATACTATATTTATATATAGTATAAATACATTTGTGCAAAGTGTAATATACTCTCTATTGCCAGTGCTGAGTGTGGCTTTGACTCTTGAGAGATAGTGCCTCAAGTGTGTCATCTTGGCACTCTTCATAAACAATGGTAATAAATAGCCTATTATTGTCCGTGCATCTGCATATACGATTCATGCCAAACTGTTTGTCCTGTTTTGTATAAATAACAGTATTTAATTAGAATCAGGATGCAAACGGTTAAATCCATGCATTATTATAAAATCACACTGAATAGGCCTAGTAGCTATCAGCAGAATTTTCATGCCTGTCAAGCCTCTGTAAAATGCTCTCTGTAAGACACCAAGCATTGTTGCAGCTGGTTAGCTACGAAGCACTGTGGTGCTAATATGGAATTTGACCTTTGCACTATAGTAATAAAGTATGAATGTTCATCTGTTAGTACGCTTGCTCTACATATTGTGTTACTGGGCCACTTTCAATTTCACTGGTACGGTACATTTTCTGCAGGATCAATCAGTGGCGGCTCCTCCATAGGGGCGTGGGGGCGTCTCCCCACTGCTTTCTCGCAGTGCGAGGAGCAGAAACATAAAATGGTAAAACTAACATTTTATGTTTCTGCTTCTCGCACTGCGAGAAAGCAGAAGTGCCTGGTTGGGGGCGGGCGGGTGGGCGGTCCTGCTCGAGGACAGGGGGGAGTGGCTTGCCCACTGTTGTGGGTACTGACTGTTTGGTCGGCCACAGGGCCGACCAACCCAGTCATGCGCACTCTCCCTTTTTCTCTATGTAGGCTTCTGCATGCACCTACATAGAGAAAATGGCCCGGCTGGGGCGCTCTCTGCTGCGCCTCACCAATCACAACGCTGCCATTGCAGCGTTGTGATTGGCTTAGGGTAGGGGAGGGAGGCTGCCTGCTGGCTGCTTCGGTGCTTCCTGTTCCTGCAGGAACACGCGGAATCCGGCTGCAACATTACACCGTCCAGGAGCGGGAGCGGCGCGGTATCCGGGGGCCCCGGGGGGAGGTAAGGTAGGTCAAGTTTTATTTTTATTCCCCACCCGGCACCCGCGAACACCCGCGCCCCCTCTCTCCCGCGAGCATGCCGGCCGCGGCTGGGTTTGATTGATCGGAAACAAAGTTTTACATCGCTCTCATCCATCAGAAAGGCAATTTCAGCCTGTTGATGCTTTACTGGGAGGTGCAGAGCCATCATATTAAAACTCAGCAGCACATTGATCAGAACTTGTTTGTGCTGCTGGGAAATGATCAGTCAGCAGTCAGTGAGCATAAGACAGCGTGGGCGCGTTTAGAGGCTTAGCACTAACCCAGTCTTGGACGCTACTAAACGGTATATAACAGAAAGTAAAAGGAGATACAAGTAGCAATATTAACATAATGAAATGCTGTTGATCCAGCGCTAACAATAAAAATAATTCTCCTATTATGCTTTGGTCATCCAGGTGCAATTATTCCTCTAACACACACACTTATATCCATATGACGGTGGGGCCCATAACACCGCATATACATTCACTTACTCACTTATTCCCTGGATTTCCTCCGACAATGAACCTAGGAGAAAAACGATTCGCTGGAAGGAGACGGGATACCTCTTTTATCATGACATAATATTTCTCATTTGCTTTTAAGGTATTCCGCTCATTGGTCGATGGACCAACTAGTAGGAATCAGTTGATGGTGATTAAGACCAGCTCAATCACAATGAACTCTTCAACATTTCATTTTAATCATTGAGCTAAAGAATCACTGAGTCAGTTGTTTAAAGAATAATAAAGTTTATATAAAGTTTCGAATGCAGGAAAATAAGATTAGCTTATTATTCAGATCATTACATTTATTATCAATATACGATTACTTTGGAATTGCATTGCATATTTATTAGACGGAAAATTAGGATTATCATGATACGAACTCTAAAGATCACCCTATCTATCTGTTCGAGGAAAAACTAATAATTCTCAAATAAAAGCTATCAGGAAAGACTCTCCTAAAGCAGCATCTTAATACTCAACTGGAAAAGAGAAATAACAGCAGCAGCATCAGCTCGTCAGCATCAGCAACCGCAACTTCACTCATCTACAGCATCTAATTTCTCCAGCATCTCCCGCAGCATGTCCGCAGCATTCGAACAGCATTCTAACCCCTCCCACCAAGAGTAGGTCTTCTTATACCCTAATTCTAGCTTACAACATAAAATGTTTCTTCTTCATGGCGCGATTCATTCTCATTGGTCACAAACTCAGGTCCATATACATTTTAATCAAACTTCCTGGTCTTAACCAGTTCCGTGTGGAATGTCTATGCAAGCATCGTTTCTCACAGTTCATGCATTTGCTCATCCGTTTCGATCAGTCCAAATTGTATCTTTTTCTGTTACATTTTGTGTACAACTGTTCCATCTATTGATTCGGTCGGACTTCTCACGCTTCTTGCTGATCATCTTGGCACACATCTGCTCAGAAGGGTCATGACAGCCTTGACCATACTTTCATCCTAGCCTCTCGGCATCAGCACGTGATCATCCCTTTTCCACAGCCTCTCGCCTCTATCACATGGTCCCTTGCTCATGCGTACTCTAGCAACTCGCGGCCATTTTATATTGCTGCTCGACAGGCCTAAGCGCACTATTTTCAAAGATAAACAAAATATTATTAAAACAAGGAAATATAAACCCTTTCGTTTCCCTCCCGTCTTTCTACGTACCCCAATTAGGTATTACCTAGCAAAAAGCAACATATAAAGCTGTCC
Organism: Calotriton arnoldi; assembly: GCA_963921515.1. Taxonomy (NCBI): domain Eukaryota; kingdom Metazoa; phylum Chordata; class Amphibia; order Caudata; family Salamandridae; genus Calotriton; species Calotriton arnoldi. Next base: position 362,044 of record CAWUFW010015219.1, on the reverse strand, counting down.
CTTACTTACCATCGCTTTATTTACAACCACATGTTTTATTTAAAAGCACAAATCATGCATTTATTATTTAATTAGTACGCAACTATTATGTTATGTTAGACACTTAAACAATTAGAAGTCAATTAATTTGCACACAGAATTGCGTGTTACCTTTAACCCTTAACATACATTGTTGGTTATTTACTTAAACGAACATGTTTATTAATAATTTACGAAAATATTAGGAGGTTAAAAAAAATTTCAATTATCCTGCTCCATCAACTCCCCCCTTTGGTGATTTTTAATATCACCACAAAAACCCAAGTTATACAATTTTCTCAGACAGCATATATCTTTTATCCATTTGCTTTTGTTAGTTTACACAACTGTATCCCTTTCAACTTGTCTCTTCGTTTTCTTGTACATGTTCTCTTTTATTTCTTCTAATTCTATTTCACCCATTTCTCTCTCTCTCTCCTTGTTTATCATGTTTTCTTTTTCTATTTTATTCTGCCTTCTTCTTCTCTTTATACATGTTATTGCAAGCTTCAGTATTAAAATTATTATTATTATCATGGTTGCTATTATTATAACTTTACCTATTATTAATCCACTCATTCTTGTTAACCAATTTATTACAGAAGAAAACCCTTTACCAAGTTTTCCAAAAGCACTTTCAACCTCCAGTGGAACAAGTTCTTTGTGCAAATTTGTAATATTTGTTATATATTTTTGTATATTTTCGCTTTTATCTGGAATGTAAGTGCAACAATGTTGGACTTTCAGCATTCCACAGACTCCGCCCTCTTTTGCCAAAAGAATGTCAAGGGCAAGACGATTTTGCATCACCATAGCTCTCATGGCAACCATTTCGGTATTTACCATCAAGAACCCTCCAGCAGTATCTGTAGATAAACGATCTACCACTGTGGATAATTTCCGAATTCTAAATGCATTCAAAGATATTCCCACTGCTGGTATCAATGCACCAAAAATATCACCTACTATTTCTGAAAAACTTTCCCTTTTTCTACGTGTAAAGGTATTTATCATTTTGTGTGTTCCTTTTTCTTTTCTATCCACATGAAAAATCATTGGAAAGACCAGGCCTAAATAACATGACCCATACCAATGGTCCGGCAACCTATAATAAGCCCTATTTCCGCAAATATAATAAATCCCTGGAAATATTGGATCTTTTCCCCCTTTGAATCCCCATCCACCTAAAATTTGGTAATTGTCATAGCAATTACTGGAACCCACAAAATAATTGTCATATCTTGTCTTATTTCTTCTAATGCACAACCTTCCCTGTTGGGGCCAATCCAGAGTCATAGCTGCATTTATCTTTTTCTTGTCATGATTGTTTTCCTCAAACGCCCAAAGAGGTGTTTTTGACTATTCTATCACTTTTCTTTGGAATTTCACTCTTCTCTCTTCAACCATCTCTAAAAATACCTTTTCTTCCTTCTTTAACTCACAGGTAAGGTTGTACCTAATTATACTATCTAATGTTAAAATCTTATCTTCTACAAAATATTCACCAAACGTTTTTCCCTCTTTTATTTTGTTAAGCTCGGGAACTACAGAAACTTTTGCAAAAATCTTATTTATGTCAGTGTAATAATATTCTAATCTACCTGTTTTATAAAATAAACTTGCTAAAACACTACATGTTATTCCATATGTCAAAGGGAGGTGATGATAAGTCACACCCTCTGCTACAGATGCAGGCAACTGCATACAAACATAGCAATCTCTTACATCCATTGTTTCTACATACTCATATAATAGTTTAGTAAAAACATTTTTTGAAAAATCTGTTATTGATTTGTCCTTGTGTAATTCTGCACTACTCTTTAAAATAACTGGCTCTTGAGTGTTAGCTCCTTTTTCTTTCTCAGTGTTATTAGACATTTCTACTACAGCTAAACTAATTGGAATAGTGATTGCTAGAACCACCCATACTGTTATTAATAATCCTGTACAAAAACAGCACATTTTGCACCATCTACTTAAAAACTCACATCTACATTTTCCATCTCTAGTATTCTCCATTTTGTTTTATAGGAAATTGTGTCACTACACCTCAGAAATGACTTGCTTGTCACTCTGTACTTCCAATGTTTTGTCTTTGCTTGGTACTTTCTTTCAATTCTTTATCAGAATTCTTTCTTCGTCACATCCGATAAATTCGTCAGATCCAGTGTTTTGTCAAATCCGGTAGAAACTATCTATACTTCTTCAGGTTTGTTGCTCTTCACTTTCTCCCATCAGGTTTCCTTGTTCTGGGTTTTCGTGAGTGTTCTTTTCTTCTTTGTGACTAGTCAAAGCACGATACAACCATTCAGGCGATCTATACTTCTGATTTACCTTCTTTATTCTTTTCGTTTTCTGCAAGTGTTTTCCACCTTGTTTTTCTTGCTCCTTTTGACTTGTTATTTCATTCACTTGTTCAGCACTTTTCCCATCCAATTTTATGATTCTGTATCTTAATTTTCTTACTCCGTTGGGCCAATTGTCTCCTTTTCTTGGCCTTTTGGCTTCACTTCCTTTTTCCTCTCTTTCTGTTTTCCAATTTCTTTTTCTTGTCTTTAGTTTTTCATTTCTTTCTTCTCCACTTTCATCAGATTCTGTTTCAATTCCTTCGTTATTTCCTCTTATTTTGAAACTTATAATTTCATTTTCTTCTACTTGTTGTTCTTTTCTTATCTTCCTTCGTTCACCTATTTCTGTCCCTCCTCGAGATTCTTCCGAATTTGTGTCAGTCTTTCTATCTGCTTCTAAATTTCACTGTTCTTGTGTTTGACTATCTGTCCCTACTGCTCCTCGGGGATTTTCCGATTTTTCTAACTTTTTATTTGAAACTCTCCCTTCTTCATCTATTAATATTACCTCCGAAGGATTTTTACCATAACTTGTACTTGGTTGCTCACTGTCACTATCTTCTTGCTCAGTTTCTTCTCTTATGCCTTCAAAATTCCAATTTCTTTTTAGAATTTCTTCACAATCCGAATGCTCTGTTTCTGATTCTGAACTGGTGTCTGATATTTCCAGATGTCGACTTACAGGTCGATCTTCAGGTTCTGGAACTTCAGCTATTTCTTCTATTTCCTCTTCTTCTTCTATCGTTTCACTTGTAGTTGGGTCTTCCAGATGTCGACTTACAGGTCGATCTTCAGGTTCTGCCACCCTGTCTGTTTCTTCTTCTCTTTCTGATGCTGAACTGTTATCGGATATTTCCAAATGTCGACTCACATGTCGATCTTTAGGTTCCGGAACTCTGATAGTGTGACTGGCATGCACCCAGTGTTTCACTCCTGCACACTTGACTGCAGTGGTTGTTATCAGGATCACTTGTCGTGGTTCATCCCAGCGAGGAACCAAACAGTTTCTTCTCCGGTGGACTTTTATTCGAACCCAACCTCCTGGATTCAAGTCGTGAGCTGGTTTTCTTTCAAGAGTGGTCGCATCCGGTCCAACCTGATGAAACACAGAACGCACCACATCAGCCAATCCTTTGCAATAATCCAGCACTAGATCATCAGTTATAGTCAGTAGCTTGTTGACAGGTACTTGTGCTTGTCTCATTGCTCGTCCCATGATTATTTCATGTGGACTGAGTCCAGTTTTCCTTTCCGGAATACTTCTGATTGTCATCAGAACTAATGGCAAAGCATCTGGCCATTTTAGTCCTGTTGCTTGACACATTTTTCCTAATCTGTTCTTCATTGTTCCATTCACTTGCTCTACTATTCCAGAAGCCTCTGGTCTGTATGCACAGTGTAGTTTCTGTTTAATACTAAGTGCTTCACAAATCAGTTTAACTAATTCATTTTGAAAATGTGTTCCTCTATCTGTTTCAATCGTGACTGGAAAACCATACCTCGGAATGAATTCTCGCAGCATAAGTTTTGCTACCGTAATACTATCATTCCTTCTGGTTGGGTACGCTTCCACCCAACGGGAAAACAAACAGACGACCACTAGGACATATTTTAGTCTGTTACAAAGTGGCATTTCAATAAAATCCATTTGCATTCTAGTGAAAGGACCCCCTTCTCGTCCTATTCTCCCTAGACTCACTACTGTCTTCCTTCCTGGATTTAACTGTTGACAAATAAGACATCTCTGACAAAGACTCTCAGCTATGGCTCTGAATTTTGGATTGTACCATGTTTGTCTAAAAAGTCTGTTCATTGAATCTCTCCCAATATGGGCTTGTCCATGGTACATCCGTGCCATGTCAGAAATCATGCTATCAGGCATAACTGGTCTCTCATCCCTGTAAACCCAAACATCAGTTTCTTCATGTTTTCTGCATCCTGCTTTTATCCATGTATCTTTTTCCTCATCCTCTGCAGCTTCTTGTAACTGTCTCACCTCATCCCATGTTTCAATAGGGTTAGTAAAAAGCAAAGGACAAGAAATATGCTCTCTTTCACGACATTTGTTCAAAGATACCACATTCTTTGCACAGTACTGTGCCATCTCGTCAGCATATTTATTGCCGACAGTTATGTAGTCTTCCCCATTTTTATGTGCATTGCACTTCACTACAGCAATCTGTTTAGGCAGCTGTATCGCCTCAAGCAGTTTTTTCACAAAATCTCCATTTCTGATGGGTGTTCCTGCAGACGTCAAGAAACCCCTTTGTGACCAAATCTGACCAAAATCATGCACAACCCCAAAACCGTACTGGCTATCTGTCACAATCGTAACCCGTACATTTCTTCCCAACTTGCATGCTTGAATCAGAGCTACTAATTCTGCGACTTGAGCAGACCGTACACCTTTCAGACAAGATGCTTCCATTACAGTTGCTACTGTGCAAACTGCATATGCTGCACTTAGAACTCCATCACTCGTTCTCAAACATGAGCCATCCACAAACAGAATATAATCTGATTCTTTCAAAGGCTCATCTCGTATGTCAGACCTTGGTTTTGTACAATATTCAAGCACATTCAGACAATCGTGATCTACTTCATCCATTTCAATCACACTCTCTTCATCTGGCAATGATGTCGATGGATTCACATTCATACATCTGTCAATGGTCACATTATCTGCACTCAAAATTACCTTTTCATACATAGTCAGCCGACTATGTGTCATGTATTGTGTTTTCGTTCTTGTCAAAAGAATTTCCACAGAATGGGGAACATACACTCTTAACGGATACCCCATCACTATGCCTTCACTCTGTTCCAGACTCACACAAGTAGCAGCAACTGCTTTCAAACATCCAGGCAGTGCTTTCGCTACAGGGTCTAAAACTGCTGAAAAATATGCAATTGGTCTTTTCATAGTTCCATGTCTCTGCACCAAAACTGAAAATGCACATCCATCTCTTTCACTGCAATACAGTTCAAAATCTTTCTCATAGTCAGGCATTCCCAATGCTGGAGCCTCACATAATTTCTTTTTCAGCTCTCTGAATGCTTTCATTTCTTCATCATTCATTTCAAAAGGATCTTTAACATCCTTCTTTGTCAGTTTCTGCAATGGTTCGGCAATTAGTGAAAAACCGCTTATCCATTGTCGACAATATCCAACCATTCCCAAAAACATTCTTACCTCTCTTTGTGTCATTGGAGCTCTCATTCCTTGAATCATTTTTATCCTTTCAGTCGTTACCTTTCGCACTCCTTTCTCAATTTTGCGCCCTAAATACTGGACTTCTTGTTGACAAAACTGCAATTTTGAAGGGGACACTTTATGTCCTCTTTTTGCTAAATGATTCAGCAAAGCAATTGTATCATTGACACATGCTTCTTTCGTTTTTGATGCCACCAGTAGGTCATCAATATACTGAACCATTACTGACTTTTCTGGCATTCTTAGATCTTCCAATGATTTCTTTAGGATCTGATTAAAGATTGAGGGACTTTCTGTATACCCTTGAGGAATTCGGCACCATGCCAAAATACGCTCTCCAAACCTAAATGCAAATAATGGCTGGCTATCTGGATGCAATGGAATAGAGAAAAATGCATGACATAAATCAATTACTGTGTACCATTCTGCTTCACGTGGAATCTGGTATAGAATCACAGCAGGGTTTGGTACTATTGGGCAACAAGGCACAACAATTTTGTTTACTTTCCTTAAATCCTGTACGATTCTATATGTTCCGATTGGCTTTTTCAGACCCATTATTGGCGAATTACATGGACTGCTCATGATTTCTTTTAGAATCCCTTGTTCAATCATTTTATTTATTACTGGCGTTATTCCTTCAATTATTTCTGGAGTCAATTTATACTGGGGCGTGTTTGGGTAACTTGTTCCTTCTTTTACTGTTATTTTAACGGGATCTACTCCTTTCATTAATCCTACATCTTCTCCTGTAAAGTCCCATACTTCTTCTTTCACTGTCCTTTTTAATTCAATTGGGATTTTCTCTGCATCAAATACAGGAAACAAACCATTTACTTCTGGTTCTAAGTTTACCATTGTCATTTTATACAGCACATCCTCATCTGGAGTCTGAAATGCAATTCCATCTGGGGTACAATAAATTGTGCAGTTCATTTTGCACAATAAATCGCGTCCTAGAAGGTTCACGGGACTACAATCACATACCACAAATCGGTGCATTTCACTAAATGGACCAATTCTTACCTTTACTAATTTAGTAAGAGGCGTTTTAATTTGCTGATTGGAAACTCCAACCACTTGGATATGTTCACCTGAGAGAGGAAGGTTTGGAATTTCCACTGACCTAACAGTAGAACGGGTAGCTCCAGTGTCAACAAGGAATGTTACATTTGCACCATTCACTTCTCCATCCACAAATGGACCAGACTGATCTACCTCTAGAGTTGCGCCAAGCACGCACTCTTCCCTCTCTCTTAGGCACCGTCAGGAACTTTCATCCATGTCATCCTCATCCTGTCGCAACCAATACTGGGAAATGGCAGCTGCACGAGGCAACTGTGTTACTTGTTCTCCTCCGTAGAATCCTGTTTCTGCACTGTATTTCTGTTGGTTAACACTCTTGGGAAGTGGTGGTTGTGGCACCTGAGTTTGTTGAGTAACTACCTCACTCTGCACCTGTGAATTTAATGATTGATTTTCCACATTAGGTTTTGGAGAAAATTTACACTCGTTTCCCCAATGTCCTAGCTTTTCACAGTTGTGGCATGGCCACTTCTTCTTTGCCTCATCTATGCTCATTTGTCCTTTTCCTTTACCTATATTAGGTCGGGATTTAAACTGTCCTGTTTCACTACCAGAATTACTCAATTGAGCTTCTTGCTTCTCTGCAACTTTCACCTGTGCCCACATGGCCTTTTCTTTCAATTTACGCCAGTGTTCTTCAATCTGTGGGGCGCGCCCCCCAGGGGGGGCGCGCCACCATCCCAGGTGAGCGCGCACTCCACCCGAAATTCTTACCTTTGTTGTCTTGTTTTTCCTCCGTCCCACGTCGCAAGTTATCTCCCATTTCAAATGGGGATTTTAATTGGCTGCTGCTCCCGCTTTCTCCAATCAGCACGCAGGAACTTCACTAGTGACGTTCCACCAATGAGGGGGACAGCAGCTGAGATTGCAGGAAGTGCCGCGAAATTTGCAGGCATAAAGCTCCTGCATTCCACTTTTGCTGCCTCTTCTTCCTGGTTTCCTGTGAATGCGTGCCTACGTATTCCTGTCGCCTCGCTGTGAAGGACTGCTGAAATCTGCACAGGTAAGAGGGCTTTCTCGAAGTCGGGGGGAGGTGGGGGGGGCTATTGGGCTGATATTCGGCCATAACGGAGGTTTTGATCACGTTGTGCGCCTAAAAGCATCCTCGCGCACAGCGCTTTATCTGCGCATTGCTGCACTGCCGGTAAGCAATCTAGCCTCAAAATGTAAGTGCCTCAAGACGTGGCTCCGCAGGGCAGGTGGACGGGGGCTGGCACTTATGTCCTGGATGCTACATGGCCGTCCTGCAACGTGGTGATCGTTCACCCACTCTGGAACCCTTCTGTGCTGTCGGATTTCAGTGCTGGGCTGCACTGTTTCAGTCGTATATCAATCACCTCGATGGCTACTATTGATGCGCCCAGTTCACTATGTCCCTGCTACCTTAACACTTCCCCCGCTGCTGCAGATGATTCCCCCTTACGCTCACCACAGCCTTGTGTTTGTTGTGGTGTTGTGGATCATGTTCCCATCAAGGGCAGAGTCTGAGCATTCGTCCTGCACTGGTTTATACTGGACCCAGGAAGATGTTCAGTCAGGGAGGAGACGGACGACATGGCAGAGAAATTCGACAATCTGGAGGAGCTGTGGCGGAATTCTATGGGGAAGTGTTTGAGGCTTGTTTTAAAATGTGAGCATGTTATTGCTTGTAATTAGATTTTGTTAGTGTGTAAATATCTTAACTGATATATTTCCTGATACGCTTACCATGAGTTTGGATTATCTCTTCGCTAAAGTGCTCAACCATATTGTCACTCAAACCACCTTCTTTAAATTTGTATTCTGTGCCTGCACATAGGCCTAATTAGCTCCTATTGCATTTGATCTTTGACTCACGGCGCTCCACATTTTTCATTTGCTGTGGTTCAGATTCCTCTCGCAGCTCACACAAGTCCCTTGCCTACTCATTATATCAGCGTCCGAGGCGGAGAGCACATGAATGTTACAGAAGGGAAGCTTTCTAGCCAGAACGTGGTCCCTGCAATGGTACAAAAAACAACTTGGACAAGTCCTTAGTTGGTTAGGGTCATAATTGTTGACCTTCACCTTGATAGAGGAACGCAGACAGACATTAGTAGTCTTAGGAAACCCCTCACCCACCTACCTAGTAGGTGGCATGCTTCATCATCGGGGCCCAGCTGGATTGCCGAGTGCAAACCAGCTGTGCTTCAACGCCTGATTTACAGCGGAGCAGGTTATTTGTGAGAAAGAGGAAGTGCTATGTGAATAGTGAATTAAATGCTAAAAATGTCTCTAGGAAATCCCCTTATAAAAGTTTTAATAGAAGGGTCCTAGGACATGAGTAAAAACATGATAGGGATATACATGAGGTAACAATGTGCCTCAATATCCCTAAAAAGTGTGGGTCTACTAGTTTCAGCCTTCTATGATATTCTTGAGGCTTTCGTCAGGACCAAAGGAGTGAGCGTGGCCAAAAGGATTTGGTGGCCACTAGGGTGTATGTATCTCTATATCAGCGCACACCTAAAGTGCGCTGTGAGTGTGGTGGGATCTTGTTACTTACAGATCCTGCGCGATGAGTATATTAACTCCGCGTGTGTACAGTTTCATGGATCCTGTCACACAGTGGAACTTCCTGTTATGAGGACCATTAGTCTCAGGATAGTTACGCCTGCAACCTAAGCTGTGGACCGGATCCCGCCGTAGTGATTCACTACGGCGGGATCCGGTCCACAGCTTAGGTTGCAGGCGAAACTGTACACACGCGGAGTTAATATACTCATCGCGCAGGATCTGTAAGTAACAAGATCCCACCACACTCACAGCGCACTTTAGGGTGTGCGCTGATATAGAGATACATACACCCTAGTGGCCACCAAATCCTTTTTGGCCACGCTCACTCCTTTGGTCCTGACGAAAGCCTCAAGAATATCATAGAAGGCTGAAACTAGTAGACCCACACTTTTAGGGATATTGAGGCACATTGTTACCTCATGTATATCCCTATCATGTTTTTACTCATGTCCTAGGACCCTTCTATTAAAACTTTTATAAGGGATTTCCTAGAGACATTTTTAGCATTTAATTCACTATTCACATAGCACTTCCTCTTTCTCACAAATAACCTGCTCCGCTGTAAATCAGGCGTTGAAGCACAGCTGGTTTGCACTCGGCAATCCAGCTGGGCCCCGATGATGAAGCATGCCACCTACTAGGTAGGTGGGTGAGGGGTTTCCTAAGACTACTAATGTCTGTCTGCGTTCCTCTATCAAGGTGAAGGTCAACAATTATGACCCTAACCAACTAAGGACTTGTCCAAGTTGTTTTTGTATATTACTCTGGGAAAGGGACAAGTTCCTGTTCCATTTCCTTACTCTTTAGTTGTTCTTTAGTAACCCTGCAATGGTACCCCATACATTGCTTATTTCTTCTCTTACATATGTCATCATCCCACAGTGCAGCCTTTCCAAACCCAAGCCTGTATTTTTACTGTCAGCCATATAGCGCACGTCTGGCATGTGATAGCAGCCTATTGTAGCGCTTACAAGGCTCATAGTCTTATTCGAGGTCAAGAGTAAGAAGGCTGAAGAACTTTTGAGATCAGTCCCATGTCCAGAGTGAGTACAGTGCTTGTGTGTTTCTCACAATCTGGTTTGTCTTTTCCAGTTAAGTATGAGGGACTACACATATCAGAATGCAAACGATCATTATTTTTTACCTGAGTGTTCAACATGTCACTGATTTTTTTTATTTGAAAAATGTCCAAGGAAACCATCCTTTTAAATTGTTTTAAAATGTATTTATGTTGGTGATTTCTCAGGTGAGACGCTTCGCATGAAGCTGCTAGACCACTGCCGAGTGTGCGGCTGCAGACCTACTATCCTCATCAATAAATCTTTATTTGATAATCCACAGTGGTAGCTACTGCTAATAGAAAGCCAAAACCAACATCATTGCACGGTTTGCAAAGGGATAGTGTGGAGCTGGCAATGATGTTGGTTTTGGCTTTCTATTAGCAGTAGCAACCAGTGGGGATTATCAGCTGGTGCACACAATTTTCAAAGCAGTTTTACGTGCCCATTTGAGCAGAGGTGAAAACGTTTGTTTTGAATAGCTTCCAAGTAGCCTCCATGTCATTCATAAGATATTGGCTATTCCTGCCATTTTAGTCAAGATAGTTTTGCATTCTTGGACTCGTAATTTCGATTTTAACATGGCAAGTATGGGATAAAACTTAAAAGTAGATCCCGTAACTCCAATGCTTGCTGAAAAATCAGAGCTGGTTGAGAGTTTCGTTTTAATAGTAAATTAATGTCAGTCTCACAGTGGAAATGCTAACTACAGACAGAATAACCATGAGAATTAGTGAAAAGTGGGAATCCTCATTCGTGCAGAGTAGCCTTCATATTCAGTGTAATACAGCCGTAATATTTAGTGTAGGGTGACAGTAATAATTCTAAAGGAAAATCAGAGCAAACTGGGCTTCATGATCAGAGCCCTGTGGCTATTGAAATCAGCGCAGAGTGGGCAGCATGCACAGTCTTATTAGGAGTACGGGCACAGTTCTCTGCCTCTCCCTGACTCAAAACAAAAAGTTGTTGTCCTTGTTGAAAGTCAATGCTGTGGGTTTCAACCCTGATTGTTCAAGATTTTGGTTCTTCATTAGGCCAGGTACCCAAACGGGTCTATGGGAAAAATAAAGTACTTTTTGCAGCATATGCTTCACAAAGGGGCTTGTAAAAATATATGGTGGGAAAGCACACATCTGTGAAACTCATTAAGTGCAGGCTGTTCAAGAATCAGACAAAAATTTGAAGTGTTATTTATTGGGTAAGATTTTAGGACCACATCGAAGTCTCAATGAAACATGTACCAGGTGCTTTACCTAGTCATGAAGTATTGAGTCCTGTTGCACACTTTAGTTCGGTGACTTCTTAAGAGTTTCTCGTTGCTCAACTGGGTGTGATTTCTGATATTTATGTTTCCTTCATCTTCTTTGCTCGATTTTGCTTGCGAGAAAGTCACTCATAGTCGTTGAAATGTCACTCATAAGACACTAACATTATGAAAATGTCACACATAGCAATCTGAAACCTTGGCAGCTCGGCACTTCTCCGGAGACCCGTTGCTTTTAAGAGTCCCACACATGGAAATAACAAAAGATTTGGGGGCAATGGTGTGACGTGTACAATGTGGAATGAGGTGTTAGGGTACACTTAAGTCAGAGTTCTTCAATCAAGGGGGGGCGCGCCACCATCCCAGTGGGGATGTGTTCAGAGGCACCTTTAGGGCAGCAGCCCCTGGGTCTGCACAGAGAAGCTAAATTACACCATTTCAAACCTGTTTGTAAATATTTGGGGAATGTTTAACTTTCTCTAAAATATTCCCGTACTGGAGTTCAACAATTACATAGGCCTCCCAGGCAATTGTGTGGAATGTTGCACTTGGGCTGCATTTAGAAGAGCACAACAGCCAAGCTGGAAAGTTAGTAGTTTCTTTTAGAATTATACAGGCAAGCAGCAACACCCACAGGGCTAGAAGGGCTTCAAGTTGCCAAAAGAAAAATGCCAGCCATGTGTTGTATAAACACCCTGCAAATTGCTTGTCTTGGCACTAAATTCGGGTTAAAAATAAAGAAGTATGTATTCATTTGTAATGTGACTTTTCTGTCTTTGTTCCCTTTCAGTCATGGATCTTTCAGGCAGCCCTAGAACACAATTTAAAGTGCTTTCTATTTATATTTGCTGTTCGAAGTATGCACAGATAAGTGCTGAAAATACCGCTTTAGTTGACTGCTTATTTTTGTACCGCCTGGGACATCAAAATAAGGAGCTGGCAACCCTAATCATAAAACTGGAAGTTTGTTGCAGGATCAGCACGTTATTTATTTCCTCCACCCTCGATCCCTGATTAATGCCATAATAGCAATAGTTTAACTTATATGTGAAATCCTACGCCGCCGTCCATAACATGCTGACATACTTCAAGTGTCTGGGAATGCACCCTACATTCAGACAACACACTCCTCATTTTCGCCCTTCACTTTCACGCTCACCCTGGACTCGCAGCGATCACAATGCCCTCACACTGTTCCCCATGCACTCACACCATTCACCCGCTCACCCTGCACTCACAGTGATCACTCTGCACTCACAATGCACTTGCGCTGTTCACCCTGTACCTCACCCTGCAGTCACACGAGCACACTACTCACCCTGTACTCATGTGACACTTCACTCACCTGTCCCCCTCACTGCTCAGTCTGCAATCTATAGTTAACTAAACTCTTATTGCGTTGAACATTATTTGCCGGATATGCGGGTGGCGGTCAATTATGTAGTGTACCAGATTCCAGAAATTTCTGTCAGGTGGTGGGGGGGCCCGACATTTCAAAAAATTCAGCTGGGGGGGCTCAACTTACAAAAGTTTGAAGACCTCTGATTTACGCTGTTTACTCTCAATTTCATCACTACAATATTTAGCATATCTCAAGACTTCATCCACTGTGCTATTCTGCCAACCAATCAAGTGCTGCTTAATCATTTCACTTATCTCTGGTTTTAATCCATACACAAACCTATATACCTAAAATGACTCATATCCTTCTCGTTCAGAGTCTCATAACCACTATACTGTTTGAAAACCAACAACAATCTCTCATAGTAGGCGTGCACTGACTCTTTGCTTTCCTGTGTTGTTCTGTCTATTTTTACCCAATCTGTTTCTTTTGGTGGAATTTTATTCTTCAGAAAAGTAACTACTTGGTCGTACTTCCTCATCACTTCTGGACCTGGCGCTCCTGTTTTGGCATCCCTTGGATATTCTACAGTTGGCCAATCAATGGTAATCTTACATTCTGTCCACAAATCAGCTGGCACTACTATATCAAACAATCCATCCAGATCTATCCACAGTACTTTTGATACCTTAACAAATCTTTCCACTTGTCTGTACCATTCTACTGGTTTCTCTCTCAATTTTGGGAAGTCATTTGTTAATTACAGTATATCCTGTCTGGTCCATGGAACATGCGCATAACTACCACCTGGTGTTTCTCTCATCGGGTATTCCCTAGCAACTGGTTCCCTATCTGTCACTGCAAAAGCCAAAGAGGCTTTGTCTGTTGTTTTCTCATTCTTTTTCGACCATCTATGTCTCCATCTATCCACATCACCCCATTTTCTCAATAAAACGATCAGCTCTTTTATTTGGGTCAGTCTTCCTGATGTGTTCAAATTCTCTATGTCTTTCTCACAAAAATCTACTCTGTACGGTTTCTGCAACGTCCTTACTTTCACAAACTCTACTCCTAATTCACTTGCAATCTCTTCCAATTTGTCATGTAAATTTCTGGCTCTCCATGTAAGACTCTTGCACAAAAACATAATCTCATCATCCTGATAATTCTTTAGTTTTTCTGTTCCAATTGTTCCCAAAATCAATTCTTCCATGTCTATTTTTAACCTAATTACATCTAATGGTTTTTCATCCGGTTCTTTTACTTTTAGCGCTTTCATCCATTCGTTCAACTCTTCTGGGGTCGGACCTACAGGCGTACTATTTAATTCTATCCAATCGCTACTCTTTTCTGGTGTTCCTGATGCGGATTCTGTCACCATAGGCATTCTCCTCATTTCATTCTCATTTATCGTCAAATTTGTAGGTGGGCTTGGTCTATAGGTACTAGCCAAATTGTGTGCCCCTTCTTTATTCAGTTCCTTCCCTTCTCTTTTTCTTTGCAAATGTGAATTCATGGGAATCACCAAAGAATGATCATTAATTTTCTGATTCTCAAAAATTGGCATTACTGGACCTATCGTTACTGGTACAGTTACAGCTTCCATATTTCTTGTCAATTCTCTTATTTTCTCAGTCAATTCTTTTGTCGTTTTTGCTAATTCGGTTGCATTGTCACTTTCTATCTCTTCATTTTGTGAAGTTTTAAATGTTTCTTGTGACCTAATTGTTTCATTTCTTCGTTCAGGTTTTTTATTCCTCCCAGTTTCCATTAGTGATGCATTAGGTGTCACCACCGCAGAAGTCTGTTGATATGGAGGTGGGTTTCTGTTTAAAATATCTTCCAGCAATTCGTCATCTGTTTCACTACCACCATACACATACTTTTCTACCACTACATGTTTCTTTTTCTCTGTACACTTTCTCTTCGCTTCTTCCTCAACTGCAAAAGCTGGAAACAAACCTCCTGTCATGTTAGCATATCTCCATCGCTTTACTCTATCCTCATGATTTATTCCCCACAGCCTTCCAGGCAAAAACTCATGATTCTTTAATCCTCTTGATCTCTCTCGCTCATACATCTCATCTTCCCATTCCGTTAAAGCTTCAAACTGTGTCGGTCAAGGTCTGGGTTCTAACATTACCATCTTTTCTCTCAAGTTCCGTAGTACAGCTACATTAAATGAACCATTTTCAGGAAAAGCCAATGCTCCATCATTCTTGGTGTATTTTGTCCAATTTTCTAACCATATGCATGTATGATATCCATATTTCAGCATCATATGTGAAGCTGGTGATTTCGGCGGAGGAATTATTTGTCCCTCTCTAGTCACTACCTTTTTGTCCTTCTTAAAGAAGTTCTTAACTTTCGACATCCATGACGTTTTCTCTTTACCATACTCATAGTACGACATGAATCACAACCTTTTTCTCCTTAAACAATCCACACTTCAACACTGTTCTCTATGCGTTATTTCAACCTATCCTAGCGCGACTCACACCAACACTCCAATCACAGCGATTTCTGTCTACGGCGCACTGTCCAATCCCAGCGCGGCTTTTGTCTACGTCAGTCCTGCTCCTGTTCTCATGTGACTATCGCACTGTCCAATCCCAGCGCGACTCTTGTCTACGTCAGTTCTGCTCCTGACCCCTCCTTTACAAAATTTATCGGCAATTTCTTTTTTTTCAACAATTTTCTTGTTAGTTACAACATTTTAACCACATTTCCATTGTCTGATTCGCTAAACTGAAACGATAGCTTTGATCATTTACACAAGAATTCTGGATTTTCCAGTAGGCAGCGCTTACCTCTATCCTACCACAGAATTTTTCAGTTTCGCCGATAAAGTAGCACTTCCCTCTACCTTACCCTTCTTTCAAGCAATCAGTAAACCCGTTTCTCTGGGGATAAAACACATGTGGAGACTATACTGCTCCTGAGAATTAAGGCCAGAGTTTCACAAGAAAACCGATCACTATTTCATTTACACACCTTTTTCACGCAAAAAATGTCCCTATTATAACACAACCTGTGTTATTACCAAAAATGAACTCGGACAGTGTACAATTCCATGTGACTTCTCTTGCCACACGTGTTCCACTTCCTACTTCCCGGAAGCGTGAAAACTTACATATAACATAACGCGACTCAACAAAAAGTGTTAGACATAAACTTATCAATAATCAATAATCAATAATCACCAAACTAATCTATAGAAACCATAACTCTGCTACCAAGAAATCTGATCCAGCGCTAACAATAAAAATAATTCTCCTATTATGCTTTGGTCATCCAGGTGCAATTATTTCTCTAACACACACACTTTATCCATATGACGGTGGGGCCCATAACACCGCATATACATTCATTTACTCACTTATTCCCTGGATTTCCTCCGTCAATGAACCTAGGAGAAAAACGATTCGCTGGAAGGAGACGGGATACCTCTTTTATCATGACATAATATTTCTCATTTGCTTTTAAGGTATTCCGCTCATTGGTCGATGGACCAACTAGTAGGAATCAGTTGATGGTGATTAAGACCAGCTCAATCACAATGAACTCTACAACATTTCATTTTAATCATTGAGCTAAAGAATCATTGAGTCAGTTGTTTAAAGAATAATAAAGTTTATATAAAGTTTCGAATGCAGAAAAATAAGATTAGCTTATTATTCAGATCATTACATTTATTATCAATATACGATTAATTTGGAATTGCATTGCATATTTATTAGACGGAAAATTAGGATTATCATGATACGAACTCTAAAGATCACCCTATCTATCTGTTCGAGGAAAAACTAATAATTCTCAAATAAAAGCTATCAGGCAAGACTCTCCTAAAGCAGCATCTTAATACTCAACTGGAAAAGAGAAATAACAGCAGCAGCATCAGCAACCGCAACTTCACTCATCTACAGCATCTAATTTCTCCAGCATCTCCCGCAGCATGTCCGCAGCATTCGAACAGCATTCCTAACCCCTCCCACCAAGAGTAGGTCTTCTTATACCCTAATTCTAGCTTACAACTTAAAATGTTTCTTCTTCATGGCGCGATTCATTCTCATTGGTCAAAAACTCAGGTCCATATACATTTTAATCAAACTTCCTGGTCTTAACCAGTTCCGTGTGGAATGTCTATGCAAGCATCGTTTCTCACAGTTCATGCACTTGCTCATCCGTTTCGATCAGTCCAAATTGTATCTTTTTCTGCTACATTTTGTGTACAACTGTTCCGTCTATTGATTCGGTCGGACTTGTCACGCTTCTTGCCGATCATCTTGGCACACATCTGCTCAGAAGGGTCATGACAGCCTTGACCATACTTTCATCCTAGCCTCTCGGCATCAGCACGTGATCATCCTTTTTCCATAGCCTCTCGCCTCTATCACATGGTCCCTTGCTCATGCATACTCTAGCAACTCGCGGCCATTTTATATTGCTGCTCGACAGTCCTAAGCGCACTATTTTCAAAGATAAACAAAATATTATTAAAACAAGGAAATATAAACCCTTTTGTTTCCCTCCCGTCTTTCTACGTACCCCAATTAGGTATTACCTAGCAAAAAGCAACATATAAAGCTGTCCCTTACTTACCATCGCTTTATTTACAACCACATGTTTTATTTAAAAGCACAAATCATGCATTTATTATTTAATTAGTACGCAACTATTTATGTTATGTTAGACACGTAAACAATTAGAAGTCAATTAATTTGCACACAGAATTGCGTATTACCTTTAACCCTTAACATACATTGTTGGTTATTTACTTAAACAAACATGTTTATTAATAATTTACGAAAATATTAGGAGGTTAAAAAAATTTCAATTATCCTGCTCCATCACTGTCATATCTGATATTCAGTCATAAAGTCCAAGCACCCTTCTGAGACCAGCACATTGACAAGGTACGTAGGTATCTGCGGAAGACCCCGCTCCTGAGTCGAGTTAATGCTACACATATTGGCTGGAGACGCCTCTCATATGCCAACACAACTGCTGAATTGATTCCATTTGATCCCACCATTCTTCCTGATACCCTAACTACCCCCTTCACCCCTCGTACTCTTCCCCCCACCCCGTCCAATGATGTACCTTCTACCCTAGTTTACTCTGTTCATTTCTTAACCCCTGTGACCTTTTGCAGTAGGAGCTCTCATTTCCACAGATCCCCATCACCCCACCTCCCACCTGTGTAACCACTTAGCTAAATCATTTCCCACCTTCCGCATTCCCTTCACACATCTCCTTTTCCCAATCTTTCCAAATATCTTCCCGTCAGCTCCTGCCCTCTCCTCATCTCTTCACCCTATAGCGCCAAGAGTCACACCGCTCAGCACATTGCACTATAATGGGTACTGTACCCACTCACTCGCTCTCATGAATCAGGACCTTAAGGCTCCAAATGCAGTGTAACGTTCTCCCCCAGACAGCTGCAATATTTTACCAGCAAGCAATGGCCAGAAACGTTCTCATCCCCTGCACGCTCTGCTCTAACTCACTTGCCGCAACAGACACACAGATACTCAAACGGAATCAGGAAGCTGGCAGCGCTACGAAAATATAGCACTTTCTACGCCTGGATCTCCTCTAAATGCGACAATCATTCTCGCGCTCAGATTTCTGTTGCACTGGCTGATAGGGCACTAGGCTGACAGACAGTGCGCCGGAGCTGCTCTGCATTCTACAGCACACCGTGACCATGAGGCGCTGTTTCATGCCCCTGTTGAAGGTAAGGAGCAGGGATGGTGGCACTGCAAACCAAGGTCGGCTATAAGCTACATGAGTGCAAATTAAGACCTGCCTTGGTAGGAGTGCTGAAAGGAGCAGAGCCTTGTATTTTATTTTTTAAATAAGTGAAAAATCTGCACAATTATAGCGAATGGTTGATTGTACTTATCCAGCAGGAACACCTGCTGTTCTGCAGCTTGTATGTAAGACCTGTCAAGCACCAAGCCCCAGTCTTGCTGCCCCATTACAAATTTCTTTGGACTGTTAGCTTTGTAGGACCCTCAAAACCTGTTTGTAATGTGTGTATGCACACAGTATACAGTTTGAATTTCTAAAAGGCTAATTTTATCTTGCTTCTGTGGGCTGAAATATTACATAGATTATTAAGCTGGTTGCTTATGAATTGGAGTGTATGTACAAAATGACTGCTGAGGGGCAGTACTGAGCTCAGAAACAACAGGAACCTACGTCATTATCATATGAAATCTCTTTATTGATGTCATAACTACACTTTCACGCGGCGTGGCTTCGGAGCCGATGAGGACGGACGCGTGAGCGGTGAGCTCCGCGCCGACCCCACCAATTATCCTGGGAAACGAGCTGACGCACCGTCATTAGGTGGCACAGATCCTGTCCACAGGTGCTGGGGACTGCTGGGAGCGAAGTTGGACACCCTCTGTCCCCCCGGAGCAGCACTGCGGCTCCCGAGCCTGGAGTCCCGGACCGGAGCTCTCGCAAAATGGCGGCCGCAGCGGCCGATCACTACTCCGAGTGAGTCTCGCGCTGGGTGACGGAGAGTGACCCTGCTCCCTGGGGGGCCCCCCCTGGAGTGCGGCGGCCTATGCTTGCCCCCGGTGGCGGCCCGGAGCGCTGAGTGCCTGAGGAGCGGATGAGGCGACGAGGTGCGCATTGCAGGCCCCACTTGACCCCGAGAGAGCCTGGATGGCCGAAAGCACACAGCGGCTGTCAGGGAAAGAGCAGCGACGCTACCGAGGCCTGCCGCTGGAGCTGCGAGGTGAGAGAGCGGGCGCCATTGTAGCTGGGGACCCAGCATAGAGTGCGCTGGGGCTGCCCAGGGCCTGGTGCGTTGTCGACTGGTGGGGGCGCGGCGTGACATCAGTGGAGAGGAGAATACCTGGGCTAACGGAGGAAGGTGAACCCGGTTGGGCCGCGCTTGGCTTGGCACGCGGATTGGAGCCCGGAAGCGCCAGCGCGACCTCCTGTGAGTGCGGAGGACCGGCGGAGAGTGAAGATTGTGGCAGAGGGGGGCTCTGCTGGCGGCGGGGTCCTGTGTCGTGGTGCCCGAGGCCCAACTACCCTGAGGAGGTACTCTGGCTGGGAGTGGCGGCACGCATGGACGGGGTACAGTGCCAGGAGACCTGACAATTAACGGAGGGCCGGCCGCCGGGGATCAGCGGGGAGCACAGGCTCGTTCCCCGGGCGGAGTGCAACACTATACCACTTTTGAAGCGCCCTTAGTGTCACCTCCCTTTGAACGGCAAGAGCCCAAGAAGAGTCGGACAGGGGGTGCTTCCTGGACAACGCTGGCCGCGTGTGCGACCGAGGTGGGCATTGGGGAGCTCCCGGTCTGGGCAGCTTGGGGGAAGGCCCCCATCCCGGGGACGTCGGACGCCATACCGGACTGCATGGTGGCTCGCTGTGGCAAGGGTGCTGGGACAAGCGGCAGACTCCCCTGGTGAGTGGCGGAGAGCGCGACTGGTGATCCGGCTGGAGCATCACGAGAGGAGGTTCCCCCCCACGGGTGGAGCCCAGGTGAATCGAAAACCATGGGGAAACCGCGGGGCAAGCAAGGAGGGGCCCACCCAGAACCAGAGGTAGAGACGGTGGAACAGCGACAGCAGGATACGGCGGACTCGCAACCAGAGGGGCTGATGCAACAACAGGTGGACCAGATACTTAAGGCCATCTCGGATACCAGGGATGCGCTGCAGCAGGACATTGCTCAAGTGTCCCTGGGGTTGGGCCGCCTTCGAGCGGATCATGCAAAGTTGGTCGACCGGGTGAAGCAGACGCAGACTACCTTGGAGGTTCTAGAACCCGCTCAGAAAAAGCTAGACGCTCAGCTGGGGGATGTCCATCGCAGGTTACAGGTACTGGAGCGAAGGGCTGAAGATGCGGAAGGACGCAATAGGTGAAATAACATACGAGTGTTGGGCCTGCCGGAAGGAGTGGAAGGGACCAGCATGGTGGACTACTTGGAAGCTTGGCTACGGACTGCGATCGCCCCGGAAGGCCTGACCCCCTTCTACACCCTGGAAAGGGCGCATAGGGTCCCGGCCCGACCGCTGGCGGCTGGAAGGCCTCCTAGGCCGGTGGTGGCACGCCTCCTCAATTATAAAGACAGGGATTTGCTTCTGAACAAGGCTCGCACAGCGGGCCCGTTTAAGGTGAACAATAATGCAGTGACACTATTTCCGGATTACAGGTTTGAGGTGCAACGCCATAGGGCCTCGTTCTTGGTGGTTAAAAAGGCGCTCAGAGATGAAGGCATCCAATATTCTTTGATGTTTCCGGCACGCTTGAGGGTGATACTGGACGGTAAAACATACTTTCATAATGACCCTGATGAAGCATGGAGCTGGCTGGAGTTCTACAGAGCTGGATTGGGAAAAGCGGCACGTGGGCTAGAGCAGAAGGCGGGGGCACCGTGCCCGCGCCGGTTGAGGCGCATCAGACGCAATCGCTCTGGAGCGCAGCGCCCCACCACGACGCAGACGGACATGGAGAGATCCGCAGCGCTGCAGGCCATGATGGAGATTTCCCACGTGAGAGGTCAAGAGTCGGCGGGGGCAACGGACTCGGAGAGGGGGTCGGTTGGAACTGAATCGGATGACACTGATACGGGGAGTGCCCCGTTGCCGCAGGTTACCCCTGGGACTGCAGATGAGATTGTAGATGCTTAATGTGAGGAGTTTATACTTGGTGCTCTGGATGGGAGGCGATAGAGAGCTAGCCCTGGTATTATTTGGAGAAGGCTTGAGCATAGGCCGATGTGCGGGCTAAGGTGGGGGGGACACCAGAATAGAGCGGTTCCCTTCTGTCTGGGGGGAGGGGTTTTCGGGGGTGTGGCGGTTGCTCTAATAGTGGGGTACGGCACCTAGAACCCACGGGGCTGTAGAACAGATCTTCTCGGCTCTAGAGCACCCCCCTCTTAGTTTCGGATCTTGAGTAGATCCCTGGTAGACACAGTTGGCGGGTAGTTTGGATGGGTGCTAGATTTTTAGAGCCTGTTCTGGGGAGGGTTTGTTGGGGGAGTTTGGGGGGTTGTTTGGGGGTAGTTGGAACCACTGGTGTGCCAGCGAAGAGAATGCAGTTAAGGTTGCAGCCTAGACACTACTATGGGGATATCACCTGAGTTAAAGTATATTACTTGGAATGTACGGGGAATGCGCCCGATGCAGAGGCGCCACAAAATCCATGCATATTTGGTGCGCAGAGGGGTGCAGATTGCTTTCCTCCAGGAAACCCATGTTGACCGAGCTGAGGGTTTGGCATTGCAGCGTAGATGGAGAGGGCAGCTTTTTTATACAACATACTCCGCTTTTGCTAGGGGTGCATTGATATGGGTCAGGGCTGGGGTCCCTATCCAGCCGATACAGCAGTTGGTGGACCCTGATGGGAGATTCGTGGCGGTGTTGGGACGGTTGGACGGTAAAGAGGTGGCGTTATGTAATGTGTATGCCCCCAATGTAGAACAGGCACCCTTTTTTGATAGGCTGTCGGGGAAACTAGCGCCATATTTGACAGGCCCGGTGATACTGGGAGGGGACTTCAATTCCATCACTGACACTAATATGGACAGGTCTCACCCACCGTTGCCTGAGGCACCTATACATAGGCTTTCTAAAATTAGGCAGGATTGGCAGGATAAATGGGGGCTCGTAGACACATGGCGAGTACAGCATTTGGGGGAGCGGGACTACTCCTACTTTTCTGCACTGCATAATCTGCATGTGCGGTTGGATGCCGTGTTGTGCTCCCCAGATATTCATGCGAAGGTACGACTTAGCGAATATTTGGCGAGGACGATATCGGATCACAATCCATTGCTGTTAATCATAAACTGGGCTCGGGACAGGCCTATAATTCCTACCTGGCGCTTGCGCCCGGAGGCCTTGGAGGACCAGGTTTTCCGTACAGAAGTGCAGGCTGGCATAGAGCATTATTTTTCGGAGAATGAGGGAACAGCATCGAGCTTGGCGCTGGAATGGGATGCTTTTAAAGTGGTGGTGCGGGGCTTATGTATAACCAAAATGGTGGGAGTGCGGAAGACCCTCCTGTGCGATGTAGAAACGGAGGAACAGCGTTTGCGGCAGGCAGAGAGAGTCCACCATGAGAATCCAGAGGCACAGGACGAAGTCATGGTAGCGAGGGAGAGAGTGGCGACTCAGGTAGAGAGGTTGCGCTGCCTTGACCACAAAGCGTATTTAGTGAGGGCGCATGCGGAACGGGATAAGGCGAGCACATTACTGGCTTGGCTGGCCAACCCGACTCCCAGGGGCACACCCATATTGGCGTTGGCTTCGCCCACGGGAACACCAATGTATACTCAGCGAGAGATCAATGGGCTGTTCTTGGACTATTACGCGGATCTGTATAAGAGCAAGCTCCAGGCTACGGGGGAGGCGTTGGAAGATTTCCTGGCGGAAATACGGCTGCCGGGTCTTGAGGAGACACAAGCGGAATCGCTGGGGCGGGAGCTTACCATAGGAGACAAAAGGGGCGCAATTAAACACATGGCGCGTAATAAAACGCCGGGCTCAGATGGGCTACCAATTGAGTTTTATTCTACTTATGTAGATATATTGGCACCTAGGTTGCTGGCAGTTTACCAAGAGGCCCGGGGCTTGGGATGTTTGCTTCCCTCCACTCGTGAGGCCATCATTATCCCTTTGCTAAAGCCAGGAAAGGATCCCTTGAATAGGTCAGCCTACCGCCCGTTGTCCATGTTGACCACGGACTACAAGATACTGAGTAGGATCCTCGCGACACGGCTCCTTCCATATATGGTGCACTTGGTTCATAGTGATCGGGCAGGATTTATTCCAAAACGCACCACGGCGACTAATGTTAGACGTCTCCTGCGGATCTTGGGGGAGGATCATAGTGCGACCCCTATGGCGGCAGTCCTTTCGGTGGACATTGAAAAGGCGTTTGACAGCCTGGAGTAGCCGTACTTGTCTGGGGTACTGAGGGTGCTTGGTCTAGGAGAAGAGTTTGTGGGATGGGTGGAAATTCTATACAGGTCGGCGACAGCTCGAGTGCGCACAGGAGCAACGATCTCCCTGTCCTGTTTGGTGGGGCGGGGAACGCGGCAGGGGTGGCCGCTCTCCCCATTGTTGTTCGCCTTGGCCATTGAGCCGTTGGCGGCCCATGCCAGGTTGGGAAAGTACTACACTGGGTTAGACCTTTGCGGGGACATGCAATATATCTCTTTATACGCTGATGATTTGCTAATCTTCCTGGCGCATACGGAAGGGGCTTTAGAAGGAGCGAAGCGGTTGCTCCATGAGTTTGGCAGGGTCTCGGGCTGGGGGTGAATTGGCTGAAGACGTGCTTGTTCCCGGTAGTAGCGTCTGGAGTGGACGTCTCCCGGGTCGCAGGTGTTCGATGGGAGTCTAGATGTTTGCCCTACCTTGGCACTAATATATATCATGCTCCTGAAGATCTATTGGAGGGGAATGTGGGTAAAGCCATTCGAAATATTAAGGGCAGCTTTGCCTTCTGGAGTACTTTGCCGCTCTCGGTGGCAGGCTGGGTGGCGCTTTTGAAGATGGTAGCGCTTCCCCAGCTCCTGTATTATTTTAGGACATTACCGCTTTGGGTGCCGGCTTCTATTTTCAAGCAACTCCGCTCCCTGGTTGGGTGGTTTCTATGGGGACCTGGCAGACGGAGGGTAGCGTTGATAACAATGATGCGTCCGAGAGCCGATGGGGGTATGGCAGTACCGGACTTTGAAGTATACTATTTAGCAGCCCAGTTACAGTGGCTCACGCAGGCGGTGGCTCGGGAGTTCCGGGGCCCGGATGGCCCGGATGGCCCGGAAGGTAGGTGGGTTCCACGCCATGTCCTGTCCTTTATTGTATTACAGCAGCGCTTGCGCCTTGACCAGCTTACTGGCGAAGAGCGGACGCTGAGGCTGTGCTGGAACCGGAGCCAGCGTAGAGCCGGGATTGCCCGCCCTTATGCCCCGGAAATCCCGTTGGGGATGTGTACGGCCCTTCCCCATGGTGGAGACTGGACGGCACTGGCCGAATGGGAGGCTATGGGAGTGCAGGTGCTGGGCGATCTTTATGAAGACGGAACGTTACTACCGTTCCAGGCCCTACAGGAGAGGTATGACCTCCCTCGGGGCGGTTACTTATTGCACTCCGCCCTGGTATCGGCGGTGCAACGCTACTGGAAAGAGGGACTGACAGAGCCCCAGACATCGATGGCTTGACAGTATGTGGTGATGGCCGCGGGAACTGTCAAGGCGATTACGTGCCTTTATAGGCGTATGTTGACTGAGGGGTTGAAGCCACTGCGGGTCCTACAAGGGAAGTGGGAGGAGGATTTAGGTAAAGAGATCCCTGAGAAGACTTGGGCCCAGTTAGTTAGGAGAAACTGGAAAAGCACTAGGAATGCTAGATTTCAATTGGTAAACTTTTTTATTCTACAAAGGGCGTACTTAACTCCTGCCAAGATAAATCAATACTTCAAAACGGACACAGCCCGGTGCCCGCGTTGTAATCTGGAAGGGGCTAATTTTCAGCATATGATGTGGGGGTGCCCGCAATTGGGAACGTACTGGGAGGAGGTGATCGGTCAGCTGCATGGGGTTACCGACCGCACTGTGGAGGCTGAGCAGGGCACTTGTCTGTTACACTGGTTTCCGCACACCCCTAAAACGAAGGTGACGAGTAAGTTTATAGACCTGAGCCTGGTGTTGGCCAAGAGGGAGATCACCGCCCATTGGAAGTCAGTGCGAGGGCCTAATTTTGGGAGGTGGAGGGCGGAGTTACTCAAATGGGCACAGAGCGAAGGCACACTCAGGTTCCAACAGGCCATGCGCACCAATAATGAAAAAACACTGGAAGCGGCGAGGGCGTGGGGGGCGCTGGTGGTTGCATTGCAGATGCCTGAGGAGGAGTCAGAGGTGGGCTCGGCTTTGGATACGCCAGCGGGTTCGCCACACATCATGGGGATGATAGAGTGATCAGATACATACCCGGGGGTACATTGGCTGGACTTCATTAGTGGTGGACTCACCTGCATCGTGTTGCTGTTATTAGGGGTATTGCGACGAAGAGGATAGATGTTCCTATACTCCTGAGTGACGAGTAGATAGGGCACACCGGTGGTATGGGAGGGGCGGGGAGGGAGGGGGGGTTAGATGGGTTATAGTTTTTTTTTTTTTTTGTATGGGGTTAGTATCTTATTCAATCGTGGTATTGTATGATTTGGCTCTGGATTATTATGCGGGACAGAAGCGGTCCTTCCATAGGAGATATTAAGACAAACAAGACTGTAGAGCCAATGTGAAATAATTGATTGTATTAGAATAATTGCATGATATGTTGTCTTGAAAATCAATAAAAAAACATGTTAAAAAAAATAACTACACTTTCACAATTCTTTATGAACCTTCTTGCTCACATTTGCTTGAAAATGCATCATTTGCCCACTCTTTTTTCAAAATTTTCTCGGGGGGAAAACCCCCCCCGAACCCTCCATAGGTTGTTCGGGCTTGCTCGCTATGCTCGCTCGCTGCAGTGCAGTATAATAATTATTTTACGCCCCCACCACTTTCAAATCTCACCAGCCGCCACTGAGGATCATCCATTATTGGGGTGTCTCTTCAGTGTCTAGCTGATACGGGACACCAAATACATGAAGTGTTTTTATTGTAAGTGTAATGCAAGAGGAAAGACTTTCGATTCCATGGACTGCTTTTTATCCTACGGACTGCGACTGGTTTGCAATACACTTTACAAAATAAAGTTGTGTGGTGTTTTCTCCAGAAGTGTACCCAGCTTTAAGAATTAGTGGGCAAGGAAACAAGGACCGGATCGGAACTAGGGAAGAGTACCAACCCCTCATCCTCCATGTTCAGTCATCAGAGAAGTTCCACTAAGGGCAGAAGCTTTGGTGTGTTTGACATGGCTCTGGTCACAGACTGCACTAAAACTCACCTACTCCTTAAAATCGGAACTATTATTCAAGTAATCAAAATGATTCAGATGGACAATGTGAAATCCCGAAAGCATAATTAGATAATTGGTGGGTTGGACAGTATTCATTTAATTTGCTGGATTTCAAGTGAGGATTTCCCAACTGCTTGCTGACTAATGGTGTGATCATGGAGCACTTACTTGGTTGTTCTTGCATGGTCAATTGGTATTAAGGGGAAATAGTAAAGACAGAGATTGAGAATAATCCCTGTGTTATGGTGGTTCGTTATCCAGGGACAGTAGTGGTCCAGATAGCCGTTACCGGTTAACAATCCCCTTTTAGCAATTAAAAAATAATCCTAAACATGCCTGAATGAAAACACTGTGTGTCCCTGGTACTCAATTGTGGTATTGAGCCTGTCTCAAACTTCTCACTAAAAGTTGGCTAAAGGAGCAAAGGCATTGGGATAACTAAGGGTCAAGTGCACTATTAAACTGTTCCCATAAACAGGTCGCCATTTGCGACCAGACTTCCAGGATTTCAGCTGACAGAGTCCATCAGTTTCTTCTACAACCTCTGCAATGTCTCTTAGGCCAGACACCAGACAGTGTGGTGAGGGTGCAAGGCTAGCACCCTAGCCTAATGAGTTATATGATACTGATTTCACAGTCCCTTGGGGAGAGCACTAACAACGACTTCTGTT
Source organism: Calotriton arnoldi (assembly GCA_963921515.1). Taxonomy (NCBI): domain Eukaryota; kingdom Metazoa; phylum Chordata; class Amphibia; order Caudata; family Salamandridae; genus Calotriton; species Calotriton arnoldi. The sequence goes on along the minus strand of CAWUFW010015219.1, from coordinate 334,562 downwards.
TTGTATAACTGTTTTCAATTACCATTAACTTTTGCTGTTGTTTAAAATAATGGTTCCCTCTAGAAATGCTCAGGGATAATATTTCTATAATCAATGAACAGCAAAAATGCATTGTATGCTTTTCAATCTTGCTAAAATTGCAGCATTTTTCCCAGCCAAAGATACAAAAAAAACAACAACAAAAAAGTTGCCCACCAAAAGTCCACCTTTGTCAAGGTTACTTGGGCCATGCCCCCCAAAACATATACTTCTAGCTACGGCCCTGAACATACAGACACGCTCTTCCTTGTCTGGAAATCTTCAGGCCTACACTGGTGTGCTGGCCTTCTCATCAACTAGATGACAAAGATGAACAAATCCAGTACTTGCTGAGGGGGGCAGAATTTAAACCAATTTGGTGACCAAGGCTGGAAACTGGAGTCAACCAAAGGGTCTGCAACAAACACAAGTCCAACATCCTAAAGCAGTATATCAGTTCTGATGGGTCCTAGGTGTGATATAGATTGGTTCAGACATAACGCTTCAGCTGTTATCTTTGCCCTGGGTGATACAACAAAGTGAAAGGGGGTGGCATGTTTCACTCGGTAAGGGGTCAATGGAATGGGCTTGAGACATCATCCCACCTACCAGGATCGACAGGTTTCTGGGAGAGGGGGCGTTACTGTGTATAAGATGGCAATACCCAGCTTAGACAAGGGAATGCATCAATTTTGTGCATCTCTCACATGACTTCCAAATGGACCTTGCCATGCATCTGGCCAGTCGTGAACCAGACACCCCTTACACGCCCCAGACAGGATGAAAGCAAGCATGGTACCCCAGTTAGGGAGACTGGATGGGCTTTTTAATCAGGAGGGTTGGTAGGCAGTCTCCTCCTCGGGGTACATATGAAAAAGCCTGAGCCCTTGGACCAGATGGATGCTACTGACCGCCACTACCACTAGTAACCGAAAAGGTTGAGAAAAACAAAGAAAATTAGTAAAAACTCATTTGTCATCTATGTATTTATTAATTAGAGTACATTTCATTCATTACAAGGTACCATTACTTTTGTACATAATCTGTTAAATTCTTTTTTATGCTGTAGGTTTAGCATATAGGTTCACCTAAGGTTTATTTTATTGATGCAGATATCAACCTCAATCTTCTCCCTGCTGACATTCAACATGAATTTCAAGTTACTGTCACAGAGATCATCCATTGTATAAATTCCTCATGCTGTTCTTCCCATCAGCAGAGGAAATTCGGTTTTCTAAACCCACACGTTTCCATATTGCTGGACACAAACACAAGAACCTCCTCTCATCTCTCCCGTGCTTACTTTTCTCCATCACAGTCATATAATTTTTTTATTTAGGGCAGGGTGGTGTCCAAATGTCAATCCCAGCAGTCAGTATTAGAAATACATCAACCCAAAAAGATGATGGACGGATTGCTGAACATTGTCAAACATTCACCCCCAGTCACGGATCTGAGTTAAATCCATTGATGTTTTTGCTCACAATGCCACCTCAGTTTGGACCCAGCCATATGCAAATCAGTCTTGACCCTGCTCCCCATGGGAAGAGTCCGGCCCAAACTGCCAAGTCAGGTCCTCCCTGGACCGGGAACAAACATCCTGGGACCAGCTTCGGGGTATCACCCCTCATCAGCCAGGCTAGCGTGATGCTAGTGGCACAGTGAACATGGGACCCACGTTTGGGCATAGCTTCCCACTTAGGGCGACTATAGCAACACAAAAAGATGATGGATAGAATGCTTAACAGTCACAGATCTGGGTTAGATCCAGCGTTTTTTTATTCACCATACCACCCCAGTTTGGACTCAACCATATGTAAGTCAGTCTTTACCCCTCATCAGCTGATTCAAGCTAGCCTAGATGATGAGGTGACGGCTTACCTCAGAAAGGCATTGGGCCTGCATTTGAATAGTACTTCAGCACTTACTGTTAGTAATCAGTTCTCTTGTCTGTCCCATCCAAATCCTCAGTGCTCTTACCTTCTCCTCCAATGATTCTCTGTAGGAGGGAATGGGGAACACTCCTGAGCAGCTTCTCTTATCACTTTGGGGCACTTGCAGTGACTGGTTTCAGAAGCACACAGAAGGCAGGCAAATTCTGCCATTTGTATTTTCATCTACGCCTGATTTGTGCAAGAGCAAATTGCCTTGAAGCTCTCATCATTGCACATGGTCCTGCAGCTTTCAAAGAACAAACTATTTTGGTTCTCTGTATTGTGTGACTGTCAACTTGTATCTCTGAACATAATATGTAGATCTTGCACACAAAAAACTGTTAACATCAACATTCAGAATATTAGTTTTCTAGGCCGTAAGCAGGGGACACCACACCAACCCACCCTCCCCCACCAGGTAGAGCACTTGTGTTGGCACACAATCAGCAGAAAAACCCTGCCATACATGACAAGTTTGTAATGTGCTATGGGGAGTTGTATTATGCAGCATGGTATGGATTATGTGGTGTGGGATACAAAGTTGTGGTGAACTGAGCTCTGATGAAAAGCTGTCTGGTGTAATGAGATGATCAATAGTTTATGTTCTGCTGTGTTTGTGTTATGTTAAATGTATTTGTAGAACACACCATCATCTATGAGGGTACCCTAGCACTGAGCAAGTGTGAGAGTCTCACCTCATAGGGCAGGGCTGGAGTTAATCTAAGAGCCAGGTCTTCAGATTCTTGCAAAACTGAAGAAGCAAGGGCGAGGCTCTTTTGTAAAGTGGGAGGTCGTTCCAAGCTTTCAGAGCAATGTAAGACAAGGCTTGACCACCGGCTCAGTTTCGGAGTATGCATGGAATATTTTCAAGTAGGAGTCCAGCTGACTGGAGATGTCTTTAAGCAGATGTGAGTGTTCAGTTAGTCTGGGCCTGTTTGTGGAGTTTGAATTGAGCACGTTTGTGTTTTGGGAGCCAGTGGAGCTCCCGGAGGTGTGTTGTGATGTGTGTCCTGTGTGGAAAATTGATGATCAGTCTAGCTGCAGCATTCTGGAAGGTTTGAAATCTTCTGGCAAATTGTTTGGTGATTCTGCATAGAGGGAGTTCCCGTAGTCCAACCTGCTGGCGAGTAGGGCATGGGTAGCAGTTTTTCTAATGTTGCTGGGGAGCCATTGGAACATCTTCAGCATCCTGAGGGAAGAAAGTAGGATGTCGTGACAGTATTGACTTGTCCAGTTCGTTGTAATCCTGAAGTTCCAGCATGGGAGGTAGTGGTGGGTGTTGGTCTGAGGTCAGCTGGCCATCAGGTATTGTTCCAAGGTGAGGTGTTTATACCAAAGATCACTACTTCTCATCGATGTTGAGTTTGAGACAGTTGGATTCCACCCAGGTAGTAACTCCAGTCATGCAGGTGGTGAACTTGTTCCTTGTGCTGGGGGTTTTGCTTGAGAAGGACAGTATGAGTTGCGTGTCAACAGCGTAGCAGAGGACGTTGATGTAGTGGGAGCGGATGATGTTGGGCAGTGGAGTCATGTATTCATTGAAGAGGGTGGAGCTGAGGAATGAACCTTGAGGCACACCCAGATAGGTTTTCAGGCTTCAGAGGTGTATGGTGAGAGTCTGACTGTTTTTTCCATCATGAAGGAGTAAATCCAGCAGACAGCAGGCCCTGGAATGCCAATCTTGTGTAGGCATCTGATGAGAATGGGGGGTGATACTGCGTCCATATGCCAGGATGCCCAGTAGGGTGAGGGCAGCATTCTCTTCTCTGTCTAGGATCATGTGGGTATTGTCTGTTGCGGCAAGTATTATCGTTTAGTACTATTGTTAGGTCTAAATCCGGACTGTGCGGCATCGAGGAGCTGGAGGTTGACAAGGTGGTCCATGAGGCGCCTTTTGATAAGATTCTATAAGACCATGGCCCGGTATGGCAGGAGGGAGATCGGTCTGTAGTTGGTGAGCTTGGCTTAGTCTGAGATGGCTTCTTGAGAAGTGCAGTGACAGCGGCGTGTTTCCATGTTTCACGGATGTTGGCTGAGTTAATGGATGTGTTGTGGAGGGGTGTAAGAGCTTTGCTGATGGTGGGCGAGTCCATTCAAGGAATGATGGGGCAGTGGTCAGGCGGAGCCCCTGAGTGAATAGACCTCATAATAATGGCGGACTCATCTGTGGTTATGACGGGCTACGTGGTCAGGGTAGGTTCTTTGGTCGAGGTGGGGGGCTGACTGCAGGTCCATGGGATTGGTTGAGGGTCGAGTTGCCATATAGGTATTGCAGGGGTCTTGCAATGTCCTTGTCTTGGCTCATTCTTTATTTGCAATCTAGTTGTTTGCAGTGCTGTTTTGTCATCCTGAGTTCTTCTGTGTACTAGCTGGCTTGTGTTCTTGTTGTTTTGTAACGCTTGAGGAGGGAGTCATCACCGGTATTGATTCAGCCGTTTAAGTTGTTGATGGGTTAAATCCAATAACTTTGGGCACAGGTTAGTTTTCCCTATTATGCATCCCTACCTGGATTTGTGCCTCAGAGTCCTTACATTTGTATCCCTGCACATGCCTTCTTGATGGTTTTATTCCTCTTTCTTAGTACCTTCTTTGTTGGATCATTTGTAAACAGAGGCAGAGTGTGAACGAGAAGGCTACAGACAAGAGGAAGGAACAAAGGAGGATAAGAGTGAGAAATGAAGTGGAAAGAAGGTGGGAAGGGGCATTAGGAGGAAAATATAACAAGCATTGGGAAATCCAATAGGTTTTGCCTAAGTGAGATCTATTGCCTTCACTTTTTTGGGACTCATTTGGATTCAAGTGGATATTGTACGAGTTATAGAACAGCATGTTTATCGGCGCATGGTGGCAGTACACTCTGTCTCTATTTGATGTTATCAATATGCAATAGCTTTCTGCTGCACGCATGCGATAACTCAGAGATCATTCCATTGGCTAATCTACTAACACACTATGGGTCTGGGATCTAGTGATGTATTCCAGGATCTTATGGAATACCTCTATACGTGTCGGATGTTGTTGGAGATTGGAACCTGTGTAATGCGCGTACTGATACTGTACGTAATTCCAGTCTATGGTTTACTTTGTAGCCCTGATGAAGTCAGTGGTTTATGCACCTAATGACGAAACACGTGTAGGCTACAAGATAGACCAAAGTGACTACAGGATTCATTGAAGTCATCTGAATTCATGTTAAGAAGAGAGCATAAAGGACAAAGGAATTTACTCTATTTTGTACTGACATCTTTTGGACATTGGGTTGCTCAGGGGACGTTTTAATATATAGATAGAAGTGTAACGTTCAAGGCACTCTGCATTGTCCACCGAGGACAGGACACTGCGCTCCAGGCTTGCACCACTTATCATACCACCTTACCATAAACAAATCTGTAGGAGTCTCTGCTTTCTCTGTACAAGTCACCAAGCTCTAGAACTCACTACCAGCCAGCATTAGAAGAAACCAGGAGCATATGCACTTCCAAAGACAGTTCAAAACTTGGCTATTTGCTAGATAACTGTACCACCTGCAACAGAGCCCAGAAAACTTCACACCCTAAACTGCAATCCTCACCTTACAATGCACGGATTGCAACCAACACACCCAACTAACTGCTTTCATTATGCAGGTAAGCAAAAAAAAAGGGGAAACCTATTGTGCACCGTGGCAAGTATTTATGTACTTCCATATATAGCAGTTATTGCCCACAATAATATTAAAGCCATAATACGCAGAGGTCAGCAACAAATACAATACATATAATTGCTATAGGGGTTGTCCATCTGTAGTGCCAGAGGCACTCCTATATATTGGGACCACGTGATGACCTTTGACTACCATTGTTTTAATTGACCTTAGGTGTTTTACTTTACTCTAGCCTAAATGTACGACATCATGTTTTCTGGAAAGCGGGATTTTGGACTTGAAGGACAGCCGCGTCTATTCAGTGTGGCAGTTCCCGGCTTGCGAAGTCTCTCGACCCCAGGGCTGTGAATCCCCCAGTCGGGTGTGGGCTAAGATGGAGTTATTGCAGCTGGTGAGGTATTTTCTCTGATTATTGGCATTGTGATGTGTCTGTGTGCACATTCTAGCCTCCATATGGAGTTATGTATTAACACAAACTGGAATTACATGGAATTTTTCACCTGTTGGTCGAGTTACCCCAAAAGAATGGAAGGACCAGTGATGCAGACCTCTTCACTGCTATCAAATTGGAACTGTCTTGATTGTTTTCTTTTTTAACTTGCTTATGCCACGCTCAGGCATGATCTGTTCTAGGACTCCAGCCATTATTGATATGGCATATTATATGTAATAAATGTATTACACAATTTCATTTCCATTTGTTTTATTCTGTCGTGCTATTTTTTTTTTCTTCAAATTTTAGATCCTGGTTTAAACTCTACATTGTCAAAGTGCCTAACAAAAATGAATGTGTCCATCTGTAACAAAACTGGTGCTCATTTAAAGCGCTCTGATACCCGATGTCTTGGGTCTAGTTCGCGCTATATAAAAGTCTAAAAAAAGGTCTCCAGTGGTTATAATCATCTAATGTATTCTGTGTATATATCTTTATATCTTTTCATGCTTTCCTTTGACAGGGTTTATTCCTTGTGTCTGATTACTTGCATTTAACAGTGCTTATTTCTTGCAGTGGGTGTCCAGTATTATTAGCATTAGCTGCTTGTATTTTTTCCCAAGCATTTAACAGTTGCATTTGGCTTGTGTGTTATTATTGCTTGCACATATACACACACATATATATATATATATATATATACACATTTGCATATTGTTTCATTTTAAGTGTTATTATTGCTTGCACAGATATATATATATATATATATATATATACATACATATACACACATTTGCATATTGTTTCATTTGACATCTGGGAAAGCCTTTCTGTTAGTGTTGCACTAATAAAACCCCACGCTTTATTCTGATGCGCCTCATTTTATGAGAGTCAAACCCCTTTTCAAGTGTTTCTTGCTTCGCCGTGTGAGTGCCTCCGGGTGGGAGTGCTGTATTTCTTTTATTTGGGAGTGCGAAGCAAGACATTTTAGGCACCAGAAGTGGGGTGGATTTTAAAAGGTAAAGGGGAAAAATGTTTTCTAAAATGTCAATGTTTCCAGCTGCAGATTCCCAGATGCTAACTGAGCTATTGGGGTGGGAAAATGCCTCTAATGTAGGTTTAACAGATGAGGGGCAAGCACAGATATTTAAATGCTTGCCGAAAGTTTCCTTTGAAGAGGGAAAACAGCTTAGTATTTCAGAAAGAAAAAGTTGTTTTCTTTTCAGTGCTGCTCATAGCATGTATGAAAAATGCGCAGTTAGAAAAGGAAGGCAATGAAATACAACAGCAGTTGGTTGAAGCTAAAAAGAATTCTGATATATTAATGTGTGAAAATAAATCAATGAAAAATAAGAGTTGCAGATGTACCAGGCAGCGCAAGAGCAAGATACTGTGTGTATGACGCAGTATAAATTACTAGACTTTCCAGATAGCCAGAGTGAGTCGTATGAAAGGCAGTGGCGTCTCCCCCGCTAAGGCAGAGGAGCGTCGCCCCACTGTCTTGATGCAGCAAAAAAAAAAAGCAAAAAAAAAAAAAGATAATTAATTTTATTATCATTTCATTTTGTCTTCCTGCTGCTGCAGCTTGCGTGAGGGGGTGGGGTGGGGCTGCTGAGCAGGGGAGGAGGGTACAACTCTCCTAAGTGCGCAATGACTGTTTAGTCGGCCCTATCGGGCTGCCCAAAACAGTCATGCACACGTTCCCTGTTCTCCATGCAGGCTGCATTACAGCCTGCATGGAGAACATGCCCACCCCTCCAGCCCCTGGCTGAGTGCCGTGTCACAGCGCTCAGACCAACCACAATGCTGCATTGCAGCGTTGTGATTGGCTGCAGGGAGCATGGGAGTCCTGGCGCTTCCTGCTTCCTATTTCTGCCAAGAAGGAAGAGGATGCAGTAGAGGCGGCAGCCAATCAGCCTACCGGCCGGGAGGTAAATGATTTTGTTTTTACCCCCCCGCCCCACTGCGGGTGGGAGGTAGCAGCTGCGACTGATGAAAGGAATGCCCAGCCCGTGGTTCAAGGAGAGATGCAGGTTAATTCACAATGCTCACAGGAGGTTTTAATTAATTCTATGGAGAACTTTTCTCAGCCAGAAATTAAGGGCATTTTGGACAGATTTCAGCAGAAGCCGGAGGAGGCTTTGTTAACATGGATCGTACGTTTGTTTGATTAAGGAGCCTCTGAAGTGATGTTGAATAGAGAAAATATAGCACAGTTTTGTACACTTAGCCTTGACTGTAATGTGCAGGAATGTTTTAAAAATTACAGTGAAGATAAACAAATCAGTCTGTTACAATTAGCGATTGCTGGATGCAGTCACGAGTCAGTCTGGCCTGTGAGTGAGAAACCTTGGTTTACATTGAGAGATGGTATGCAGTGACTGAAAGAAGAAATGATGAAAAATTGTATTTTTAAACATGACTTTGAGTGGAGAGAGAAGCAGCAGTGTGCTTCTGAATCTGCAAAAGAGGCTATACTATGCGTTTCAGGCGTGGACAATACATAAAGAAGACATTGAGTTACATGTGACAGTTCAGGGGCAGTATGCTACTTGGAGTATGTGGGAAAAACAAGGAAAAAAGAGGGTGCTCTTGGGCTTTTGGATTAAAATATTGGCAGATGCTGGAGAGTGGTTTACTCCCTTTGGAAAACTGTTGTTTTGTGTCACTGCACTTTGACAGACACTGGGCAGATACAGTTGCTTTTGTGTTTCTGCACGCTGACAGACACCGGGCAGATGAAAATAAGGCTCAATATGATTCTGAAATGTGAAATTCCTCTAATGTAATGGATGATGTATTCTCCTGAGTTATACAGAACAGTTAATGTACAAGAAGCAAATGTGATCAAATGGAAGTGTTACATACAGGCAGAAACTGCAGTATTGCATGAACAGCTGGTGCAGGTCCCAGTAGAAAATCCAGGGGTGGTGTTTGAGGTGCCTGAGACACAGGATTCTCCTGTGAAGTGGAACAAGGAGTTGTGGCAAGAAATTTGGGAAATGTTACTTCAAAGCACAGCTAATGTGTATCATATATTCATTGTCCCGTGAATGTACTAGACTGGCGCTTTAATTTCCTAACAGATGAAAAGGCTAAAATCTTGGAGGCAAAGGGGACAACAAAGAATTCTAAATTGGTGGGAATTACTAAGTAGGGACACCAGAATATTGGACACATGGGAGAGAAAGACACTAACAGATGGGCAGTGAATGAGGGGGTGCATATCCCCCTAGTCTTACTTAGAATTGTGATTCCTATTTGTCAGCATGCACATTACAGACCAGTCCCACAGGAGGTGAGGTGCCAATTGGAGAAAGGAAAATTACCAGCACAGATATGGCCAAATGATCAAGGGTGTGCTTATTCAGCAGTGTATGGAGAGATGGTCAGGAAGGGGACTGCCCCAGCCCTTCTTACTGAGCATGGGGAAGGAGGGTTTGACTCCACTACCAAGAACACAAAGGTCAAAGAGTGGGTAGAATCCTCAGATAATTTCCAAGAACCAGCGGAGAACAGTGCAGATGGAAAGGATAAAACTTTGTCATCAGACCCAAAACAGAAAAAGGAGAACATGTGCTTTCTGAAAAATGTTTTGCAAGAAGTGATGCTGGTTTCTTTTTTTAGATCATACTGCGACATGTTGGTGAACCTGATTTCCCTGTCCTGCGTGTGGGTGCCCGTGTCTGAGTGGGGCCCTGAGGGTGTGGGAGCCCCTAACCCCGAAGTGACCACCCGACAGCACAGACTGACACCGTTGCTGACATCCTTTGGCTGAATCAACCAGATGGGCTTACCTAGCACAGACTATTTTTGAATGTGCTGAAATGAGACTGAACAGAACTGATTTTGAAAGTGAAAAATCGTGATTCCAAGCATACTTTTGAATGATAAATGTGAAAGGATATTGTTTTAAAAATAGCAGGGGGGCTGTGTACATTCACACAGGACTGATGGAGAATATTTTAATTGAACCCAGCATTGCATATTGAGTGTGTTACAAGAGAAACTGTTCAGCTTGATGAAAATAATTTTGAGCTTCATTTATTATTTTTGATAGCAGATAGAAGTTTGGCTGCTTCAACAGTAGAAATTCCAGGATTAGCCATGTATAACACTAGAAGCATTAATAAGTTAACATGTTTGATTTTGTTTGTATATTCATCACATTTATTTCTATAACTGAGTTATTATTGGATATACATTAATTATTTTAGATGGAACCCTTATAGTAATGTGTGTCATGATTTTATAATGTCACTATTTTAATGTGTGCTTAATTTTATATTCATGCTTTCAATTAAAAAGTTGATTTTAGATATATAGGTTATGATAGTCACAGGTCATGGGGTGGAATGTAGTGCCGCAGGTACTCCTATATATTGGGACCATGTGATGACCTTTGACTAACATTGTTTTAATTGACTTTAGGTGCTTTACTTTACTCTAGCCTGAATGTACGACATGTTTTCTGCACTTGCATGGACTTGAGATTTCATTTTATGCTTCCTTGTAGCTTCAGAGTGGGAGTGTTTCACAGAGTAGAACAGCCTTGCCAAGAACAGAACATGTGGGATGTGTGCTTGAAAGCATGAGAGAGAGAAAGGTGTTGAATGTACTTCTCTGTCTAGGAGTATAGTGTTATACGCAGTGGTGCCCAAATGTGCATTATGTTGTGCATTGGGAAGTTTTATGACGCTTTTATGATCTGCTTTGACATGCTCTCATGCCATCTTGAATTCTGACTCCTGAGTTTTGCACACAAGCAGGCCCCCGGTTACTCACGTTATTTGGGTTATTTACATTCAAGAATGTTTTCGGTACTTTTAGAGATGTTTTCTACTTTCGCAAGCTTCACTAAGATAAGGGACTGGAACGTGTGGGAGTGCAGGAGAACACGTGAGAACTCCTTTGCCTTTGGAGTGCTTGCATGAAGCTCGGCCTACTCCAGAAATTTCAGTGGCGCAGAGGAGGACTTCTCAGAAACTTCTAGCGCATTGAGATTATAAAACTGGGTTTTCTCGACTTTGAAAGCGGGATTTTGGACCGAAGGACAGATGCGTCTATTCAGTGTGGCAGTTCTCGGCTTGCGGAGTCTCTTGACCCCCAGGCTGTGAATCCCCCAGTCTGGTGTGGGCTAAAATGAAGTTATTGCAGCCGGTGAGGTATTTTGTCCGATTATTGGCATTGTGGTGTGTGTGTGTGTCTGTGTGCACATTCAATTTTCCAGTGGTTATAATCATCTGATGTATTCTGTGTATATATCTTTATACCTTTTCAGGCTTTCCTTTGACAGGGTTTATTCCTTGTGTCTGATTATTTGCATTTATCTGTGCTTATTTCTTGCAGTGGACGTCCAGTATTATTATCTGCTTGTATTTTATCCCATGCATTTAACAGTTGCATTTGACTTGTGTGTTATTATTGCTTGCGCGCGCGCGCACACATGAATTTTAACAACATGCACTACAGTACAGTTTGGACAAATATTCTGGCATAGTGCATTCTGGGCATTGAAAGACCTTCAGACTACAGAACCACGTGGGTTTAGCAACAGCTGTGGTCACTTCATATTTGGTTTGCCTACCTATGATTAAGGCTCATTGGGAGCTGAAACGAGTCAGGTGGACCTTCAGACTACGGAACCACCTGGGTTTAGCAACAGCTGTGGTCATTTCATATTTAGTTTGCCTACCTATGATTAAACGAGTCAGGTGCCGCCGCGCCGCCCCCCCCCCTTGATGTTAATAAAGTGCCTCAAGTAGAGTTTCAGCGTTCTTCTTGTGGAGATATATATATACACATATACACACACACTTGCATATTGTTTCATTTGACATCTGGGAAAGCCTTTCTGTTAAAACCCCACGCTTTATTCTGAAAACTGTCTTTTGATGTGCCTCATTTTATGAGAGTGAAACCCCTTTTCAGGTGTTTCTTGCTTCGCCATGTGTGAGCCTCCATGTGGGAGTGCTGTATTTCTTTTATTTGGGAGTGCCAAGCAAGGCACCATCACCAGCACTGTAGACATAAACAAACCTCACCAAGTTAATGGGCATGGAATAATTGAAAAGTTCTATCACACATTATTGTACAATTTTGGAAGACTTTAATAAATTATAGTCCATTCACTGTATCTATACAACATGACTGCTTCTTTACATCTCACATAGATACTCAGACATAGGATAATAAAAATGCCCATCCCAACAGATCTCTCCACTTAACCCCCTTTACCATGCCAGCTCAGGACAACAACTACACACAATCTCAGATTGGACAGCCCAGGGCAGTTACCAGCTAAGCAGACTTTATGATATGAAATACCATAAAGGACCTGCAGAGTTGTTCAATGTCACAGTATACTGAAAACCATATAACTGCGCATCTATCTCTTACATTTCATCATCCAACACACTACTATGCGATGCATCCCATAACACGTCAAGCACACGTCTGTGGTCACAACATGAAAACACTTCCCACTAAGCATGAAGATAAAAACAAGTTCTTCCAACCCCACACCGTCCATGGTGTAGCATAATACTCATGTAGGCAAGTGCTTCAGCACCCCACCTAGGGGTAGTAAGCGATATATAAATGCTGCAATACAATACTGATATTTCGAGGGACAGTCATTAATTCATAGCATGCCAGCCCTCACTGAAAAAAATATGTTATTAGACGAGTTTCATTTGTTTCCTAGGTAGGCAGGACAAAAGCCCTATTCTTTTGCACCATCTCATGTATTACAAATCCCTGCAGCCTGAATATCTTTAATCAGTGGATGAAATTATATCCTTATCAGTCTCAGCTATAAAATACTTATCTGAGGCCTAAGATTCTTATGGAAAGAAAGGGGGTGGGGGGGGAGAGCTTTTGATGGAAGAGCTATGTGCTGCAGCCCTGTTCATTTTGGGGACTTTTCTCTTAGCGCGGTTTGTTCTATTGAAGTGGATAATAAACACACCAGCAGAATGTCTGATTTGCAGGGTTTATCATCCAACATATATCTAAAGCAGTCTATGTGCTTCATAAAGATTTTAACCTCAAGCAGAGTTTAGTGCATTCCTGCTTCGATAATTTAAAGAGTATCTCAAGCATTGTTTAACAAAATGGCCATTTCTGCAGTAAAGAGAAGAAAAAGCGCTATGACTCGGCCAGTGTTAACTGTGTCAATGCACTTTTTTCTTTAAGGGGGGGGTAAGCAACACAGTGGAGGTGTGGGGAGGAGGGATCAGCAACACAAAGGAGAGTGGGAGGAGGGTGGAGCCAAGAGCACAGACGGTTGGAGGGTGGAGAGACTCGAGACACTCTAAGAGTTCGTGTGTAAAAAAAATAAAAAGTCCCTCCACAGCAGAGATAACATTGATTGAAGCCCTGGGAGAAAGCAGGAGGCACTGACCAATCAGAAGCAAAGGGACAAGTGACGTGGAAGCCAACCATTGGTAAGTAATGAGTGGGCTCTAAGCCCGTTTTAAGCTTTTTTTGTTAATAGATTTTGCAGACAGCACATGCATGCTGTCAGTGAAACTTAAAAAGAGATAAAGGGAAAAGACGGAGTGAAGATCGACAATTGTAGAAAAGAAGACGACAAGGTAAAGGTGTTGGCAAGATCAGGGCAAAATTGGAAGAGGAATAAGAGGGGCAGTGGTGATTGAATTCCAAATCATGCATGTAATGTACAATGGGAATAATGACACGAGTGATTGAGCCAATGATGTAAGGTTGGCTGCATTCACACTGATGTCTTTACAAGCCTATTTCAAGATGGTAGGCCAGGATATTTATCTGGGAGTCTGATAAATAAGTGTGTGGGCTGAGTGAGGGTCCATGGGTGGAGTAGAGGGGGTAGGATGATTGAGTTAATGGACTAAATGTGAGCTAGAGGGGGTGCTAGAGGGGTGTGTGCCTGTGTAGCCTTGTTGAACCTGAATAGAACAGAGCTTGAAGGACTCTACTCAGTGTTTGCAAGTTTTCCTGACAATCCTTCAACTACCTGCCTCCCTGGATACTGTGGTCTGAGATGTGTGCCAAGGAGCTACTGAGCGGTAATTGTTCCAGAAAATGTTCTAGCACATGAGCCCCTGGCATCTACTTGTACTTTTTATTTATCTTTATACCAAGGGGCAGTCTCCGGCTTTCAGGAGTGCTCGCTAAATAGTAAAACTGTCACGCCAACATATTCTGTACGTAAACTCTGTAGGCCAGCAGTTCTTAACATTTTGACTTTTGGGGTCCCTCACGGATTCACTTTTGGAAGCAGAGGCTCACTGCCTAGGCACTTTCCATGACTTGAACCTAAAACAAGCATTGGCATAGCCAATAGGTCTCGCTTTTGGGACCTTATAAGTATTTAGTTATGCAGCACAATATCCTTGGTGCAACAACATCAACTGTTGCATGGCTAAACACATAAGGTCCCAAAGGCGAGACCTATTGGCTATGCCAATGCTTGTTACGTTTTCCTATGAAAAGGAATTTCGGGCAGCATCCGGAATAGCATCATGGTATAGAAAAATCTACACAAACGTATGGCAAATATTATTTGGCTAATTGTGAAGGCGCCATGTGATGTGTTCTCTCTAGCTTGTAAAAGGCAACATTTAAAGTGAGCGTTCAGTGACGCATAAATGTACAGCTGTGCACATTCTCATTTCTCTGCACATACTTGTCGCGTGGTTGCTCGGCGGGGTACATGTGGCCGGTGCTTTGCTTTACTCAGCATTGTTGTGCATGTATATAGAAAGCTGTCTCTTCATAACCGTCATGGTAAACCCACAATCACGCCCTTCCCCGGAACAGGCGATTATGTGTGTTCTTTAATGTGTGTTTTACACAGTGCATTAAGACAAGCCGCTGACCTTACTAATGTGCGTTCTCTATTCCCATGCCGATTCCAGTTAAGTGAGCATTCTCCACATTAAATGCACTCGCAAAGTAAACAAATGTGTCCCCTGGCACAACCCTACTGTGCTAAGGGGCTTTTATGGCTCAGAGGAGAGCACAGCAAGTATTACCTCAGGGCGGGACGGCCATAAACTAAGCCCTGGGAGTCAGCGCGACCTCGGCCACTTTCGAAATGTCAACATGCATCAGGCTGGGAAGCAGCGTGCCCTGGAGGTCTGGCGCGCGTGATGACGGAGCCACTGCAAAATACATGCGTTTTAATTGCAGGGCAGATGTTGATCATCCCGCCCCACCATCCACCCCCAAAAAGCTAGTCTCTTAAGAGGGCACGTGGGCAGAGCGCTGCGCTCTAGAGAAAAAAGTGTCAAATTCTAGAGTACTGCACTGTACAAAAAAATCTCAAATTGACCTGTTGGACAGTGAAAATAATGATTAATCGGGATCAAATGTTATTTGAGAACGTTCAGCAATGACCAGTGACGCTTCAAATGTCACATTGAATTGAAAAAAAAAATCCTTAAGCAAACCCATGGAATGATTCTTTGTATGTTTCAAACAATCAAAAGGTCTAAAATTGAATAAAACCAAAACATCACCTTGCTCCTATTATAGGGTAAGAGTGACAAGTAATTTTCGATTTAGTACTGTAGGGGGCACCTTAATAATGATTTTTTTTTCTTATTGATGTTAAATGCTCTGGGCACTGGTCTAATAATTTGTGGTAACGCGGTAGCTAGGTTCCGACGAAGCATTCTTCAAATAAGATGCCGCAGCAGAATTTATATTGACCAATTAAGTATCAGTCAATTGTTACTTAGACCCGGTAGCCAGTTAATATATATTGACTGTAGAAAATGCACATATGCGCTGCTTGCTCGCTTGAAAGCGCCCGGAAGCAGTACATTGTTCTGTGGGTGGAGCGGTGGCCTGCTAGGAGGGAGAATCAAGGTGCAATATGGTCTGATTAAAGCCCCAACCCACAGGAAGTGTTCAGTTGCCGCCTTGCTCGTGGGATAAAGGGTTACTTAATTCCTTTATTAGTCGCGTAGGGAAATTGCTCGGCCATAATAAGCGGTTAGTTGTGACATGATTGAAAGAAGTGACTTTCTTAACTTTTGGTAACCCAGGGCGAATGTACTTTTTAGTTGGTGTGATCTGACAATCCGACCTGGTTTTCAGTGACTGAAGGTGCAGCTTTTTAATTGATAATGTTCGATTTGGATTATATATGGGCACTAACAGAAATTGGTTGGCTACAAAAGAAGAAACAACAAGGGAGACCGAGAAGCGCGCGCCTCGCGCTAAAAGTAAAAAAAAAGACGCGCGGCCGCGCTCTCTGGTGAGGGGGGAGGAAAGCCACTAACAGAGATTGGTTGGTACAAAAGAAGAAACAAGGGAGACCGAGAAGCGCGCGCGCCTCGCGCTAAAAGTAAAAAAAAAGACGCGCGGCCGCGAGACGCGCCCTCTGGTGAGGGAGGGGGAGGAGCGGGTGAGGGAGGGGGGAGGAAAGCCAGATGGCGCCTCAGCGATGCGAGGAATGGATGGCAGCTGTGCGCGTGCACGCCATCGTGAACGCAAGCTGGAGGCCAGCAAAAGCCACTGGGTTAGCACTTTCAAAACCCATTTACTAAATCTCTCGCCGAGAGCGGCGCAAGCGCTGGCTCAGGCGAGACCTAAAAAATGTAACCAACTAAAGAATCAAGTACACACAAAAATACATAAACTATAAAATATATTATTTAACTAATAATGCGAAGTATACAAAAATCCAAACTAATGGGAACGTTGGAGCTTTTCAAAATGTGTTTATTTCTAAAAGAAAAATCAATTTGCTAGACTAGTATAAAATTTTCCTTTTTTGCTTCAAATGCATCGTTTTCTTTGTCAGTGTATACTAGAGCTTCAATTGAGGCCACCAATCATCCATTCTACCGTTTGCTGTAATTGTGCTGCTCCTACGAATCAACCCAAGGATAACAGTTTTAGCCCCCAGTTTCGAATTCCTTCACATTTACAGAGAATTTTAAAATGTTCAGCATTGCTCTTATGCGTTTATAATGTATTAATTTGGTAATATTTAATTTTCTAAACCGTGGTAGACCCCCTCCTCCCTTCCCCCCTCAAACAGGTGTTGCGGATCCCCAGGAGTCCGCATACCACAGGTTAAGAGTCATTGCTTTAGACCAGTGGTTCCCAAACTGTGCGCCGCGGCACCCCGGTGCGCCGTTATGAGGTGCCAGGGGCGCCGTGCTCACAAAGTGGGAAAGTGAAGCTTGTGTCAGCTGTAGTGCAAATTACGTGAAATTACGTGTCCCCTGCATAATCTGGCAACATGGTTTGGCCCAAGAGAGTACTGGCGCGATACGTGCGTATGTATACGCGTCGGACGTACGTGTTTTCATTTCACAGTCGTAGTCTCCATTTTATACGGAGCTCTGTCCGCCGTGCCTCGTGGGAGCCTCTCCTTCACATGTAAGGTTAGTACTAGGGCCGTTGGTGTTGAAACTGGCATGGGAGGGATTCCTGTGTGGTCAGTTTTATGTTTGCCTTTGAGTTCTTTAACTCACTCCGTGGAGGCTGCCTTTTTACAGTAAAATAATTAATCAAATGGCATGCCGATCTTCGGCCCAACCTCCGTTTTACACCCGTATCACAGGCATTATTTTTACTGTAAATTTTACAGTAAAAAGAATGCTGGTGATACGAGTGTAAACGGAGGTTGGGCCGAAGATCGGCATGGTATTTGATTAATAATTTTACTGTAAAGGCGGGCTCCACGGAGCTCGTTGTAGATTTTCAGAGCGCAGAGCTGTTTTTCTTCCAAACGACCCTCAGTTCTGTGACTGGGAAACTCCTGCACACATTAGGATGGAACAGTCAAAGAAAGAGGAATGTAGAAGTGAAGCAGGATGCTATATTGTTTTTTAATAGATGTGACATTTTAAAGTGCATGGTCCAGATTTTCTGAACTGACTCATTTTATTGATTTCTTTCAGCAAACTGTACTGTGAATTGTACCATATTGCCACCATGATTTGTGTTTGTGGCGAGAGTGAATCCTCAACATTAGATAAGATCCATCTTGCTTGGCACACTGTGAAAGTATTGCAATATTTCATGTGTCCCTCTTCAGAGTCAATGGCTTCGTTGTCAATTAATGTGAACATTGTACTGTGAAGTGCACCATTCGGCACATTTTCCTTTTTAAAGTTTTCAGGGAAACACCCCTCTCAATTGCCCACAATAAGTAGGATTCTCCTGCCTGATACAAATCACGCCAGTTAATTATGCCACACTGCTTTAAAAGATTACACAAGTCTACTTTCCAAAGCTTAGTCACGTGGTAGATTTTCAGGGCGCTGGAAGCATTTCGAACAAGTGAAGTGCGGACTTTAATGCTTGTGCTTTTGATGTGGGTGCATAACGTGGGAATCAGTGGCTGGGCCGGGGTAGGCTAGTAGAGCAGCTGGAATTCTGCAACTTCTCCTGTATTAGTTATTTTTTGGAGGAAGGCTTACACTGCTGCTGACCTGCGGTATCTGTTTTGTAGAAGCAGGTTGGAGCAGACCCGAAGATAAGAATAATTGTGCTTACGACCAGCCAAGTGGGAGGTCACCCACAGAACCTGGAAATTGATATCACAACTGATAATGGTAGTTTTTGTCCATAAAGTGCAGCCTTGTAATAATATAGGACAGCACGTTATTTACAGCAAAAGAAATAGTAAAAATGTGAAACGAAGCACTACATTTAAAACAAAAGATGAACCACCTTAAAATCTACAATTTAGGCCATGTCTTCAATTATTTATTTTTTACAATTTCTGGTGCATCATTTAATTTTCATGTTGCACCACGTTCTCTGGGTCCCACCTCCGGTAATGGGGTAAAAAACAAAATGGGTTAGTGATTGCCAGTGGATGAGATGAATAATTCAAGCATTCCAACCATCACGTTGTTCTTTGTACTTCACTTTAGGAATGGATAATAATTAATGAGGCTCTGAATAAATGTCAAAGTAATTTTTTGTTATATTTGCCATTTTAAGCATTGCGTCCCAATTACTTTAAGGAAGACAACAGGAAGTACTCCCGAGGTCGGGCATAAATCCCGCCCACCGGTAAAAAAATGGTGGGGAGCCACGGCCAACTGCCGATTAGGTCAAGGGAGCCACGGGTCAAAAAAGTTTGGGAACCACTGCTTTAGACCATGCTGTGTAACCTCTTGGCGTTACATTCAATCTGGCTGATGTAGGTCTTCTAACATTAAAGTGTTGATTCTAAAGCTGCAATGTTTTGCCGCCTGCCTGCCAAGGTTCTTCCCTCCCACAAAAGAGATTACTCACTTTTTAGGAAGCTGGCTCTTTATATACCACTAAATGTTATATAGTGCAAAGAGTGAAAAGAGTCTAGAGAGTCCCCAGAAGTGTACAGGACTCAATGTAAACCCAAAGTGCTCTATTTGTGGTAGTGTGGTCGAGCAGCCTTAAACCTAACACAGATCAGTTTAAGACATTTGTTATGCACACAGTGATTAATGAATGACTCGCGAATTAAAAGGAGATCCACACCAATTTTAGAAAAATAAGCATCTTTCAAGATTTATTTTAAGACAAAGAAATATGCAAAAAGGAAAGTACGCTTTTCAAGAAAAATACTTTCCACTTTAAAAAGTGGTCACAGTGCAATTTTCAGTTCAGCAATGTTAACCTACGGGAAGAAAACAAGAATGTGGTTTTTCAGGTAAGTATACAAATTACAGTCTTGGTTTTCACAATGAAGAATCAGCACCAGGCAAGGTTCAGGTAAGTAGCAAATCTGCGCCTCCAGCGGCACAGGGGCAGCTGGGTGCAGGGTTCAAATTTGGAATCTGGTGCCAATGTTATCCAATGGAGAAAGGGGGTAATCGAAAAGATACTGCTCACAGGTGAGTAACATGCTTTGGTAACCCAGTCTCCGGGAGTTACGGTAAGCACAGGTGGGGGGCACAAAGCAGCACCAAACTTACACCCTCCGTGGCACAGGGGCGGCCAGGTGCAGAGTGCCAACACCGTGTCGGGCCCCCAAAGCAAACCAATGGGAGAGATCAGTTTTGAAGAAAGGCCGAAGGCTCAGGCCAGGAGGCTGGACGAATAAAATACACCGCTGCCCAGGTAAGTAGTGAGGCTAGGGGACATAGGGACACGGTTGGTCACGCTCCTCAAGGCCCAGGCTTCGGGTGCAGGCCTGTCCTTGGGTGTTGGAAAAGATTAACCGGGCAAGTCGTGGGGAGTCTTTGAGTTGAGGCTAAAGGCATCGAGGTGGAGTCCGTCAGGGGTCAGCTCACAGTGGACTCTTGCTTAGAAGCGCTGGGGAACCTTCACAGGACCGGTGGGCCACTTGGACTTGGGTGTCTGGTGCAGAGGTGGGTCCGGTGGTGGTTTCGCGGTTCCTCAGGGCAGAGTTCTTTTTTCTTTAAAGTTGGTTTCTTTTGGACAGGTCCGCAGTCCACGGGAGACCTTGATCTTTGTCGAAGGCAGGCAGTACTCCCAAAGTTTCGAGGTTGCTGGGCTGCATGACGGGTCGTCTTTTGAGGTAGGTTCGTTGAGGAATGCAGACAGGTTGGTAGGCCCGGGGCCAAGTCAGTTAGTGTCTGTAGTCTTTTCTGCTGGTGCGACGCTGTAGTGTCTTGCTCTTCTTAGGTCGTCAGGAATCTGATTTCAGGGTCCCGGGGTGCCACCTAAATACTAGATTTAGGGACGTTACAGGGGAGTGACTGGTAGGGACCAATGGGTTTCTTACCTGGGGTGTTTACACCCACTATTATGCCACCCTTCTGTGGGAGGGTGGCACAGCCCTAGCCCTGATTAATTAAGTCCCACCATCTTCAAGATGGTGGGCACTGAAAAATGTGCTTCCATTCGTCTAGCACCTGAGGGGTGGAGTTGGTGAAAGGGGGGGCACACATATTATCACTAAAATTTCCTGCCGGTTATCCTGCCAAAGGTGGGGGTTTGAGCCAGGGGCTGCCATCTGCTGCTAGCAGCAGAAGCTGGGGCCGCATTACAAAGGCGGCAAGGCCTTTGAAGCTTCCCTCTCAAGCACGGTGCTAATCGGGGGGGGGGCAGATTTGACAACTCCACCCAGGATGTGCTTTGTTTCTGGCCTCAAAAAGCAGGGGGCTCTCGACCCAGGGGTCCAGAAACATGTCTGGTGGTGGCAGGCTGCTTAAAGCCAGTCAGAGACCACACCAGGGTTGGTAGGTTTTCAGGGGGCACCTCCAAGTAAGTTTTAATAAATCCAACACTGGCTTCAGTGTGGATTTATTAAGAGGCGCTGTTTGCTACCAAACACCCCTGGGTTCAGTGAAGCCACCATGGTGCTGGGGGAACTAGAGTTGTCGAGTTTCCAGCCCATGTACTCTCTATGGCTTCCCTGGGACTTACAATATTAAGAATAGACTTGCATATTGAAGGGGTCATACAGATGTGCCCACACCCGAGATATAGTGCACCCTGCCTTAGGGCTTGTAATGCCTGCTAGAGGGATTACTTACCTATACCTTAGGCAGTGCTGCTTGGGATGGCACGCAGGCAGTGTGCCATGTCGAGACTGTTTTTGTCTGCACCAGGCCATGCAGGCTGCGGTGGCAGTTTGCCCGGCCCTGGTGAGGGGTCCCTAGGAGACCCTCTTCAGTCCCAATGCCCTAGGTACAAGGGGTACCATTTACTGGGGCCTGAAGTTGCCAATTGTGGTACAGCTTTAGGGAAAGAACACTGATACTGGGAACCTGGGCAGCAGGGTCCCAGTACACTTCAGTCAAAGTTGCATCAAAAGCCAGGCAAAAAGTGTGTGTGCGTGTGGGTGGGGCGGGGGGTTACACAGAACAGGAACCTAACCTTTTGGAAGCAAAGTAGAGAGCACTGGTACAGGGAAGCACAGAAATTGGCGACGTGGGCCAAATTACAATACAGTTCTGAACCGAAAAAGGAATAGAGTACCCTGGCCTGATATAGATCACACCCCCGATCCAATATCTAAATAAAGATCAGGCCACTCATTTAAAAAGCTAGCTCTATGTTGAGGTGAAAAAGAACCACATAATGGCTAGCAACAAGTTATGCTGCTCAGCTCAATCAAAAGCACCATCGTCCACCAACATATAGGCAATTACAAGTCTGTGCTCGTATTGGCGAGACCACAAAAGGTGGGCCAAAGCTCCACAGCTGGGTGGGGTCCGACAGAGGATCAGAAGATCCACACCACCATTGTGACACACCACACAGAGACAGCCCGAAAACACAACAGCTCTACACACTTTGACAGCAAGTCACAAGCCTGCACTGCTTACCAATTGACTCCATCCGCATGAAAACACTAGATTAATTCCCTGCTGCATTTACTCATTGGGTGGGTCATACCAACAGACATCCCCTATGGAGGACTGCTCCTTGGTAAAAACTGCAGACAAGGCTCCTGGCGGACCGTCGCAAGGGCCGGGAGGTCCACGAGCGGTGCCCCTGCAACGGGGCGACCACAGTGAGTGCCCGGATCGTCTCGGATGAGACCCTGCTGCTGCAGCCGTAATGGGGTGGCGCTGAGGGGGGATTGTTCACCTCGTGGCGAGACTGGGCAGCTGCCGGGGCACCGGCACCCCCCCCCTTGATGGACACTGAGGTTTTTGTTTTACTGGAGGCCTGTTGGATAGCTGGGGGTGGGGTATGTGTGGAGAAGGGGCCAACACCAGCCGGGGGGTCTGTTGGAGGGCCTGGAGGGGGCGAACGCTCGGCGAGGGGTAAGATGGAAGGACCGACAGCGCTCTGCGCAGTGGTGTGCCTGCGGCTCGGGGATGCCTGGGTGTGTAGCTACAGTGCTGTTGGGGCCACGACGCATTGGACCGGTGTTTGTTCCACACGGACACTGAGGTTTTCTTGGTTAATTTGTATGACCTAATGTTCTCTGTGAAGACACTATAGTTACTTAGATGCATGGCAGTCGGGGGGTCCAGGCCTTGGCCGGACTACCCAGAATCCTCCCTTATTCTTGTGGGGGATTCGGAGCCCACGGCCGGTTGGCTCACTGTTTTTTGGGGTGTGTTGGGGGGGTTAGGGAGGGGGGAGGGTGCCCTGGTGATGGTGTGGGAGAAGAGGGTTTTTGTCCTCTCCTATAGGCAACAGTACGGCAGAACTGAGGACGGGGTGGGTTGGTTTTTAGCTCTTAGAAGGGACAGTCGGTGCAGGAGTGGGGGGAGGTCTGGGGGGAGGGGCCGGTCACTGGGTAGACACATGGGCTGGGGGGAGGTTGTCTTGCTCCAATGGTAACTTTCGCCTCCTGGAACGTTAAAGGGCTGAACTCCCCGCAAAAACGTCAGGAGATATGGAAATACTTAGTCGATCGTCACTTTGAGGTGGTAGGCCTTCAGGAGACTCATCTTAGGAAAACAGAGGACTCCAGGCTCCGCCATAAAGCTTACCCGCTGATATATCGGTCATCCTCCAGTACCAAACATAATGGAGTTGCACTACTTTTCCATAGATCCTCCAATTTCCTGCATGAGGCGACTAAAACTGACAGAGAGGGACGCTTACTGATGGTTAAGGGGAGACTTAGGGGCGTTCTTTGCACGATCGTCACTCTATATGTGCCTAACACGGGCCAAGCCGCCTTCCTCACGCACGACTCAACATGATTGGGGGGTTTGTGGAGGGTCCTGTGGTTCTACTGGGGGATTTCAACCTGGTGTGGCAGGACTCCTTAGATAGCTCTCAGGCTAACAGGGCTTCGAACACCGTCTTTTCGAAAGGGCTTAAGCAACATATATCCTCCTTGGGCCTCTGATTCCTGGCGGACGCTGTACCCTGATGTTAAAGACTATACGATGTGCATGTGCATCGATCCTATTCTAGGATAGACCATATATTTCTAAGCCAGTCACTTAGGGGGTCACTACAGGCGGCACAGATCCTGCAGATCTCTCTTTCTGATCACAGCTTGATTACTATTGGCTTAACTTGGGGCGGGCCCCAAGCGACTCCGCCACGATGGTATTTCCCTACTGCACTTACACGAGATCCCCTCTTACGCGAGGAACTGAGGTCCTCTATTGGCGAGTTTTTCATGTACAATACCCCCCAGGCCACTTCCCCACAAAATAACTGGGATGCCTTCAAGGCGGTTCTTCGGGGCAGATGTATCCAGCTCAACTCGGTCCTCAACTCGAAGCGGCGGGCCGAAAGAGTTGCCTTGGAGAGTGAATTGGAGACGTTGGAGCAGGCGCATAAGTCGACACCTACTAGAATCCTACAGCGCCACCTCACTGCGGTGCGGGGCAAACTTAGATCCATTTACAATAACAGGGCAGAATATACGCTTCTGAAACTCCGTCAGACATCGTACACTCAAGGGGATAAGGTGGGACCACATTTGGCGCGTCAATTACGCATGAAGCGAGAGCGGGAATTTATTGGGGGTATTCGTGATCAGGGAGGACAGACCGTCCATATAGACTCAGCAAAAGCGACTCTCTTTGGGGAGTTCTATGGGGACCTCTATCGGGGCTCACCCTCGGAAGAGGCTCGACAGCACCAATATTTAGAGACGGTAACTCTGCCTCAGATACCTCACGAGACGGCGGAGGCTCTGGACGCTCCCATCACGGCCGAAGAGGTGGATAGGGCCATAGGCCGGCTTAAATTGCACAAAGCTCCTGGGCCAGACGGTCTGACGGCCCAGTTTTACAAATGCTTTGCAAAAGAGTTGACGCCACACCTCACTGTGCTCTTCCAGGCGATTGCTGGTGTCGCACAAGTGTCCCCCACCATGGCAGAAGCAATAGTATTGGTTATTCCCAAAGCAGGCAAGGACCCCACGCTCTGCTCCTCACATCGACCCATCGCCCTGTTGAATTTAGATGCGAAGCTCTACTCTTCGATCATCGCGGCGCGTATGGAGGACCTCATGCCTGATCTGGTGCACCCGGACCAATCCAGCTTTATAAAAGGGAGGCAAACACATGACAACATTCGGCGTACTATCCACCTTATTGAGAAGGCCACTAAATTTAAGATCCCAGCGGTACTGGTCGGGCTTGACGCCGAAAAGGCCTTTGATAGGGTGGATTGGTCTTTCCTTTTTCTCACACTACGGAGATTTGACTTCGGGGAGGCGTTTCTCCAAATGGTCAAGGCTAATTACTCCAACCCCAGTTCTCGGGTGGTGGTCAATGGCTGCACATCACCCCCGTTTGCGCTGAGTAGAGGTACACGGCAGGGATGTCCCCTTTCCCCTCTGCTGTTCGCCCTTAGTATCGAACCCCTGGCGGTGCATCTTAGGGCTAATGAGGAGGTACGAGGAATAAAGTTTAGTGGCACCGAACATAAAGTGTCCCTCTTTGCGGACGACATTCTCCTCTCGCTCTCGGAGCCTTCAGCCTCTCTCATGGCGGTGCAGAGGGAACTGGCTGAGATTGAGCGAGTGGCGGGATTTCGGGTAAATCTCTCTAAGTCTTCCGTATTGAATCTCACACTCTCGGCAGGGGAAATGGCTCGATTAAAAGGGCAGTCCCCTCTCCATTGCGCGAAACACTCTCTGATGTACCTGGGGGTCCGCCTCACGGCTAGGGTTGGGGATTTGTATAGGGCTAATTTTCCCCCCTTAGTGTCCCAGCTGCAGCAGGAATTCAAGAGGTGGCAACCTCTCTACATATCGTGGCTGGGTAGGATCAATGCAGTAAAAATGACAGTCCTTCCGAAGCTGTTGTACCTCTTTCAGGCGCTACCGGTGGCGCTGGATCATGACTTGTTACCGTGCCTCCGCTCTATGGTAATCAAATTCATATGGAGAGGGGGGTGAGCCCGGCTTCCTTTTCATGTACTGCGGCACCCCAGAGCGGCAGGGGGGGTGGCATTGCCGGACTTCACTTTATACTACCAAGCAGCGCAACTCCGGGTGGTAACGGAATGGACAGCACGCTCCTCCGATAAACACTGGCTGCACATGGACAGATCCGTTGTAGGGCGCTGCATCTGGGATCTTTTGTGGAAACCCAAGAAAGACCGTCCCGCGAACTCATACATAAGTACACCCACACGCACTACCCTGACAGTTTGGGATCAGGTCACAAGAAGGGAGGGGTGGACCTCATTTCCCTCCCCCTACACTCCGATCCATTTAAATCCAGCCTTTCCACCGGCGATGCAGGAGGGGCCCTTTGACTGCTGGAGAGAAGGGGGTTGTCTGAAACTGTCAGATTTATTTCATAATTATGTCTTAACATTCGAAAGCTGCAAAAGGGAATTCTCGATACCTCACAGCGAACACTATCACTATCTCCAACTTAAGCACTGGGCCACGTTACCCCATATGAGGGAGGCGGCTACCCGACAGTTAACACCCATGGAGACATTGGCGGTCCGTAGGGCGGGGTCTATGAAGGGCGCCATTTCTGCTCTCTATACACTGCTACTAAATACATTACACACACCCGGGCACGTTACATGTCCTTCTGGGAACAGTCTCTGGGGCGAGAGGTTACTGACGAGGAATGGAAACATTTATGGGGCGATATTCCTAGACACAATAGATCTATAGCCTTGAGGGAAGCCCACTATAAAACCCTATTCGACTGGTATCTCTACCCCACTAAGTTACGACGGATTTTCCCAGACACTTCCGATCTCTGCTGGCGGGGATGTGGACTACAGGGGGACTTTCGTCATATTTGGTGGGACTGTCCCAGTGTTCACCCCTTTTGGGAAGAGATTCTCTCCCATCTTAAAGACATGCTGGGACCACAAATACCGACGACGATTGAGGGGATAGTGTTGGGTGTTAGGACTCCAGAGATGGAACAGATGCTCTCCACAGACAAGGCTATTCTCTGGCTGTGTGTGGGGGCGGCGAAGCTCACAATTGCAGCGGCCTGGAAAAAGGTTGGAACGCCAGCAACTTCGCTGTGGCACGCTCGACTATGGAGACTCCTTTCCATGGAGAGGCTAGCTGATATTTTTAAAGATGACCATGATGCCTTCGAACGCAAGTGGGGCCCACTGGTTCGGTTTCTCTCCAGCGCTTTACCCTCTACGGTCTGTCCCTCTTCAGTACGTTCCATGCATCTGTTCCAACTGTAGGGTGGGATCGAGGTATATGCCTGACTGAAACGGATGACCTACAAGTCATTCCCCACCTCGATAATTAAGATTTACAGAAGATCTGTTGTTTATTATGGAACTTGTCTATGCGTTGCCATCACCAGGGAGGAGGGGGGGGCAGGGAACGTTTTTTTTTCTTTTTTGGAGGGGGGGTGTTTAAAAGCATGACTACAGTTTTTTAGGTTTATGTGGTGAAGAAAACTGAGCATCTCCTAGAGAATTTGGGGGAGGGCGGCCAGGTCTAGGGGATGTCAGAAACTGAACCTTTTATGGCGGACTCTATTAGCCCCTTGGGCCTGCCTGCCCCCTGCAGTACGTATGTTTTTCTTGTGCTTTATGATGCTTAATAAAAAGAATTGACAAAAAAAAAACTGCAGACAAGTTCTTCACTAAAGTGTTGAGAGAAAGTAATTGTTGAGTGTGTGCTATACAAAAACCCATGATAGGTACGTAAGAAATAGATGACCAAGAGAGTAACATATCCGAATATGCACGAACCAGGAAGGGCTATGCTGCAGGAGGTTTAATTACTATTTAGGTTAACATTGTTGCAATGGTTGGATACAGTGAGATGCTTAAAGTTACAGCAAGCAATAAAGATAGCTTTAAAAAGGTAGCACATTACACACATTACCTTGTGTTATGCCTGGAGCACTCCACACAGTGGCACTTAAGGCAGGCAGACAGACCGAGACTCTGGAGAAAGTTACCCACAGCTATTCCAGAGGACCCATCAACAGTAGGTTGCATAAAATGGGCCTATATTCGCATAAAATACCTCTCAACAGACTACCAAAGAGGCTAACTCTACTTTAACTCTCCAAAAAACCATCACCACACAGCTAAAAGAACAGAACACAGTAGGACAAACGGCGCCTGCACAGATAGGCACAAATGTTCTGAAAAACACAAGCTACAGTTTCAGTATGTAACAAAGAAGCTCTCAGATGTCAGGCAATAATAGGTGTGAGGAGAGGATGTGGTCCGTCGGCTAGACTGCCGACTTTGGTGCTGGAAACCAGGGTTCGAGCGTCCACATCCTGCGATTCTGGGCAAATCACTTAATCTCCCCGTGCCTGAATGTGTAATGTAAATACGGTGCTCATGTAAAGCGCTCCAATACCTTCGGGTCGAGTTCGCGCTATATAAATATGCAACAACAAAAAAGTCTACTTTTGCAAATCCCAAAAGAAAAATGAAATAAAACAGGAAAAGTAATTAATTGGAGCAGAACTAAACATAACACCTAGTGCAACTTACAGACATGTCCACCTAAAGAAGAAAAGGAATTTACAGGTAAGAAGGTGGGTATAATTTTATCTCGATTAAAAGACGTAAATGCAAATGGATTTTTTTAAGGGCTTATCAGGTGTAAGTAAATGTGTCCCAGACAGACAGACTGTGCCTCATGAAGGACTGGGACAAGGATGAAGCCATAATGTTTTTTTACTTTTAGACACCAATTAAAATCCACCCAATGTTGGTCCTATAAACTAATTTACAGAAATAACCCCTAAGAACAAACTCACGGTCCTAGAACATTTCTTTCAAAATTCTATAATTGTTTCAAGTGTTCAAGTAGTTACAAGATATTCTAAGCCAGCTATTGAAAAGTGTAATGATTAAATTATTAACGTTTAATGGGCAAGGGAAAACACCAATATGTTAAAATGTAAATACCACTACAGATAGTCATGTTAGAAATGGAAAAACCAAAAAAGAAATAGACATTATGATTAATCTTCATGTCCCTATTTTGCACCATTTCACACTGAAAAACGTTTATCTGTCTAGTTGACAAGGTAAATGGACTACTTTTCTGTTCCTGACCATCAAAAAGTAATACGTTTCGAAAACCAGTAAATTGCTAAAAGGGCACTTAATGATTATTTTTTAGCAAAACAAAAAAAAGCACTTTCAGCTTTCGGGTCTGCAACAGCCATGATTCTTGATCTCGAACAGACTGTTCGGAGTCTCAGTTTAGCAAAAGAGCAGTTAATATTCTAGTGTCTAAGTGGGATGCATGATTTCTTGGTACACATTTTGTAGGCACTCTGGAAATGGAACGTTACTAATATGTGGCAGGCTTAAGATAATAAACTACTCAAATTATTCAGATACATTCCAGGTTCAAACAAAGAGGTTATGCCATCACAATCAAAACTTAAACATAACCTTATCCACTAGAATTACGGGCACCGCAAAAAAGTTATGCTGCAAGTTTAGATGAACTCAATTGCATGGAAAAATGTTTTTGTGCACATCCTGGGCAGATAGATTCACTATGTAGTCCATTCTGTAGCATTATCCTCTATAATGATACTTTCAACACACTTGAAAGGCGATACAAAGGCAGATGCGTTAGGAGCAATTTTTAAAGGATCCTACACACACTCAGCAGATACCGTTCAAATTGTTATTCCCCCTATACAGATATCTTTAAAAAAAATGGTGTTCCTTATTGAATTGGACAATGCAAGTTAGGTTTTAAGATGAGTCTGTTGGAGGTCATTCCGTGAATTGTGCGATCTGCTTCGTAAAGAAAAGGCCCAACTTAATATCTGTAATATGAATGTCTCGCCAAGAAAAACATTCAAAAATCAAGGACATAAGCAAAAAACAAACAAAAAAAGGGTAAATTCTTTTTCAGGCTGCTATTTTTAGAGAGCTGTGACATGCAGCTATGTTTCAAGTGTTCAGGTGTAACCTGCTCAATTTGTTCATGAAGGTCGGACTAAAAAGACTGTCATATGAAATGATTTATTCCATTTGTAAATGCAAACATGGATATTTTGGTGCATGTGATGAAAAAAAGCCTATAAATATATAGAGACTCCTTGGAAGAAAATGCTCTTATTTTTAGAGCAGGAGTTAGCCAAGGCCCTTTGATTTTAGTAAAATTAGATGTAGAATATGCTTACTTAAAGGGGCTCAGAGCCAGCCCTCTTCATCCATTTGTCTGTTAGCATGCCATTCACATTTTCTTCCAATTGTAGCATACAGCATGGGCCAATAGGCCCACCCACTTCAGCCATTGGCTAACTTCACTGTAAATTACGGCATCCCACACTTTCACAAGGGGCACATCAACACAAATTAGATCTTCAGGGCCAGGCGTTACAATAGCAATGTGTGATTTCTGAGACCAAACATTTTTGCTTTTAGTCAACTTTTGGGGGTGGAGAGGATTGACATGGCTCAGCAGCTTCCTCAAAAATAAAGTCCTGAAAAATCAGGACAAAACTAAACAAGCACTAAAAGCCAAAATGCGGTCAGCTAATGCCAGACCAGTTGACGTTGCCAATATTTATTTGTGCAGCAGTAAAAAACACTTGCACCTTTCACTGAAAAATCTAATGACTATTTGGAGACTGAAAGACACCTTCATTTTTCCCTTTAACTTAAGAGTACCATTTTAATTTCACATTTTCTGGATCCGGTATAGGTTTAAAATGAATTATACAACAAAAACCTCTAAATTGGTAAATAATATCATTTGAGTATTGATCATTTCAAGATGGCTAGTGGCTCACACCTGGGATAACCCAACTATTCTTGTGCAACAAACTCCTTTACTGCAAAGGATAGACTGTCACAATCACACAACATCAAACTCTGCCCAAAGACACCAAAATTCCTTCATTCCAAAAATTCAGCTCACTAAAGTTTTCCACTGAAAGAACTATGTGAACCTTTGTTTCAAGGCACTGACTGATCGATGATAGGCAGTTCAATACTAAAAGAATGAGCACTAAACCCAGGCGAGACAATTAAGGATATACCCAGTTTAAACACAGTAAACTATTTGATAAAGGACAACGTAGGCTCTTCTGGATGAAATAGGAGACAGAGTTTTGGTCACGCTGCGACATCTCAGAGAGAGACTGCCTTAGAAACTTTAATATCATCCCAAAAACAAGTGCTACTATGCCAACAGTTGGGTTCAACAAAACATACTTGAAGCAAAATGTGAAGGTTTATTGATGAACTGGGAAATGTCGGTGCTGACAAAACCCACAAGCAGATTGTATTTACTAATTTACCAACTATCAGCTAATTTCAGAATGGTGGAAAGAAATTAACAGAATAAATGCAATCTTAAAATGTGATTAACTCTGTCAACTAAATAAATTATTTTCAATGACACAGTAAAATGGCTATTCCAAGGAAAGAACAAACACCTATGCCTACAGCAAGGTATCTGTTGGAGAAAGATTTTTTGGGGAAAAGTGAGTTAGCAGAAAGTTAAACTTGAGATTACAAATCCTGTACAAACAGAAAATGTTCTGCTCAAATTCAGACGTCATTTGAAACTCCTCTAATTTAGGAAGAATTTCTCTATCTATAGAACTGTTAAAGTATGACATTTTAGAAAACCCATCAGCAACATACTTTTAGTGCAAGATACTTTTTGATTTTATCATTTAATAAATAAAATAGGGAGTATTTATGGAATTTTAATACCTTGTTATACTAGTGCTTTAAATAAGGTATGTTATGTTTTTATAATGATTAGTTCATTTGATTCCCGTCTAATAGCTGAGCAATATTTGATATCATTTTATTGTTTATGTCCTTTACATAAATGGGAGAAGGTATTATTCAAATTTTACAATTACACACAAGAATACATTTGTATGAGGGGAAAAAAAAAAAAGCACAAAAAAAAAAGCACTCCTGTACACACAGCAGCAAACCAAATTCAATTCGGGGACGGCCTTTCATATCTTTAAAGTCTGAATACAGCAATCTAAAGGTGAAGTGTAGGCAGAAAACATCTGCCACATCAGAAAATGAATTTCACTTCATATTAAAACATTTATAAATATTTGCCTAATTTATGGTACTATTAATATTTGTTTTAGTTCAAATATAGTGAATCTATGGATGGGCTGCTGTAATTAAGAAGTGTACTGAATGTCAAAAACAGTACGATTCCAGCTGTTTTTATTATGGTACTAGAGGGAAAGTAGATAAAGAAAATATGAAATGTGAGGGGACTTCTGAAGCAGCAGCATGGATCATATGGTGACAGTTACACAAATAGAATTGCTTTTTTTTTTTTTTTATTCTTTTATATAGCGCGAACCAGACCCAAGACATCGGGTATCAGAGGGCTTTACTTAGCACCAGTTTCGTTACAGATGGACACATTCATTTTTGTTAGGCACTTTGACAATAATGTAGAGTTTAAACCAGGATCTAAAATTTGAAGAAAAAAAAATAGCACGACAGAATAAAACAAATGGAAATAAAAATTGTGTAATACATTTATTACATATAATATGCCATATCAATAATGGCTAGGGTCATAGAACAGATCACGCCTGGGTGTGGCATAAGCAAGTTCAAAAAGAAAACAATCAAGACAGTTCCAATTTGATAGCAGTGAAGAGGTCTGCATCACTGGTCCTTCCATTCTTTTGGGGTAACTCGACCAACAGGTGAAAAATTCCATGTAATTCCAGTTTGTGTTAATACCTGCAAAAAAAAAAAAAAAAAGTTAACCTCTGGTTAAAAAAAAAAAAAGGTGCATCAGTTAAGTCTACAGAAAGAACATGTTTAAAAAAAGTGGTAATAATTTAAAATAGAAATAAAAATAAAAAAGCCTAAAAACGTTATAGAAGAGAGCTTCTCTCCCGACACAAACATCCCTTTGCTCTGAAATCAGTGCTGTAAATTGCCCACATTGTTATTGATTTCCCAGCTTTGCAATCAAAAGCTTCCTCCTGCCCAATGTTTGGGGAACAGTATTTTTTAATTTCTGAGGTATTAATACCGATTTTCTTGGTTAACAATTCAGCTTGCAGGATACCTCAAAGGCTGCAGGGGATGAAAGAGGTAGAATGATGCAAAAGGTCGGATGTGTGCGTTTGTCCAAAAGCAATTATCTCCTTCACAGGGTCCAAGTAAGCAGCTGATAAGACTATTGCAACAGGCATGGACTGGAAAACCGGAAAAATTGAATGGTGGTTCAATAGCATCCCAAGTATTGTGAGCGTAGTCCTGGGCACACGCGGTGAGGGTATTAGTAATATGATTTGTAGAATTGATGCGTTATTCAAATACAATGGTCAACATCAGTATTTGTCCAAATAGGTATTTTATTATTTCAACAGCAACTGTGTTGAATATAGTGAACCAGCCGACACGTGTTTCGTCACTGGGAAAGGTCCCGTGACTCATCAGGGCTGGGAAGGATACAAAAAATAAAATAAATAATAAGTGGGGAAAAACAACGATGCAACAACGGGTACCTAGTCTGTGCTAGACACGTTATCCAAGTGGAAAGGGATCACCCGAAGTGACTGTTGGGAACATAAACAACTGTAGGTGACCAATATGGTGTTTGGTGACACTCGTGAAGGTGCCGCTGTTCATGGGTCAAGGTTCTGGGTGAAAATGCAGGAAACATTTCAAATTATTTCAAATTATAGTGACAGGTGTGACGGTGCCGCTTTCATGTACAATAGAAAACATGAGAAAAACGCGGGAAAACTGGTACATGGTGTGAGTGAACAGTGCTAGAGTTAGCATAGAATAGTACAAGAGGGCAAGAGGTGAAGAAAAGATGTATGAGGACTAAGAAGGGCTAGAAAAAAGAGAAAGGGAAGAAGAAGCGGGTGAACTAGAGAACCTGAGCTGTGGAACTACTAGAAGAGTACTGGAGAAAGAGGGGAGGGGACACAAGAAGAATGTGATGAGTACAGAGGTCAAGACACAGGAAGCGAGGAAAGGAAGCAATGAGAGCGTGGGTAAACTAAAAAACCATGATCATAAACTACTGAATGAATACTGAAGATAGAAGGGGAGGAAACACAAATGTAGGGTGAAAAGTAAAGGTCGAGGCACAGGTAACAAGGAAAGGAAACCGCTAAGTGTGCTTACCCGAGGACCGGATAAGAATACAGCAACCCTGTAGGGGTTAACTCGAGATCGGGAGTAACAAAATTATGGTGCAGAAGAGGCGCTGCGCTGGCATCGAGGATGCAGCGAGGAGGGAAACCGCTGAGGAAAAAAGGGCAGGAATGAGGGTGAAGAGAAAGGAGAAAGGAAAAAGCCAGTATGGCTAAGAACATGAGCGTGGTGGGGAGGTCTTACCGGGTGGTGGTCTCCCTCTGTTGACAAGCGTGATCGCACTGGGGCGGGTATGCCACGGCAATCGTGAAAGGCAGGAAATGGGTAGCGGAAGGAGGCTGTCCAGTGACCGGCTCAGTGGATGCGGTACCAAGCCACGCAGGCGAGGTACAGGTTAGGCTATAAAGTAGGACAGGGAGGGAGGTTACAAGGAACGTGGATAAGTGGGCGGAAAAGTGGAGAGAGGAAAGGAAAAGGAAAGAAACTTACCCGGGTGCGGGAAGTTGAGTACTATCAAGGGTATCAAGGGTTGTAGAAGGCTGTGTAAAGCAGACGCCTGTCTGAGGAAAAACAGAGGCAAAGGACACTATAATACTGAGGGATGTCAAGGAAACGGGGGTGGAGGAGACAGGTACAGGACAACCACAACTAATACCTGGGGTCCGGATCGGAGAGCTGCGAGGACACACTGGAGCCGAGGAAACCGAGTAGAAAGGGAAAAGGAAACGAAAGAGCTATATCCGGAATAGATATAGAAGACTAGACCGAGAGCATAAGGATGATCCGGCCGAGCGGTCGCCATATTGGAAAACTCGGGAGTATGTCGAAAGGTAATGCGCATGCGCGGAGGACGTTACACTGTTAGTGAGGCACCCGCAGCCTCGGGAAACTCGCACAAGGGTAAGGACAAGAAGCGGAAAGAGTGGACAGAGGTGCGTGTCAGTGAACAAGCATACAACTGAAGGAAAAACAATTACGAACGGATGTGACAATGATAAAGATGTTGAATACATCATAAATTGATGTTGTGACAGATACATGTGAAAGAATGCAAAGGGGGAAATCCCTGTAACAAAGTGTTAGGTATACTGAGTCATATAGGCAATGCAATGAGAAAATGTGGTAACAAAAGTCAAAAATTACATGAACCTAAATCATGGGAGGGTAAGTCAATAGGGAGATATTAGCACATGAAAAGGAGTAGAGAAAGGACATGCAAATATTGCTGAATAAAGGGAGGGAAAAGGGGGGATATGAATGCAGACATTGATAAAGTACACATTATGAGGAGAAT
Organism: Calotriton arnoldi; assembly: GCA_963921515.1. NCBI lineage: Eukaryota > Metazoa > Chordata > Amphibia > Caudata > Salamandridae > Calotriton > Calotriton arnoldi. The sequence goes on along the minus strand of CAWUFW010015219.1, from coordinate 299,346 downwards.
TATGTAACAATGACCAAAAGCACAGTAAAGGATGTAACGGCAACAATTGTTAAAAATACAAGGCTCCTATTCATGGAGGTTATGTAACAAAGAAGATGATAACACATGAATATGGTATGGAGAATAGACATACAAGTATCAACTGATTATAAAGGTAGAGGACAGGTATTATACCCAAGTAAATGATACAAAACGTAGTTCTAAACAAGCAAATTGTCATAATGTTCATTCACCCAGGAAGTAATGCAGTTCGTGATCAGTGTTCAAACCGTGTTGTACTGTTCGGAGACGCATAATCCAAGTGGCTTCTAGGCGTCTGAGTCTGAGTTCTCTGTTGCCACCTCTCATATTGGTGGATGCCATGTCAAATCCGAAGAAGGAAAACCGTTTCTTGGGGCCCTGGTTAGGACAAGTGGCAGCATGGATCGCCATGGGATATCTAGTGTCAAGATTGTTTAAAGCTCTGACGTGTTCTCCTATTCGCTCTTTTAGTGGTCTGATGGTACTTCCGATGTACCAAAGTTTGCAGGTGCATTCCAGAATATAGATCACAAATTTCGTGTTGCAGTTGATGTTATGTCTGATCTGGTATTCTTGTCTGTTCATGGCCGTGAAGTTTTTATTCCATGTTGGGCTAGTTTGCAGACCCCGCAGTGTCCGCACCTGAAGAAGCCAAGATTATGAGTCGTAAGCCAAGTAGGCCTGGTGCTAGGACCAGGGATGCTGGGGCTGAGTCTAGTTTTCAGGGTTCTGCCTCTCCTGTATGTGATTTGTGGTTTAGGAGGTACAATCTCTTTAAGTCTGTTGTCTGCAAGTAGTACGTTCCAATGTTTGTTAAGGCTTTTCTTCATTGCTAACCCCATGTCGCTATAGTCAGTGATAAGTCGGACAGGTTGGTCTTGCTCAGTGATTGTTCGTCTGGTGTGTAAAGTATCTTCTCTTTTTATGTTCCCGATTCTTTTTTCTGCTGAGCTGATGGTGCGGGCACTATAACCTCTGTTTATGAATCTTTGTTTCATGTTGGTTAGGCACTTTTGAAATTCCAGTTCCTCACTACAGTTTCTCCTGGCTCTCATGAATTCCCCGTAGGGAATCGCCTGTGTTTGGTGAGGGGATGTGAGCTGTCTGCATGCAGGATAGCATTGCATGATGTTTCTTTTCTATATAGACGGCTCTCAATGGTGTTGGACTTGATGTAGATTTCCACATCTAGAAATGTGATGTTGGTGGCACTGGAGTTACCTGTGAATATCATGTTCATGTCGTTGCGATTGAGGTGTGCACAGAATTTGTCAAGTTCAAGTTGGGACCCTGACCAAAGGAGTAAGCAATCATCTATGTAGCGACCCCAGTATATTATGGAGTCTATCCATTGTGCCCCTTCCGTGCCCCAAATCCATTTAGACTCTAGGACGCCCATGTACAGGTTGGCAAAAGAGGGAGAAAATTTCGAGCCCATGGCCACTCCTTTGTTCTGTTTATACCACATACCGTCATAGATGAAGAAGTTGTTGTTTAATATGATGTCCATCATAGTAACTAACATCTGGGTATGTTGCCATAAGTTGGCTGGTCTGTTGTTGAGTATGCTGGTGACAGCCTTGAGCCCTAGGGTAGGTTCAATAGTGGTATAAAGAGAGACTACATCTAGGGTTGCCAGGATCATATCCGGATGCCATTGGACATCTGATAAGATGCTAAGAATGTGTTTGGTGGCCTGGATGTATGATGGCAGATTTGTAAGCAGAGTACCAAGAAAGAGGTCAACGTATTGTGCTATTCTTTCTGTGGGACCACCAATGCCCGACACAATAGGTCTCCCTGGAGGAAAAGGAGCAGTCTTGTGTATTTTGGGAACGGTGTACAGACAGGGGAACGTCGGTCTGTGAACTTTAAGATATAATAGTTCTTGGTCATCAATAAGACCTTGCGTGTGCCATTCGGATAGGTGTTTATTGATAATGGTGACAAGAGGGGCTATTGGGTTGTAAGGGAGCTGCTCATAGCAGGAGTTGTCACCTAGTTGGGACAGGATTTCCGCATGATATTCTGATCTGTTCATGATGACTACATTACCCCCTTTGTCCGCCTCTTTGATTATGATGTCTCTGTTGGAGGTGAGTTGTTTCAGGGCTACTCTTTCTTCTCTGCAGAGATTGTCTTTAGTTCTATGTCTGATCTTCGATATTTTTATTTCGTGTCTGTCCATATCATTTAATACTAGGTTGTAGAATGTGTCAACAGCATTGCCCCCTGGGAGCATTGGTGTCCACTTGGATTTGGGTTTAAAACCACTGTGTAGGCTAAGATCTTCCTCTATATCTAACTCCTGGAGGAGATTCTCCATGTTGGTAGGTATATCGTCTAGGTCAGTGAGTGAGAGCAGTAGGTGAGTAACCTGGATGTCGCTTATGCTTTGTGCTCCTGACGTGTTCTCGGTGCAAATCTTGCTACCTCTTCTTAAAGTGGGGGAATGCCACTAAAGTGTTTCTTGATTTTGATGCCCCTGATAAACTTAAAAAGGTCGATCTTGTGTCTGCAGGTGTCTCCCTGTTCGTGTGGGTTGAAGCTCAGGCCCTTGCTCAGCAAAGAGATCATACCACTATTGAGGTCTAGGGAGGAGAGATTAACGACTTGTATATCCAAATTTTCTGGATCTACTTGTCCTTCTCGTTCCCGGATCTTAGTTTCTTTTTGTATTCTTCTGTGTCCTGCCCTTTTGCCCCTGCGGGTTCTTCTGTCTAGGGTGGTTTGTCTTTGTTGCGTTCTGTTCTCTCTCCTTATGGCCTGTACCTCCTTTAAAAAAGACGATGTGGTTGGTGGTGTCTTGTTGGAATTGCTGCCCTGGTTTTCTCCCTCACTGTCACTAGTGGCAATAGTGTTGAGTGATGTGGAACTGGATGAAAGTGAGGCAGTTTCTATTCTTGTTTGTCTGTCGCCCTGTCCGGGGATGCTGATAAGTTTGTCGTATTTTCTGGCAAAGGTGTAAACTCGTCCTTCCCTGTAGTCAGCTTCGTCTCTTTTTAGTTGACGTGTTTTTCTGTCTTTTATTTCGTTTTGGTGTTTTGTAAGAATGTCGTTCAAGATGGCGTAGTTTTTACTTGTGGCTTCTTCCAAGTTTAAGTCCACTATTTCTTTCTCGAGATTGGTAATCTCGATTTGTAATTTAGCTACTTTTCTTTCCGCGTTCTCTATCAAGATGTTGATAAGTGTGTTTGAGTTAGAGTTTAAAGTTTCTTCCCATTTACCTAAAAGATCGTCGTCTAAGTCGTCAAATGTTGGGAAAATCTGCGAACGGAGTCCCCTGGGGACTCTGTTCAGTCTCAGGTATTGTTTGAGTGTGGCGCTGTCCCACCACCTGGAGTTTTCTGTTTTTTTGAGTCTTTCTAATTTCAGAAATTTTTCTTTAAGACCTTCTTTGCGTGTGGGGTGATTACTAGTCGATGCAGAGGTGTTAGTGATCCCTTTGGATAAATTCTCAAAAAGCTCTGATGCGACCCTGTCTCTATCCATGCTCTATACTAAGAGACTGAGTGTACTGCGGTAAGACGCTGCGGCTGCCTTTCCTGAAACCGTGAAATGGAGGTTAGAATGGGGGTTTTTGTGTTTAGTCAGGAAATGGCGCTCAGACTATTGCGTGTGCTATCGACGGACCTTTAGTAGTGCGGTGCTGCCAGGTCAGGGGAATAACCCGATAACCCCTGGGGAATCTGTGAATCAAGGGATCCACAAGTTATAAAGTGAGCGTAGTCCTGGGCACACGCGGTGAGGGTATTAGTAATATGATTTGTAGAATTGATGCGTTATTCAAATGCAATGGTCAACATCAGTATTTGTCCAAATAGGTATTTTATTATTTCAACAACAACTGTGTTGAATATAGTGAACCAGCCGACACGTGTTTCGTCACTGGGAAAGGTCCCGTGACTCATCAGGGCTGGGAAGGATACAAAAAATAAAATAAATAATAAGTGGGGAAAAACAACGATGCAACAACGGGTACCTAGTCTGTGCTAGACACGTTATCCAAGTGGAAAGGGATCACCCGAAGTGACTGTTGGGAACATAAACAACTGTAGGTGACCAATATGGTGTTTGGTGACACTCGTGAAGGTGCCGCTGTTCATGGGTCAAGGTTCTGGGTGAAAATGCAGGAAACATTTCAAATTATTTCAAATTATAGTGACAGGTGTGACGGTGCCGCTTTCATGTACAATAGAAAACATGAGAAAAACGCGGGAAAACTGGTACATGGTGTGAGTGAACAGTGCTAGAGTTAGCATAGAATAGTACAAGAGGGCAAGAGGTGAAGAAAAGATGTATGAGGACTAAGAAGGGCTAGAAAAAGAGAAAGGGAAGAAGAAGCGGGTGAACTAGAGAACCTGAGCTGTGGAACTACTAGAAGAGTACTGGAGAAAGAGGGGAGGGGACACAAGAAGAATGTGATGAGTACAGAGGTCAAGACACAGGAAGCGAGGGAAAGGAAGCAATGAGAGCGTGGGTAAACTAAAAAACCATGATCATAAACTACTGAATGAATACTGAAGATAGAAGGGGAGGAAACACAAATGTAGGGTGAAAAGTAAAGGTCGAGGCACAGGTAACAAGGGAAAGGAAACCGCTAAGTGTGCTTACCCGAGGACCGGATAAGAATACAGCAACCCTGTAGGGGTTAACTCGAGATCGGGAGTAACAAAATTATGGTGCAGAAGAGGCGCTGCGCTGGCATCGAGGATGCAGCGAGGAGGGAAACCGCTGAGGAAAAAAGGGCAGGAATGAGGGTGAAGAGAAAGGAGAAAGGAAAAGCCAAAATGGCTAAGAACATGAGCGTGGTGGGGAGGTCTTACCGGGTGGTGGTCTCCCTCTGTTGACAAGCGTGATCGCACTGGGGCGGGTATGCCACGGCAATCGTGAAAGGCAGGAAATGGGTAGCGGAAGGAGGCTGTCCAGTGTCCGGCTCAGTGGATGCGGTACCAAGCCGCGCAGGCGAGGTACAGGTTAGGCTATAAAGTAGGACAGGGAGGGGAGGTTACAAGGAACGTGGATAAGTGGGCGGAAAAGTGGAGAGAGGAAAGGAAAAGGAAAGAAACTTACCCCGGGTACGGGAAGTTGAGTACTATCAAGGGTATCAAGGGTTGTAGAAGGCTGTGTAAAGCAGACGCCTGTCTGAGGAAAAACAGAGGCAAAGGACACTATAATACTGAGGGATGTCAAGGAAACGGGGGTGGAGGAGACAGGTACAGGACAACCACAACTAATACCTGGGGTCCGGATCGGAGAGCTGCGAGGACACACTGGAGCCGAGGAAACCGAGTAGAAAGGGAAAAGGAAACGAAAGAGCTATATCCGGAATAGATATAGAAGACTAGACCGAGAGCATAAGGATGATCCGGCCGAGCGGTCGCCATATTGGAAAACTCGGGAGAATGTCGAAAAGTAATGCGCATGCGCGGAGGACGTTACACTGTTAGTGAGGCACCCGCAGCCTCGGGAAACTCGCACAAGGGTAAGGACAAGAAGCGGAAAGAGTGGACAGAGGTGCGTGTCAGTGAACAAGCATACAACTGAAGGAAAAACAATTACGAACGGATGTGACAATGATAAAGATGTTGAATACATCATAAATTGATGTTGTGACAGATACATGTGAAAGAATGCAAAGAGGGAAATCCCTGTAACAAAGTGTTAGGTATACTGAGTCATATAGGCAATGCAATGAGAAAATGTGGTAACAAAAGTCAAAAATTACATGAACCTAAATCATGGGAGGGTAAGTCAATAGGGAGATATTAGCACATGAAAAGGAGTAGAGAAAGGACATGCAAATATTGCTGAATAAAGGGAGGGAAAAGGGGGGATATGAATGCAGACATTGATAAAGTACACATTATGAGGAGAATTATGTAACAATGACCAAAAGCACAGTAAAGGATGTAACGGCAACAATTGTTAAAAATACAAGGCTCCTATTCATGGAGGTTATGTAACAAAGAAGATGATAACACATGAATATGGTATGGAGAATAGACATACAAGTATCAACTGATTATAAAGGTAGAGGACAGGTATTATACCCAAGTAAATGATACAAAACGTAGTTCTAAACAAGCAAATTGTCATAATGTTCATTCACCCAGGAAGTAATGCAGTTCGTGATCAGTGTTCAAACCGTGTTGTACTGTTCGGAGACGCATAATCCAAGTGGCTTCTAGGCGTCTGAGTCTGAGTTCTCTGTTGCCACCTCTCATATTGGTGGATGCCATGTCAAATCCGAAGAAGGAAAACCGTTTCTTGGGGCCCTGGTTAGGACAAGTGGCAGCATGGATCGCCATGGGATATCTAGTGTCAAGATTGTTTAAAGCTCTGACGTGTTCTCCTATTCGCTCTTTTAGTGGTCTGATGGTACTTCCGATGTACCAAAGTTTGCAGGTGCATTCCAGAATATAGATCACAAATTTCGTGTTGCAGTTGATGTTATGTCTGATCTGGTATTCTTGTCTGTTCATGGCCGTGAAGTTTTTTATTCCATGTTGGGCTAGTTTGCAGACCCCGCAGTGTCCGCACCTGAAGAAGCCAAGATTATGAGTCGTAAGCCAAGTAGGCCTGGTGCTAGGACCAGGGATGCTGGGGCTGAGTCTAGTTTTCAGGGTTCTGCCTCTCCTGTATGTGATTTGTGGTTTAGGAGGTACAATCTCTTTAAGTGTGTTGTCTGCAAGTAGTACGTTCCAATGTTTGTTAAGGCTTTTCTTCATTGCTAACCCCATGTCGCTATAGTCAGTGATAAGTCGGACAGGTTGGTCTTGCTCAGTGATTGTTCGTCTGGTGTGTAAAGTATCTTCTCTTTTTATGTTCCCGATTCTTTTTTCTGCTGAGCTGATGGTGCGGGCACTATAACCTCTGTTTATGAATCTTTGTTTCATGTTGGTTAGGCACTTTTGAAATTCCAGTTCCTCACTACAGTTTCTCCTGGCTCTCATGAATTCCCCGTAGGGAATCGCCTGTGTTTGGTGAGGGGGATGTGAGCTGTCTGCATGCAGGATAGCATTGCATGATGTTTCTTTTCTATATAGACGGCTCTCAATGGTGTTGGACTTGATGTAGATTTCCACATCTAGAAATGTGATGTTGGTGGCACTGGAGTTACCTGTGAATATCATGTTCATGTCGTTGCGATTGAGGTGTGCACAGAATTTGTCAAGTTCAAGTTGGGACCCTGACCAAAGGAGTAAGCAATCATCTATGTAGCGACCCCAGTATATTATGGAGTCTATCCATTGTGCCCCTTCCGTGCCCCAAATCCATTTAGACTCTAGGACGCCCATGTACAGGTTGGCAAAAGAGGGAGAAAATTTCGAGCCCATGGCCACTCCTTTGTTCTGTTTATACCACATACCGTCATAGATGAAGAAGTTGTTGTTTAATATGATGTCCATCATAGTAACTAACATCTGGGTATGTTGCCATAAGTTGGCTGGTCTGTTGTTGAGTATGCTGGTGACAGCCTTGAGCCCTAGGGTAGGTTCAATAGTGGTATAAAGAGAGACTACATCTAGGGTTGCCAGGATCATATCCGGATGCCATTGGACATCTGATAAGATGCTAAGAATGTGTTTGGTGTCCTGGATGTATGATGGCAGATTTGTAACCAGAGTACCAAGAAAGAGGTCAACGTATTGTGCTATTCTTTCTGTGGGACCACCAATGCCCGACACAATAGGTCTCCCTGGAGGAAAAGGAGCAGTCTTGTGTATTTTGGGAACGGTGTACAGACAGGGGAACGTCGGTCTGTGAACTTTAAGATATAATAGTTCTTGGTCATCAATAAGACCTTGCGTGTGCCATTCGGATAGGTGTTTATTGATAATGGTGACAAGAGGGGCTATTGGGTTGTAAGGGAGCTGCTCATAGCAGGAGTTGTCACCTAGTTGGGACAGGATTTCCGCATGATATTCTGATCTGTTCATGATGACTACATTACCCCCTTTGTCCGCCTCTTTGATTATGATGTCTCTGTTGGAGGTGAGTTGTTTCAGGGCTACTCTTTCTTCTCTGCAGAGATTGTCTTTAGTTCTATGTCTGATCTTCGATATTTTTATTTCGTGTCTGTCCATATCATTTAATACTAGGTTGTAGAATGTGTCAACAGCATTGCCCCCTGGGAGCATTGGTGTCCACTTGGATTTGGGTTTAAAACCACTGTGTAGGCTAAGATCTTCCTCTATATCTAACTCCTGGAGGAGATTCTCCATGTTGGTAGGTATATCGTCTAGGTCAGTGAGTGAGAGCAGTAGGTGAGTAACCTGGATGTCGCTTATGCTTTGTGCTCCTGACGTGTTCTCGGTGCAAATCTTGCTACCTCTTCTTAAAGTGGGGGGAATGCCACTAAAGTGTTTCTTGATTTTGATGCCCCTGATAAACTTAAAAAGGTCGATCTTGTGTCTGCAGGTGTCTCCCTGTTCGTGTGGGTTGAAGCTCAGGCCCTTGCTCAGCAAAGAGATCATACCACTATTGAGGTCTAGGGAGGAGAGATTAACGACTTGTATATCCAAATTTTCTGGATCTACTTGTCCTTCTCGTTCCCGGATCTTAGTTTCTTTTTGTATTCTTCTGTGTCCTGCCCTTTTGCCCCTGCGGGTTCTTCTGTCTAGGGTGGTTTGTCTTTGTTGCGTTCTGTTCTCTCTCCTTATGGCCTGTACCTCCTTTAAAAAAGACGATGTGGTTGGTGGTGTCTTGTTGGAATTGCTGCCCTGGTTTTCTCCCTCACTGTCACTAGTGGCAATAGTGTTGAGTGATGTGGAACTGGATGAAAGTGAGGCAGTTTCTATTCTTGTTTGTCTGTCGCCCTGTCCGGGGATGCTGATAAGTTTGTCGTATTTTCTGGCAAAGGTGTAAACTCGTCCTTCCCTGTAGTCAGCTTCGTCTCTTTTTAGTTGACGTGTTTTTCTGTCTTTTATTTCGTTTTGGTGTTTTGTAAGAATGTCGTTCAAGATGGCGTAGTTTTTACTTGTGGCTTCTTCCAAGTTTAAGTCCACTATTTCTTTCTCGAGATTGGTAATCTCGATTTGTAATTTAGCTACTTTTCTTTCCGCGTTCTCTATCAAGATGTTGATAAGTGTGTTTGAGTTAGAGTTTAAAGTTTCTTCCCATTTACCTAAAAGATCGTCGTCTAAGTCGTCAAATGTTGGGAAAATCTGCGAACGGAGTCCCCTGGGGACTCTGTTCAGTCTCAGGTATTGTTTGAGTGTGGCGCTGTCCCACCACCTGGAGTTTTCTGTTTTTTTGAGTCTTTCTAATTTCAGAAATTTTTCTTTAAGACCTTCTTTGCGTGTGGGGTGATTACTAGTCGATGCAGAGGTGTTAGTGATCCCTTTGGATAAATTCTCAAAAAGCTCTGATGCGACCCTGTCTCTATCCATGCTCTATACTAAGAGACTGAGTGTACTGGGGTAAGACGCTGCGGCTGCCTTTCCTGAAACCGTGAAATGGAGGTTAGAATGGGGGTTTTTGTGTTTAGTCAGGAAATGGCGCTCAGACTATTGCGTGTGCTATCGACGGACCTTTAGTAGTGCGGTGCTGCCAGGTCAGGGGAATAACCCGATAACCCCTGGGGAATCTGTGAATCAAGGGATCCACAAGTTATAAAGTGAGCGTAGTCCTGGGCACACGCGGTGAGGGTATTAGTAATATAATTTGTAGAATTGATGCGTTATTCAAATACAATGGTCAACATCAGTATTTGTCCAAATAGGTATTTTATTATTTCAACAACAACTGTGTTGAATATAGTGAACCAGCCGACACGTGTTTCGTCACTGGGAAAGGTCCCGTGACTCATCAGGGCTGGGAAGGATACAAAAAATAAAATAAATAATAAGTGGGGAAAAACAACGATGCAACAACGGGTACCTAGTCTGTGCTAGACACGTTATCCAAGTGGAAAGGGATCACCCGAAGTGACTGTTGGGAACATAAACAACTGTAGGTGACCAATATGGTGTTTGGTGACACTCGTGAAGGTGCCGCTGTTCATGGGTCAAGGTTCTGGGTGAAAATGCAGGAAACATTTCAAATTATTTCAAATTATAGTGACAGGTGTGACGGTGCCGCTTTCATGTACAATAGAAAACATGAGAAAAACGCGGGAAAACTGGTACATGGTGTGAGTGAACAGTGCTAGAGTTAGCATAGAATAGTACAAGAGGGCAAGAGGTGAAGAAAAGATGTATGAGGACTAAGAAGGGCTAGAAAAAGAGAAAGGGAAGAAGAAGCGGGTGAACTAGAGAACCTGAGCTGTGGAACTACTAGAAGAGTACTGGAGAAAGAGGGGAGGGGACACAAGAAGAATGTGATGAGTACAGAGGTCAAGACACAGGAAGCGAGGGAAAGGAAGCAATGAGAGCGTGGGTAAACTAAAAAACCATGATCATAAACTACTGAATGAATACTGAAGATAGAAGGGGAGGAAACACAAATGTAGGGTGAAAAGTAAAGGTCGAGGCACAGGTAACAAGGGAAAGGAAACCGCTAAGTGTGCTTACCCGAGGACCGGATAAGAATACAGCAACCCTGTAGGGGTTAACTCGAGATCGGGAGTAACAAAATTATGGTGCAGAAGAGGCGCTGCGCTGGCATCGAGGATGCAGCGAGGAGGGAAACCGCTGAGGAAAAAAGGGCAGGAATGAGGGTGAAGAGAAAGGAGAAAGGAAAAAGCCAGAATGGCTAAGAACATGAGCGTGGTGGGGAGGTCTTACCGGGTGGTGGTCTCCCTCTGTTGACAAGCGTGATCGCACTGGGGCGGGTATGCCACGGCAATCGTGAAAGGCAGGAAATGGGTAGCGGAAGGAGGCTGTCCAGTGACCGGCTCAGTGGATGCGGTACCAAGCCACGCAGGCGAGGTACAGGTTAGGCTATAAAGTAGGACAGGGAGGGGAGGTTACAAGGAACGTGGATAAGTGGGCGGAAAAGTGGAGAGAGGAAAGGAAAAGGAAAGAAACTTACCCCGGGTACGGGAAGTTGAGTACTATCAAGGGTATCAAGGGTTGTAGAAGGCTGTGTAAAGCAGACGCCTGTCTGAGGAAAAACAGAGGCAAAGGACACTATAATCCTGAGGGATGTCAAGGAAACGGGGGTGGAGGAGACAGGTACAGGACAACCACAACTAATACCTGGGGTCCGGATCGGAGAGCTGCGAGGACACACTGGAGCCGAGGAAACCGAGTAGAAAGGGAAAAGGGAAACGAAAGAGCTATATCCGGAATAGATATAGAAGACTAGACCGAGAGCATAAGGATGATCCGGCCGAGCGGTCGCCATATTGGAAAACTCGGGAGAATGTCGAAAAGTAATGCGCATGCGCGGAGGACGTTACACTGTTAGTGAGGCACCCGCAGCCTCGGGAAACTCGCACAAGGGTAAGGACAAGAAGCGGAAAGAGTGGACAGAGGTGCGTGTCAGTGAACAAGCATACAACTGAAGGAAAAACAATTACGAACGGATGTGACAATGATAAAGATGTTGAATACATCATAAATTGATGTTGTGACAGATACATGTGAAAGAATGCAAAGAGGGAAATCCCTGTAACAAAGTGTTAGGTATACTGAGTCATATAGGCAATGCAATGAGAAAATGTGGTAACAAAAGTCAAAAATTACATGAACCTAAATCATGGGAGGGTAAGTCAATAGGGAGATATTAGCACATGAAAAGGAGTAGAGAAAGGACATGCAAATATTGCTGAATAAAGGGAGGGAAAAGGGGGGATATGAATGCAGACATTGATAAAGTACACATTATGAGGAGAATTATGTAACAATGACCAAAAGCACAGTAAAGGATGTAACGGCAACAATTGTTAAAAATATAAGGCTCCTATTCATGGAGGTTATGTAACAAAGAAGATGATAACACATGAATATGGTATGGAGAATAGACATACAAGTATCAACTGATTATAAAGGTAGAGGACAGGTATTATACCCAAGTAAATGATACAAAACGTAGTTCTAAACAAGCAAATTGTCATAATGTTCATTCACCCAGGAAGTAATGCAGTTCGTGATCAGTGTTCAAACCGTGTTGTACTGTTCGGAGACGCATAATCCAAGTGGCTTCTAGGCGTCTGAGTCTGAGTTCTCTGTTGCCACCTCTCATATTGGTGGATGCCATGTCAAATCCGAAGAAGGAAAACCGTTTCTTGGGGCCCTGGTTAGGACAAGTGGCAGCATGGATCGCCATGGGATATCTAGTGTCAAGATTGTTTAAAGCTCTGACGTGTTCTCCTATTCGCTCTTTTAGTGGTCTGATGGTACTTCCGATGTACCAAAGTTTGCAGGTGCATTCCAGAATATAGATCACAAATTTCGTGTTGCAGTTGATGTTATGTCTGATCTGGTATTCTTGTCTGTTCATGGCCGTGAAGTTTTTATTCCATGTTGGGCTAGTTTGCAGACCCCGCAGTGTCCGCACCTGAAGAAGCCAAGATTATGAGTCGTAAGCCAAGTAGGCCTGGTGCTAGGACCAGGGATGCTGGGGCTGAGTCTAGTTTTCAGGGTTCTGCCTCTCCTGTATGTGATTTGTGGTTTAGGAGGTACAATCTCTTTAAGTGTGTTGTCTGCAAGTAGTACGTTCCAATGTTTGTTAAGGCTTTTCTTCATTGCTAACCCCATGTCGCTATAGTCAGTGATAAGTCGGACAGGTTGGTCTTGCTCAGTGATTGTTCGTCTGGTGTGTAAAGTATCTTCTCTTTTTATGTTCCCGATTCTTTTTTCTGCTGAGCTGATGGTGCGGGCACTATAACCTCTGTTTATGAATCTTTGTTTCATGTTGGTTAGGCACTTTTGAAATTCCAGTTCCTCACTACAGTTTCTCCTGGCTCTCATGAATTCCCCGTAGGGAATCGCCTGTGTTTGGTGAGGGGGATGTGAGCTGTCTGCATGCAGGATAGCATTGCATGATGTTTCTTTTCTATATAGACGGCTCTCAATGGTGTTGGACTTGATGTAAATTTCCACATCTAGAAATGTGATGTTGGTGGCACTGGAGTTACCTGTGAATATCATGTTCATGTCGTTGCGATTGAGGTGTGCACAGAATTTGTCAAGTTCAAGTTGGGACCCTGACCAAAGGAGTAAGCAATCATCTATGTAGCGACCCCAGTATATTATGGAGTCTATCCATTGTGCCCCTTCCGTGCCCCAAATCCATTTAGACTCTAGGACGCCCATGTACAGGTTGGCAAAAGAGGGAGAAAATTTCGAGCCCATGGCCACTCCTTTGTTCTGTTTATACCACATACCGTCATAGATGAAGAAGTTGTTGTTTAATATGATGTCCATCATAGTAACTAACATCTGGGTATGTTGCCATAAGTTGGCTGGTCTGTTGTTGAGTATGCTGGTGACAGCCTTGAGCCCTAGGGTAGGTTCAATAGTGGTATAAAGACAGACTACATCTAGGGTTGCCAGGATCATATCCGGATGCCATTGGACATCTGATAAGATGCTAAGAATGTGTTTGGTGTCCTGGATGTATGATGGCAGATTTGTAACCAGAGTACCAAGAAAGAGGTCAACGTATTGTGCTATTCTTTCTGTGGGACCACCAATGCCCGACACAATAGGTCTCCCTGGAGGAAAAGGAGCAGTCTTGTGTATTTTGGGAACGGTGTACAGACAGGGGAACGTCGGTCTGTGAATTTTAAGATATAATAGTTCTTGGTCATCAATAAGACCTTGCGTGTGCCATTCGGATAGGTGTTTATTGATAATGGTGACAAGAGGGGCTATTGGGTTGTAAGGGAGCTGCTCATAGCAGGAGTTGTCACCTAGTTGGGACAGGATTTCCGCATGATATTCTGATCTGTTCATGATGACTACATTACCCCCTTTGTCCGCCTCTTTGATTATGATGTCTCTGTTGGAGGTGAGTTGTTTCAGGGCTACTCTTTCTTCTCTGCAGAGATTGTCTTTAGTTCTATGTCTGATCTTCGATATTTTTATTTCGTGTCTGTCCATATCATTTAATACTAGGTTGTAGAATGTGTCAACAGCATTGCCCCCTGGGAGCATTGGTGTCCACTTGGATTTGGGTTTAAAACCACTGTGTAGGCTAAGATCTTCCTCTATATCTAACTCCTGGAGGAGATTCTCCATGTTGGTAGGTATATCGTCTAGGTCAGTGAGTGAGAGCAGTAGGTGAGTAACCTGGATGTCGCTTATGCTTTGTGCTCCTGACGTGTTCTCGGTGCAAATCTTGCTACCTCTTCTTAAAGTGGGGGGAATGCCACTAAAGTGTTTCTTGATTTTGATGCCCCTGATAAACTTAAAAAGGTCGATCTTGTGTCTGCAGGTGTCTCCCTGTTCGTGTGGGTTGAAGGTCAGGCCCTTGCTCAGCAAAGAGATCATACCACTATTGAGGTCTAGGGAGGAGAGATTAACGACTTGTATATCCAAATTTTCTGGATCTACTTGTCCTTCTCGTTCCCGGATCTTAGTTTCTTTTTGTATTCTTCTGTGTCCTGCCCTTTTGCCCCTGCGGGTCTTCTGTCTAGGGTGGTTTGTCTTTGTTGCGTTCTGTTCTCTCTCCTTATGGCCTGTACCTCCTTTAAAAAGACGATGTGGTTGGTGGTGTCTTGTTGGAATTGCTGCCCTGGTTTTCTCCCTCACTGTCACTAGTGGCAATAGTGTTGAGTGATGTGGAACTGGATGAAAGTGAGGCAGTTTCTATTCTTGTTTGTCTGTCGCCCTGTCCGGGGATGCTGATAAGTTTGTCGTATTTTCTGGCAAAGGTGTAAACTCGTCCTTCCCTGTAGTCAGCTTCGTCTCTTTTTAGTTGACGTGTTTTTCTGTCTTTTATTTCGTTTTGGTGTTTTGTAAGAATGTCGTTCAAGATGGCGTAGTTTTTACTTGTGGCTTCTTCCAAGTTTAAGTCCACTATTTCTTTCTCGAGATTGGTAATCTCGATTTGTAATTTAGCTACTTTTCTTTCCGCGTTCTCTATCAAGATGTTGATAAGTGTGTTTGAGTTAGAGTTTAAAGTTTCTTCCCATTTACCTAAAAGATCGTCGTCTAAGTCGTCAAATGTTGGGAAAATCTGCGAACGGAGTCCCCTGGGGACTCTGTTCAGTCTCAGGTATTGTTTGAGTGTGGCGCTGTCCCACCACCTGGAGTTTTCTGTTTTTTTGAGTCTTTCTAATTTCAGAAATTTTTCTTTAAGACCTTCTTTGCGTGTGGGGTGATTACTAGTCGATGCAGAGGTGTTAGTGATCCCTTTGGATAAATTCTCAAAAAGCTCTGATGCGACCCTGTCTCTATCCATGCTCTATACTAAGAGACTGAGTGTACTGGGGTAAGACGCTGCGGCTGCCTTTCCTGAAACCGTGAAATGGAGGTTAGAATGGGGGTTTTTGTGTTTAGTCAGGAAATGGCGCTCAGACTATTGCGTGTGCTATCGACGGACCTTTAGTAGTGCGGTGCTGCCAGGTCAGGGGAATAACCCGATAACCCCTGGGGAATCTGTGAATCAAGGGATCCACAAGTTATAAAGTGAGCGTAGTCCTGGGCACACGCGGTGAGGGTATTAGTAATATGATTTGTAGAATTGATGCGTTATTCAAATACAATGGTCAACATCAGTATTTGTCCAAATAGGTATTTTATTATTTCAACAGCAACTGTGTTGAATATAGTGAACCAGCCGACACGTGTTTCGTCACTGGGAAAGGTCCCGTGACTCATCAGGGCTGGGAAGGATACAAAAAATAAAATAAATAATAAGTGGGGAAAAACAACGATGCAACAACGGGTACCTAGTCTGTGCTAGACACGTTATCCAAGTGGAAAGGGATCACCCGAAGTGACTGTTGGGAACATAAACAACTGTAGGTGACCAATATGGTGTTTGGTGACACTCGTGAAGGTGCCGCTGTTCATGGGTCAAGGTTCTGGGTGAAAATGCAGGAAACATTTCAAATTATTTCAAATTATAGTGACAGGTGTGACGGTGCCGCTTTCATGTACAATAGAAAACATGAGAAAAACGCGGGAAAACTGGTACATGGTGTGAGTGAACAGTGCTAGAGTTAGCATAGAATAGTACAAGAGGGCAAGAGGTGAAGAAAAGATGTATGAGGACTAAGAAGGGCTAGAAAAAGAGAAAGGGAAGAAGAAGCGGGTGAACTAGAGAACCTGAGCTGTGGAACTACTAGAAGAGTACTGGAGAAAGAGGGGAGGGGACACAAGAAGAATGTGATGAGTACAGAGGTCAAGACACAGGAAGCGAGGGAAAGGAAGCAATGAGAGCGTGGGTAAACTAAAAACCATGATCATAAACTTCTGAATGAATACTGAAGATAGAAGGGGAGGAAACACAAATGTAGGGTGAAAAGTAAAGGTCGAGGCACAGGTAACAAGGGAAAGGAAACCGCTAAGTGTGCTTACCCGAGGACCGGATAAGAATACAGCAACCCTGTAGGGGTTAACTCGAGATCGGGAGTAACAAAATTATGGTGCAGAAGAGGCGCTGCGCTGGCATCGAGGATGCAGCGAGGAGGGAAACCGCTGAGGAAAAAAGGGCAGGAATGAGGGTGAAGAGAAAGGAGAAAGGAAAAAGCCAGTATGGCTAAGAACATGAGCGTGGTGGGGAGGTCTTACCGGGTGGTGGTCTCCCTCTGTTGACAAGCGTGATCGCACTGGGGCGGGTATGCCACGGCAATCGTGAAAGGCAGGAAATGGGTAGCGGAAGGAGGCTGTCCAGTGACCGGCTCAGTGGATGCGGTACCAAGCCACGCAGGCGAGGTACAGGTTAGGCTATAAAGTAGGACAGGGAGGGGAGGTTACAAGGAACGTGGATAAGTGGGCGGAAAAGTGGAGAGAGGAAAGGAAAAGGAAAGAAACTTACCCCGGGTACGGGAAGTTGAGTACTATCAAGGGTATCAAGGGTTGTAGAAGGCTGTGTAAAGCAGACGCCTGTCTGAGGAAAAACAGAGGCAAAGGACACTATAATCCTGAGGGATGTCAAGGAAACGGGGGTGGAGGAGACAGGTACAGGACAACCACAACTAATACCTGGGGTCCGGATCGGAGAGCTGCGAGGACACACTGGAGCCGAGGAAACCGAGTAGAAAGGGAAAAGGAAACGAAAGAGCTATATCCGGAATAGATATAGAAGACTAGACCGAGAGCATAAGGATGATCCGGCCGAGCGGTCGCCATATTGGAAAACTCCGGAGAATGTCGAAAAGTAATGCGCATGCGCGGAGGACGTTACACTGTTAGTGAGGCACCCGCAGCCTCGGGAAACTCGCACAAGGGTAAGGACAAGAAGCGGAAAGAGTGGACAGAGGTGCGTGTCAGTGAACAAGCATACAACTGAAGGAAAAACAATTACGAACGGATGTGACAATGATAAAGATGTTGAATACATCATAAATTGATGTTGTGACAGATACATGTGAAAGAATGCAAAGAGGGAAATCCCTGTAACAAAGTGTTAGGTATACTGAGTCATATAGGCAATGCAATGAGAAAATGTGGTAACAAAAGTCAAAAATTACATGAACCTAAATCATGGGAGGGTACGTCAATAGGGAGATATTAGCACATGAAAAGGAGTAGAGAAAGGACATGCAAATATTGCTGAATAAAGGGAGGGAAAAGAAGGGGATATGAATGCAGACATTGATAAAGTACACATTATGAGGAGAATTATGTAACAATGACCAAAAGCACAGTAAAGGATGTAACGGCAACAATTGTTAAAAATACAAGGCTCCTATTCATGGAGGTTATGTAACAAAGAAGATGATAACACATGAATATGGTATGGAGAATAGACATACAAGTATCAACTGATTATAAAGGTAGAGGACAGGTATTATACCCAAGTAAATGATACAAAACGTAGTTCTAAACAAGCAAATTGTCATAATGTTCATTCACCCAGGAAGTAATGCAGTTCGTGATCAGTGTTCAAACCGTGTTGTACTGTTCGGAGACGCATAATCCAAGTGGCTTCTAGGCGTCTGAGTCTGAGTTCTCTGTTGCCACCTCTCATATTGGTGGATGCCATGTCAAATCCGAAGAAGGAAAACCGTTTCTTGGGGCCCTGGTTAGGACAAGTGGCAGCATGGATCGCCATGGGATATCTAGTGTCAAGATTGTTTAAAGCTCTGACGTGTTCTCCTATTCGCTCTTTTAGTGGTCTGATGGTACTTCCGATGTACCAAAGTTTGCAGGTGCATTCCAGAATATAGATCACAAATTTCGTGTTGCAGTTGATGTTATGTCTGATCTGGTATTCTTGTCTGTTCATGGCCGTGAAGTTTTTATTCCATGTTGGGCTAGTTTGCAGACCCCGCAGTGTCCGCACCTGAAGAAGCCAAGATTATGAGTCGTAAGCCAAGTAGGCCTGGTGCTAGGACCAGGGATGCTGGGGCTGAGTCTAGTTTTCAGGGTTCTGCCTCTCCTGTATGTGATTTGTGGTTTAGGAGGTACAATCTCTTTAAGTGTGTTGTCTGCAAGTAGTACGTTCCAATGTTTGTTAAGGCTTTTCTTCATTGCTAACCCCATGTCGCTATAGTCAGTGATAAGTCGGACAGGTTGGTCTTGCTCAGTGATTGTTCGTCTGGTGTGTAAAGTATCTTCTCTTTTTATGTTCCCGATTCTTTTTTCTGCTGAGCTGATGGTGCGGGCACTATAACCTCTGTTTATGAATCTTTGTTTCATGTTGGTTAGGCACTTTTGAAATTCCAGTTCCTCACTACAGTTTCTCCTGGCTCTCATGAATTCCCCGTAGGGAATCGCCTGTGTTTGGTGAGGGGGATGTGAGCTGTCTGCATGCAGGATAGCATTGCATGATGTTTCTTTTCTATATAGACGGCTCTCAATGGTGTTGGACTTGATGTAGATTTCCACATCTAGAAATGTGATGTTGGTGGCACTGGAGTTACCTGTGAATATCATGTTCATGTCGTTGCGATTGAGGTGTGCACAGAATTTGTCAAGTTCAAGTTGGGACCCTGACCAAAGGAGTAAGCAATCATCTATGTAGCGACCCCAGTATATTATGGAGTCTATCCATTGTGCCCCTTCCGTGCCCCAAATCCATTTAGACTCTAGGACGCCCATGTACAGGTTGGCAAAAGAGGGAGAAAATTTCGAGCCCATGGCCACTCCTTTGTTCTGTTTATACCACATACCGTCATAGATGAAGAAGTTGTTGTTTAATATGATGTCCATCATAGTAACTAACATCTGGGTATGTTGCCATAAGTTGGCTGGTCTGTTGTTGAGTATGCTGGTGACAGCCTTGAGCCCTAGGGTAGGTTCAATAGTGGTATAAAGACAGACTACATCTAGGGTTGCCAGGATCATATCCGGATGCCATTGGACATCTGATAAGATGCTAAGAATGTGTTTGGTGTCCTGGATGTATGATGGCAGATTTGTAACCAGAGTACCAAGAAAGAGGTCAACGTATTGTGCTATTCTTTCTGTGGGACCACCAATGCCCGACACAATAGATCTCCCTGGAGGAAAAGGAGCAGTCTTGTGTATTTTGGGAACGGTGTACAGACAGGGGAACGTCGGTCTGTGAATTTTAAGATATAATAGTTCTTGGTCATCAATAAGACCTTGCGTGTGCCATTCGGATAGGTGTTTATTGATAATGGTGACAAGAGGGGCTATTGGGTTGTAAGGGAGCTGCTCATAGCAGGAGTTGTCACCTAGTTGGGACAGGATTTCCGCATGATATTCTGATCTGTTCATGATGACTACATTACCCCCTTTGTCCGCCTCTTTGATTATGATGTCTCTGTTGGAGGTGAGTTGTTTCAGGGCTACTCTTTCTTCTCTGCAGAGATTGTCTTTAGTTCTATGTCTGATCTTCGATATTTTTATTTCGTGTCTGTCCATATCATTTAATACTAGGTTGTAGAATGTGTCAACAGCATTGCCCCCTGGGAGCATTGGTGTCCACTTGGATTTGGGTTTAAAACCACTGTGTAGGCTAAGATCTTCCTCTATATCTAACTCCTGGAGGAGATTCTCCATGTTGGTAGGTATATCGTCTAGGTCAGTGAGTGAGAGCAGTAGGTGAGTAACCTGGATGTCGCTTATGCTTTGTGCTCCTGACGTGTTCTCGGTGCAAATCTTGCTACCTCTTCTTAAAGTGGGGGGAATGCCACTAAAGTGGCAACAGAGAACTCAGACTCAGACGCCTAGAAGCCACTTGGATTATGCGTCTCCGAACAGTACAACACGGTTTGAACACTGATCACGAACTGCATTACTTCCTGGGTGAATGAACATTATGACAATTTGCTTGTTTAGAACTACGTTTTGTATCATTTACTTGGGTATAATACCTGTCCTCTACCTTTATAATCAGTTGATACTTGTATGTCTATTCTCCATACCATATTCATGTGTTATCATCTTCTTTGTTACATAACCTCCATGAATAGGAGCCTTGTATTTTTAACAATTGTTGCCGTTACATCCTTTACTGTGCTTTTGGTCATTGTTACATAATTCTCCTCATAATGTGTACTTTATCAATGTCTGCATTCATATCCCCCCTTTTCCCTCCCTTTATTCAGCAATATTTGCATGTCCTTTCTCTACTCCTTTTCATGTGCTAATATCTCCCTATTGACTTACCCTCCCATGATTTAGGTTCATGTAATTTTTGACTTTTGTTACCACATTTTCTCATTGCATTGCCTATATGACTCAGTATACCTAACACTTTGTTACAGGGATTTCCCCCTTTGCATTCTTTCACATGTATCTGTCACAACATCAATTTATGATGTATTCAACATCTTTATCATTGTCACATCCGTTCGTAATTGTTTTTCCTTCAGTTGTATGCTTGTTCACTGACACGCAAATCTGTCCACTCTTTCCGCTTCTTGTCCTTACCCTTGTGCGAGTTTCCCGAGGCTGCGGGTGCCTCACTAACAGTGTAACGTCCTCCGCGCATGCGCATTACTTTCGACATACTCCCGAGTTTTCCAATATGGCGACCGCTCGGCCGGATCATCCTTATGCTCTCGGTCTAGTCTTCTATATCTATTCCGGATATAGCTCTTTCGTTTCCCTTTTCCCTTTCTACTCGGTTTCCTCGGCTCCAGTGTGTCCTCGCAGCTCTCCGATCCGGACCCCAGGTATTAGTTGTGGTTGTCCTGTACCTGTCTCCTCCACCCCCGTTTCCTTGACATCCCTCAGTATTATAGTGTCCTTTGCCTCTGTTTTTCCTCAGACAGGCGTCTGCTTTACACAGCCTTCTACAACCCTTGATACCCTTGATAGTACTCAACTTCCCGTACCCGGGGTAAGTTTCTTTCCTTTTCCTTTCCTCTCTCCACTTTTCCGCCCACTTATCCACGTTCCTTGTAACCTCCCCTCCCTGTCCTACTTTATAGCCTAACCTGTACCTCGCCTGCGTGGCTTGGTACCGCATCCACTGAGCCGGTCACTGGACAGCCTCCTTCCGCTACTCATTTCCTGCCTTTCACGATTGCCGTGGCATACCCGCCCCAGTGCGATCACGCTTGTCAACAGAGGGAGACCACCACCCGGTAAGACCTTCCCACCACGCTCATGTTCTTAGCCATACTGGCTTTTTCCTTTCTCCTTTCTCTTCACCCTCATTCCTGCCCTTTTTTCCTCAGCGGTTTCCCTCCTCGCTGCATCCTCGATGCCAGCGCAGCGCCTCTTCTGCACCATAATTTTGTTACTCCCGATCTCGAGTTAACCCCTACAGGGTTGCTGTATTCTTATCCGGTCCTCGGGTAAGCACACTTAGCGGTTTCCTTTCCCTTGTTACCTGTGCCTTTACTTTTCACCCTACATTTGTGTTTCCTCCCCTTCTATATCTTCAGTATTCATTCAGTAGTTTATGATCATGGTTTTTTAGTTTACCCACGCTCTCATTGCTTCCTTTCCCTCGCTTCCTGTGTCTTGACCTCTGTACTCATCACATTCTTCTTGTGTCCCCTCCCCTCTTTCTCCAGTACTCTTCTAGTAGTTCCACAGCTCAGGTTCTCTAGTTCACCCGCTTCTTCTTCCCTTTCTCTTTTTCTAGCCCTTCTTAGTCCTCATACATCTTTTCTTCACCTCTTGCCCTCTTGTACTATTCTATGCTAACTCTAGCACTGTTCACTCACACCATGTACCAGTTTTCCCGCGTTTTTCTCATGTTTTCTATTGTTCATGAAAGCGGCACCGTCACACCTGTCACTATAATTTGAAATAATTTGAAATGTTTCCTGCATTTTCACCCAGAACCTTGACCCATGAACAGCGGCACCTTCACGAGTGTCACCAAACACCATATTGGTCACCTACAGTTGTTTATGTTCCCAACAGTCACTTCGGGTGATCCCTTTCCACTTGGATAACGTGTCTAGCACAGACTAGGTACCCGTTGTTGCATCGTTGTTTTTCCCCACTTATTATTTATTTTATTTGTTGTATGCTTCCCAGCCCTGATGAGTCACGGGACCTTTCCCAGTGACGAAACACGTGTCGGCTGGTTCACTATATTCAACACAGTTGCTGTTGAAATAATAAAATACCTATTTGGACAAATACTGATGTTGACCATTGTATTTGAATAACGCATCAATTCTACAAATCATATTACTAATACCCTCACCGCGTGTGCCCAGGACTACGCTCACTTTATAACTTGTGGATCCCTTGATTCACAGATTCCCCAGGGGTTATCGGGTTATTCCCCTGACCTGGCAGCACCGCACTACTAAAGGTCCGTCGATAGCACACGCAATAGTCTGAGCGCCATTTCCTGACTAAACACAAAAACCAGCATCCCAAGTATTGACCAAGCCAATAGACAAGTCACAATACAAGATAGGTTTCTCGTTTAAGGAGACGGTGGGAGGTTTGTTTATGAATATAAAGAAGTTATCTAACATGGAGTGTTAAAATTAGGAGTAAGTAACTGTCTTCACAATTACAGGGTTATCTCCCATTGGACTAGGTTTGTGCTATACAAATCCCATAGTACATATATTCACATTGAACAAAATAGCAAGCTCAACCTCCCCACCCACCAGGAGGGAAAGAGGACCAGTGAGAATACATATAACTATCATAATTTAAGTTAGAATGCAAGCAATATACTGGTAAAAAAGCGTTAACAGACCTCTAGGTGGTGCCTCTGAAAATCCTACCAAAAAAAGACTCCGATACCTGCAGCAGAACAAACCTTAGATTTACCTGGCAGGAGCTCATTTCAACAAGCCGTGATGCAGAGGACTATCCACCTACATATGTTTTATTTTCAATACACTTTTGGTGAGTCTCTGGTCTTAATATTTTAGCGCACTACCTACATCAAATCTATGAAATAACCGCTCAGTTAGAAAGGGTAGGTTTGGAGTGCCACAAGTTAGTCTGAAGTAAAAACCCAAATTGGCGTTTGGAAGGAAGGAGTGTGTTCTCAACAAAAAATTATTATAAATCAATACAGTATGTTCATGAGAGCAGGTGTGGAAAAACTCTGCCTCCAAGCCAATCTAATGGCCAAAAGGAGCGCTACTTTCTAGGAGAAATGTCGCAGGCCAGACTTGGGTGGGCCCATTCATAGCGAAATGGCAGTGTCGATTCCAGAGAGAATATAGTCCCCTAACTGGAGGGAAAAAGGGTCTCTATCAGACCCATAAAATCCATGTTCGTACTGTTGGCATTTGATCTTAATGAAATCCTTAGGCAGAACAGGAGACACAAAGAAAATGACTAGTCAATCAAGTTCTGAGAATTTGAAAATTAAGTCTCAGCATTATGCGTTTCTTGTTGTGTTGAATAAGTCCGAATTAGGGACCGCTCAGTTTCGAAAGGCATCCATCAGAATTCTGTAGTTGAGAAACCATCAATATTCAGACAATGGATGCCTCCTTAGTTTGTCGGCTTAAGTTTTTTGTTCAACTCATAAGCATATTTTTTTTAGACAGGCTACCAGTAGAAGCCATTGTTAAAACTAACAAAGCTCTTCCACGAGAAACCTAGACCAGGTACATCTGAGTTAGGTGACAGAGTGCAATACATGAGGGCAGCACTGAATGATTCAGTTAAGATAAGACTTTGCCATGAAAAACGTGAGAAGACTGGAGAGTCATGTGGGTGGCTTTAGAACACCCATAACCATAGTTTCTTTGTCAATAACTTCAAGGGAGCTGCAGGTAACCAATAATGACACCCTGATCTAGCATGGCTGTATCCGTTATTACTGTTTGATGACAGGGACTCGACTGAACAAGTTATTTTTCTGGAACTAACAAGGAAGGCAGTGTAATCCTGTTTTGGTATGTGTCTTGTTTGCCCTCCCAGTTTTCAGACTTCTGAGATCACTGTTTCTCTTAAAATTGAGCTGTGTTAAATGATGAACTAGGAATTAATATGCAGGTAACCACCAGCCCGGAAGGAATGACACATTTCTTGCTGATGGAGGGGGAATTTGTGTGAGGAGTTATACACTTCTTATGAATAGACAGCCGCTCAAGGAGATATCTAGTGTTGGTGAGTGCCGCCAGATATTGTATCGACATTCCCTTGTCCCCTGGCACCAACAAATCCATGTCTCTGGAAAGAGGGGCTCATAAAGCGGAAGAAAGAAAGAAACCGCTTCCCCAAAGCTGGAACCATTACAGAGTCTGGATCGGCATCCATCTCCCTGACATCTCATGCACAAGTCTAAGGAGTGGAGGAGTAGATGTTTCCTGACCTGTGTTTGTAAATGGTCAAATTCCTGC
This sequence comes from Calotriton arnoldi, assembly GCA_963921515.1. Classification (NCBI taxonomy): domain Eukaryota; kingdom Metazoa; phylum Chordata; class Amphibia; order Caudata; family Salamandridae; genus Calotriton; species Calotriton arnoldi. The sequence continues at coordinate 274,565 of CAWUFW010015219.1, read as the reverse complement.
TTAGTCCTAAGAAGATCAAAAGCCAGATGCAGCTCTGTTTTTGGCTAGGGTTCCCACCCTTAGACATCAACTGGCGACACATGCAGATTCTGCTTTGAATTGCCTCTAGACATCGCATGTTACAACATCAAATTCCTTCAATTTGGTGTTTTCAAGGAAATTAAATTTCAAAAATGAGAAATCTCTTAAACAACTTGTACCACAGTTACCGCACACAATCAGAAATTCTGAAGATTATTAATATCAAAAGGTCAATCCATGATTGAAAACGTCATTTTTTTCCAGAGAGGAATGTTAATCAGAGGAGGGAGCAACTGGAGACTCCAATAATAATGGGGAAGGATTTCAGAGTACAGTTTCTACTGTGAGGCCTAGAAGTACATCTTTGATATTGAGGCGTGACATCTGTGCCTCACTTTGAAAGGCAGGCTATTAGACTGAGAAGGGAATAAAATTTGAAGTATTGAATAGGCCCGACTGAAATTTCAATGATGCTGGTGTAATTTGCCTAAGTTCCAGATTTTTGCATTATGCTTTTTTTTTGTCAAACTCCGCAATCACACCAGATTGGGAAAAAAGCCAGATTTATGTTTCGCATAATTCAGCATCATTTTTTCGAAATTGCACGTAATTAGACAAAGGGAAATTTAGTGAATTTCACACATCCCTGGGTTGGAGTTGGACAGTGGTAGTTTTTTCACGTATCTTTGCTAGGAAATGCCAAGGAGGCCTGTCATTTTTTTTATATCTCTAGTCAAATCAAAAGTGGGTTTCCTGAACAGAAAGTTACATTTTTAAGGGAAAAAAATCGATTAGGAGGAAAGTTATGGACAGGTCAAAGGCTTGGTGGATAAAATGCTTTAAAAAGAAAATCTGTAGCTTAACCTTCCAATGATGGAAACTGAGAATGAGAAAAGGATGAACATTTGGCTGTCGTGTTTTATCAGTCTGGTATAAGTTTCTCGGTGTGCATATTTTGTTGTACTGTTCAATGTCATTGCAATGATTGTGCCTTTTTTTTAATTATTTTTTTACGTAGGTGCTGCAATTTAGCATCTAGTCTTAGCAGACGGACTTAGTTCCAGGGAGAGTATGTTGTACAAATGACCGGGCACTTCCTTGCACTAATATGGACAGGTGATTTTAGATTGGGTCACGTAGGATACGATGAGTGACTTCCTCGAGGCTATATTCAGTTCTTGCATATGTATAATATTCAGCTTTGCGAAATTAGTGAACCAAATGCTGTTATTGCTGCAGAACAGCTGGCTTATTCTGGGGGGCGCTGCTCGGCACTGGTAGAAGAAAAAGTCTGGTGGCTTAGGTCACGAATGTGTTCAAAGGTTCAAATCATGGCAGGTCCACTTTCATCTTTTTGAAGTCAATAATTCATAGATCACAACTTGCACCAAAAGGTAGCAAATATTTATTTTTAAAAAATGGTTGAACTCGAAGATAATCCCTGTTGTACACCACATCATAGTTTGGTGGCTTTGGACTGACAGGGGTCCGAGTTCTGCCAGTAAGAAAAGAGCGCAGCTAGATGAAAGTTCACAGAAAGTCACCTTTGTTGTACAGACACTCAAGAAGAATGGCTTGAAAATCATGTAGAAAGCCGCGCTGCGATCAAGACTGATCAATGTTGCCGACCCTGATCCTGCATGAGATGAAGATAGTCTACGACATACAAAAGGTGAAGTTTCTGTGCTCTAGGCCACCCGAAACCTAGATTGAGAGGGGTCCTATTAACTGCTAGATTCAATGTAGTGCTCAACTTGTGGATTAAATAATTTTTCAAGGTGTTTCACTGGATAGGGTAGGCGAGATATGGGTCTGTAGTTTGTTAAATCATTCAGATCCGCTGAGGAGAAAGATTGGCTACAAAGAACTGTAAGAGCTGGCTTAATATGACAGGCTCCTGAGGCAAAAACGTGAGGAAGACAAGGATTGATAGAAGCACCTGATATTATGGTTGGAATAGTATTGATAACTGTAGCGGGATCAAGAGTGGTGAAGTTCATAAGTGAGGCACCATTACCAGAAACTAGATGTGAATTAAAAGAAGAGAAAAAACAAGTGGGGATCAAAACTGCTTTGAATTTTCCTCAGAGAAATGGAGTTAGAGAGCAGTGCAAAACTCCTAGGAGGGCTGCATCTCCATACTGCAGGCTCTAGGCTGAGCAAAGTTCTTCATAATGAAGCAGATTTCCCCTGAGGAATTGGTACTGTTACTAATGTGTTCGGCAAAATCTACACAATGCGAGTTTAATAAGCTTATCTTAATTCCTTATAGAAACCATAGAAATGTATTTGTCCATGTCTGAATAAGACTGCCTCCTCATGCCTTCAAGTAATTTGCAATATTGTTTTAGAGCCTGTAACTCATTAGCGTGCTATAATGCCGAAGTAGTTTTCAGATGGAGCGCAATGTTCTGATGGGAGATATTGTATTCAAGACATTGGTAAGCCACTGACAAATATATGAAGCATTTGATACATCTATGCTAGATGGAAGAGGGGTGGAGGCAATTGCCAATGAAAAGTTTTATTTGGAGACCCAATTCTACTCCAGAATGTTTTACTGATCTATTGGAAACAGTAGGTCTCGAGTTGAATGGCCGCTCAAAAGGAATTATATAATGGTCTGTCCAAGTTACAAGAAACTGTGCCTCAGCTACTGTGCCTTCCAGGTTGGAAAAGAAAGGAGCAAGAATATGGCCTGCTAAATGGGTTGAATTATCAACAAGCTGAAGAAGGCCAAATGTTTTGATATCATCAGTGAGACAGCATGTGACTTAAATGGAAAAACTGGGGCCCCAAAATATAGGGGGGTATAAGTTCAACCAGTTTAGGAATCAAACCTCCCCTTGTGGGGTAGGAAAATAAATGAGAGTTCCCTAGAAGACTAAGTTAGGCTTGCATCTAATTTTAAAGATCAAATATTCCATCTAGGAAGTTGGAAGACAAAATGAAAAGGTCTAGCGTAACACAGATGGTTATGGCTAGTCCGCCATCCTACCTCTTGGGTCTACCTTGTATTTAAATACAACACCATAGGTAAAGACATGCAAGGTTCTGAACTTCCAATGATACAGGTCGCTGAATAGAAACAATGTCTGGAAAGGGGGAGGTAGTAAAAAAAAACACAAAAAAAACCACACAAAAAAAAAAAAACATACAATCAGCAAGTGTTCGGATAGTAAGACAGCAGGCAGGACATGGATTGGGAATTGAGAAATGTCCACAGGTGGTGAGATGGGTGTATCAGCGGTGATACCTTAAGTAATCTTTGCAGGTGCATGCAGAGTATGTGCACCAGGGGTCCTGGTGCTGGGCTTGGTCCAAGCATGGAGCAGACACACAACAGCATCAACATTATAGTCCACCAGAAGGTGATTGTAATACCTAGGTATTTCAAGCAGAATCAGTTCATGCGAAGCACCTGCGAGGACTCGGTGAAAATGATAATCTGGTGTTGGGGGACTGTATTTACTAAAAATGAAAACTGATATTTTGAAGGCACAAATTATGTTTTTACAGAAACGGTTTTTCTTCTGGACAGCTAAGTTTGTGTGTACAAATTGGAACTTGGTATTGATAGAAAAATATTCATATTTTCAGAAACCGATATGCTGATTTAGACAAACACTGCAATTCCAAAACGCATTTAAAGTTGATAGATGAATAATAATTCTGTCTGAGGGGGGAGGGGGGGGAGATCTACTGCTGTGGTTATGTCGTTTATGCCAGAGTGATAAACTTTTCCATGGCGTTTATGCTGGTAACCTCGCCAGAATGTTTTGGAGTCCATTATTATAAATCCTGCTTAGGGTGTTCATTGTGTAATGTTAATATATCTGGTCACTATTTTACAGTGATAAAATTTACTAGTAGCTCTGGAGGACTTTCCTTGATCACAGATAGCTCTCACTATAAAAATGGTTACAGATCCCTTCCATAGACCAAGTCTGTGTGGTGTCTGGCACCAATATTTTTCAATGAGACTACATACAATGAAATAAAAGGTACTGATGGCTACAAGACAGGCTCCCAAGTCGTGGTAGAGTTTTGTTAATCCGATCTGCTGTATAGATCTCGAAAAACGCAGACTTAAAGCACAGCAGTACTATGGGCCCATTTTGCTGCAGTGTTTTAGCAGGTTGGCCACTGCAGCTCTTTACAATAGGAGGAGGAAAGTCTGGCTTCTGCTATGACATCACACAGAAGCTTAGCACTAGTCTGAGAGGTTCCCATTTTACACAGCACTGCAGCCAACCGAATAAGGGCTTTAGAGCAACAGGTTCTGTAGACTGAGAAAGCAGTCACTTGACAGAGCTCCTCGTCCTATCCAACAAACTTCTCTGTGACACCAGGGCTCTTGCAGGCTTTAGGGTCTGGAAGCTAGGGTAGGAGGGTGCCATCACTACTCTGAGCAGTATTTTTAGCTGTTACTCTAACATCTCTACTGAAGAGGTGTGGTGCAGCGGCCAGGGCAGCTGACTTCGGAGCACAGGGCTCACGGTTCGATCCCCGGCTCCGGCGGCAGCTCAGCTCAGCACCATGTGACTCTGGGCAATAGCTCACTTAATTTCCACGACGGCCCCCAGCGCCTTGAGACCCGTAAGGGTGAGTAGTTCGCGCTTTACAAATACAGATTTACATTTTACTGAAGGAATGGTAAGCATAAGCACATGGGCATGGTTTCTGCCAAGTCAATGGCCAGCGAAGCTCACTTGCTACATAACATTTGATATTAATAGTCTAACCTGTTTCTAAGCACTGCCAGCGTTAACAGAAAGAGGAATGGAGATTGCCTTTGACAAGTTCAGGATAATCCAGGCCTCATCGGCAGTGGAAATAGACCTCAAACTGCCTATCAATGAGTAATCCCACATGTCCAACCACTACCAATAGGCTAACACTCTGAAGTGATTACAAGGAGACAAGCCATCACTATAAAAAACAAAAACAAAGAAATAAGCTTATGTGATAAAAGGCTTATTTTCGCCCATCATTCTTAAATATGAGCACTGCGTTTCTGTATGTGGCGCACACAGCTACTCAATATATATTGTGTGCGTCTATATATTTATTTTTTAATATAATTTTTCCAGTACAGTTTTAATCTTTGCATATACGATTGTAACCTCGGCTACTATAAAATAGCACTCTATTACATGCTGCGCATATTATTCTGAATCTGGATGTTATGGTACGGCACATACACATTCATGCTGTCAGTGAAACTTAAAAAGAGATAAAGGGAAAAGACGGAGTGAAGATCGACAATTGTAGAAAAGACGACAAGGTAAAGGTGTTGGCAAGATCAGGGCAAAATTGGAAGAGGAATAAGAGGGGCAGTGGTGATTGAATTCCAACTCATGCATGTAATGTACAATGGGAATAATGACACGAGTGATTGAGCCAATGATGTAAGGTTGGCTGCATTCACACTGATGTCTTTACAAGCCTATTTCAAGATGGTAGGCCAGGATGATATTTATCTGGGAGTCTGATAAATAAGTGTGTGGGCTGAGTGAAGGTCCATGGGTGGAGTAGAGGGGGTAGGATGATTGAGTTAATGGACTAAATGTGAGCTAGAGGGGGTGCTAGAGGGGTGTGTGCCTGTGTAGCCTTGTTGAACCTGAATAAAACGGAGCTTGAAGGACTCTACTCAGTGTTTGCAAGTTTTCCTGACAATCCTTCAACTACCTGCCTCCCTGGATACTGTGGTCTGAGATGTGTGCCAAGGAGCTACTGAGCGGTAATTGTTCCAGAAAATGTTCTAGCACATGAGCCCCTGGCATCTACTTGTACTTTTTATTTATCTTTATACCAAGGGGCAGTCTCCGGCTTTCAGGAGTGCTCGCTAAATAGTAAAACTGTCACGCCAACATATTCTGTACGTAAACTCTGTAGGCCAGCAATTCTTAACATTTTGACTTTTGGGGTCCCTCACAAATTCACTTTTGGAAGCAGAGGCTCCCTGCCTAGGCACTTTCCATGACTTGAACCTAAAAAAAAATTTAACCAAACTAAAGAATCAAGTACACACAAAAATACATAAACTATTAAATATATTATTTAACTAATAATGCGAAGTATACAAAAATCCAAACTAATGGGAACGTTGGAGCTTTTCAAAATGTGTTTATTTCTAAAAGAAAAATAAATTTGCTAGACTCTAGTATAAAATTTTCCTTTTTGCTTCAAATGCATCGTTTTCTTTGTCAGTGTATACTAGAGCTTCAATTGAGGCCACCAATCATCCATTCTACCGTTTGCTGTAATTGTGCTGCTCCTACGGATCAACCCAAGGATAACAGTTTTAGCCCCCAATTTCGAATTCCTTCACATTTACAGAAAATTTTAAAATGTTCAGCATTGCTCTTATGCGTTTATAATGTATTATTTTGGTAATATTTAATTTTCTAAACCGTGGTAGACCCCCTCCTCCTTTCCCCCCTCAAACAGGTGTTGCGGATCCCCAGGAGTCCACATACCACAGGTTAAGAGTCATTGCTTTAGACCATGCTGTGTAACCTCTTGGCGTTACATTCAATCTGGCTGATGTAGCTCTTCTAACATTAAAGTGTTGATTCTAAAGCTGCAATGTTTTGCCGCCTGCCTGCCAAGGTTCTTCCCTCCCACAAAAGGGATTACTCACTTTTTAGGAAGCTGGCTCTTTATATACCACTAAATGTTATATAGTGCAAAGAGTCTAGAGAGTCCCCCAGAAGTGTACAGGACTCAATGTAAACCCAAAGTGCTCTATTTGTGGTAGTGTGGTCGAGCAGCCTTAGGCCTAACACAGATCAGTTTAAGACATTTGTTATGCACACAGTGATTAATGAATGACTCGCGAATTAAAAAGGAGATCCACACCAATTTTAGAAAAATAAGCATCTTTCAAGATTTATTTTAAGACAAAGAAATATGCAAAAAGGAAAGTACGCTTTTCAAGAAAAATACTTTCCACTTTAAAAAGTGGTCACAGTGCAATTTTCAGTTCAGCAATGTTAACCTAGGGGAAGAAAACAAGAATGTGGTTTTGCAGGTAAGTATACAAATTACAGTCTTGGTTTTCACAATGACGAATCAGCACCAGGCGAGGTTCAGGTAAGTAGCAAATCTGCGCCTCCAGCGGCACAGGGGCAGGGTTCAAATTTGGAATCTGGCGCCAATGTTATCCAATGGAGAAAGGGGGTAATCGAAAAGATACTGCTCACAGGTGAGTAACATGCTTTGGTAACCCAGTCTCCGGGAGTTACGGTAAGCACAGTTGGGGGGCACAAAGCAGCACCAAACTTACACCCTCCGTGGCACAGGGGCGGCCAGGTGCAGAGTGCCAACACCGTGTCGGGCCCCCAAAGCAAACCAATGGGGGAGATCAGTTTTGAAGAAAGGCTGAAGGCTCAGGCCAGGAGGCTGGACGAATAAAATACACCGCTGCCCAGGTAAGTAGTGAGGCTAGGGGACATAGGGACACGGTTGGTCACGCTCCTCAAGGCCCAGGCATCGGGTGCAGGCCTGTCCTTAGGTGTTGGAAAAGATTAACCGGGCAAGTCGTGGGGAGTCTTCGAGTTGAGGCTAAAGGCATCGAGGTGGAGTCCGTCAGGGGTCAGCTCACAGTGGACTCTTGCTTAGAAGCGCTGGGGAACCTTCACAGGACCGGTGGGCCACTTGGACTTGGGCGTCTGGTGCAGAGGTGGGTCCGGTGGTGGTTTCGCCGTTCCTCAAGGAAGAGTTCTTTTTTCTTTAAAGTTGGTTTCTTTTGGACAGGTCGACAGTCCACGGGAGACCTTGATCTTTGTCGAAGGCAGGCAGTACTCCCAAAGTTTCGAGGTTGCTGGGCTGCATGACGGGTCGTCTTTTGAGGCAGGTTCATTGAGGAATGCAGACAGGCCGGTAGGCCCGGGGCCAAGTCAGTTTGTGTGTGTAGTCTTTTCTGCTGGTGCGACGCTATAGTGTCTTGCTCTTCTTAGGTCGTCAGGAATCTGATTTCAGGGTCCCGGGTGCCACCTAAATACTAGATTTAGGGGCGTTACAGGGGAGTGACAGGTAGGGACCAATGGGTTTCTTACCTGGGGTGTTTACACCCACTATTATGCCACCCTTCTGTGGGAGGGTGGCACAGCCCTAGCCCTGATTAAGTCCCACCATCTTCAAGATGGTGGGCACTGAAAAATGTGCTTCCATTCGTCTAGCACCTAAGGGGTGGAGTTGGTGAAGGGGGGGTGCACACCTATTATCACTAAAATTTCCTGCCGGTTATCCTGCCAAAGGTGGGGGTTTGAGCCAGGGGCTGCCATCTGCTGCTAGCAGCAGAAGCTGGGGCCGCATTACAAAGGCAGCAAGGCCTTTGAAGCTTCCCTCTCAAGCACGGTGCTCATCGGGGGTGGGGGGGGGGAGATTTGACAACTCCACCCAGGATGTGCTTTGTTTCTGGCCTCAAAGAGCAGGGGCTTTCGACCCAGGGGTCCAGAAACATGTCTGGTGGTGGCAGGCTGCTTAAAGCCAGTCAGAGACCACACCAGGGTTGGTAGGTTTTCAGGGGGCACCTCCAAGTACGTTTTAATAAATCCAACACTGGCATCAGTGTGGATTTATTAAGAGGCGCTGTTTGCTACCAAACACCCCTGGGTTCAGTGAAGCCACCATGGTGCTGGGGGAACTAGAGTTGTCGAGTTTCCAGCCCATGTACTCTCTATGGCTTCCCTGGGACTTACAATATTAAGAATAGACTTGCATATTGAAGGGGTCATACAGATGTGCCCACACCCGAGATATAGTGCACCCTGCCTTAGGGCTTGTAATGCCTGCTAGAGGGATTACTTGCCTATACCTTAGGCAGTGCTGCTTGGGATGGCACGCAGGCAGTGTGCCATGTCGAGACTGTTTTTGTCTGCACCAGGCCATGCAGGCTGCGGTGGCAGTTTGCACGGCCCTGGTGAGGGGTCCCTAGGAGACCCTCTTCAGTCCCAATACCCTAGGTACAAGGGGTACCATTTACTGGGGCCTGAAGTTGCCAATTGTGGTACAGCTTTAGGGAAAGAACACTGGTACTGGGAACCTGGGCAGCAGGGTCCCATTACACTTCAGTCAAAGTTGCATCAAAGGCCAGGCAAAAAGTGTGTGTGTGTGTGTGTGTGAGGGGGGGGTACACAGAACAGGAACCTAACCTTTGGGAAGCAAAGTAGAGAGCACTGGTACAGGGAAGCACAGAAATTGGCGACGTGGGCCAAATTACAATACAGTTCTGAACCGAAAAAGGAATAGAGTACCCTGCCTGATATAGATCACACCCCCGATCCAATATCTAAATAAAGATAAGGCCACTCATTTAAAAAGCTAGCTCTATGTTGAGGTGAAAAAGAACCAGATAATGGCTAGCAACAAGTTATGCTGCTCAGCTCAATCAAAAGCACCATCGTCCACCAACATATAGGCAATTACAAGTCCGTGCTCGTATTGGCGAGACCACAAAAGGTGGGCTAAAGCTCCACAGCTGGGTCGGGTCCAACAGAGGATCAGAAGATCCACACCACCATTGTGACACACCACACAGAGACAGCCCGAAAACACAACAGCTCTACACACTTTGACAGCAAGTCACAAGCCTGCACTGCTTACCAATTGACTCCATCCGCATGAAAACACTAGATTAATTCCCTGCTGCATTTACTCATTGGGTGGGTCATACAAACAGACATCCCCTATGGAGGACTGCTCCTTGGTAAAAACTGCAGACAAGTTCTTCAAAGTGTTGAGAGAAAGTAATTGTTGAGTGTGTGCTATACAAAAACCCATGATAGGTACGTAAGAAATAGATGACCAAGAGAGTAACATATCCGAATATGCACGAACCAGGAAGGGCTATGCTGCAGGAGGTTTAATTACTATTTAGGTTAACATTGTTGCAATGGTTGGATACAGTGAGATGCTTAAAGTTACAGCAAGCAATAAAGATAGCTTTAAAAAGGTAGCACATTACACACATTACCTTGTGTTATGCCTGGAGCACTCCACACAGTGGCACTTAAGGCAGGCAGACAGGACGAGACTCTGGAGAAAGTTACCCACAGCTATTCCAGAGGACCCATCAACAGTAGGTTGCATAAAATGGGCCTATATTCGCATAAAATACCTCTCAGACTACCAAAGAGGCTAACTCTACTTTAACTCTCCAAAAAACCATCACCACACAGCTAAAAGAACAGAACACAGTAGGACAAACGGCGCCTGCACAGATAGGCACAAATGTTCTGAAAAACACAAGCTACAGTTTCAGTATGTAACAAAGAAGCTCTCAGATGTCAGGCAATAATAGGTGTGAGGAGAGGATGTGGTCCGTCGGCTAGACTGCCGACTTTGGTGCTGGAAACCAGGGTTCGAGCGTCCACATCCTGCGATTCTGGGCAAATCACTTAATCTCCCCGTGCCTGAATGTGTAATGTAAATACGGTGCTCATGTAAAGCGCTCCAATACCTTCGGGTCGAGTTCGCGCTATATAAATATGCAACAACAAAAAAGTCTACTTTTGCAAATCCCAAAAGAAAAATGAAATAAAACAGGAAAAGTAATTAATTGGAGCAGAACTAAACATAACACCTAGTGCAACTTACAGACATGTCCACCTAAAGAAGAAAAGGAATTTACAGGTAAGAAGGTGGGTATAATTTTATCTCGATTAAAAGACGTAAATGCAAATGGATTTTTTTAAGGGCTTATCAGGTGTAAGTAAATGTGTCCCAGACAGACTGTGCCTCATGAAGGACTGGGACAAGGATGAAGCCATAATGTTTTTTTACTTTTAGACACCAATTAAAATCCACCCAATGTTGGTCCTATAAACTAATTTATAGAAATAACCCCCAAGAACAAACTCACGGTCCTAGAACATTTCTTTCAAAATTCTATAATTGTTTCAAGTGTTCAAGTAGTTACAAGATATTCTAAGCCAGCTATTGAAAAGTGTGATTATTAAATTATTAACGTTTAATGGGCAAGGGAAAACACCAATATGTTAAAATGTAAATACCACTACAGATAGTCATGTTAGAAATGGAAAAACCAAAAAAGAAATAGACATTATGATTAATCTTCATGTCCCTATTTTGCACCATTTCACACTGAAAAACGTTTATCTGTCTAGTTGACAAGGTAAATGGACTACTTTTCTGTTCCTGACCATCAAAAAGAAATACGTTTCGAAAACCAGTAAATTGCTAAAGGGCACTTAATGATTATTTTTTAGCAAAACAAAAAAAAGCGCTTTCGGGTCTGCAACAGCCATGATTCTTGATCTCGAACAGACTGTTCGGAGTCTCAGTTTAGCAAAAGAGCAGTTAATATTCTAGTGTCTAAGTGGGATGCATGATTTCTTGGTACACATTTTGTAGGCACTCTGGAAATGGAACGTTACTAATATGTGGCAGGCTTAAGATAATAAACTACTCAAATTATTCAGATACATTCCAGGTTCAAACAAAGAGGTTATGCCATCACAATCAAAACTTAAACATAACCTTATCCACTAGAATTACGGGCACCGCAAAAAAAGTTATGCTGCAAGTTTAGATGAACTCAATTGCATGGAAAAATGTTTTTGTGCACATCCTGGGCAGATAGATTCACTATGTAGTCCATTCTGTAGCATTATCCTCTATAATGATACTTTCAACACACTTGAAAGGAGATACAAAGGCAGATGCGTTAGGAGCAATTTTTAAAGGATCCTACACACACTCAGCAGATACCGTTCAAATTGTTATTCCCCCTATACAGATATCTTTAAAAAAAAAAAATGGTGTTCCTTATTGAATTGGACAATGCAAGTTAGGTTTTAAGATGAGTCTGTTGGAGGTCATTCCGTGAATTGTGCGATCTGCTTCGTAAAGAAAAGGCCCAACTTAATATCTGTAATATGAATGTCTCGCCAAGAAAAACATTCAAAAATCAAGGACATAAGCAAAAAACAAACAAAAAAAGGGTAAATTCTTTTTCAGGCTGCTATTTTTAGAGAGCTGTGACATGCAGCTATGTTTCAAGTGTTCAGGTGTAACCTGCTCAATTTGTTCATGAAGGTCGGACTAAAAAGACCATGTCATATGAAATGATTTATTCCATTTGTAAATGAAAACATGGATATTTTGGTGCATGTGATGAAAAAAAGCCTATAAATATATAGAGACTCCTTGGAAGAAAATGCTCTTATTTTTAGAGCAGGAGTTAGCCAAGGCCCTTTGATTTTAGTAAAATTAGATGTAGAATATGCTTACTTAAAGGGGCTCAGAGCCAGCCCTCTTCATCCATTTGTCTGTTAGCATGCCATTCACATTTTTCTTCCAATTGTAGCATACAGCATGGGCCAATAGGCCCACCCACTTCAGCCATTGGCTAACTTCACTGTAAATTACGGCATCCCACACTTTCACAAGGGGCACATCAACACAAATTAGATCTTCAGGGCCAGGCGTTACAATAGCAATGTGTGATTTCTGAGACCAAACATTTTTGCTTTTAGTCAACTTTTGGGGGTGGAGAGGATTGACATGGCTCAGCAGCTTCCTCAAAAATAAAGTCCTGCAAAAATCAGGACAAAACTAAACAAGCACTAAAAGCCAAAATGCTGTCAGCTAATGCCAGACCAGTTGACGTTGCCAATATTTATTTGTGCAGCAGTAAAAAACACTTGCACCTTTCACTGAAAAATCTAATGACTATTTGGAGACTGAAAGACACCTTCATTTTTCCCTTTAACTTAAGAGTACCATTTTAATTTCACATTTTCTGGATCCGGTATAGGTTTAAAATGAATTATACAACAAAAACCTCTAAATTGGTAAATAATGTCATTTGAGTATTGATCATTTCAAGATGGCTAGTGGCTCACACCTGGGATAACCCAACTATTCTTGTGCAACAAACTCCTTTACTGCAAAGGATAGACTGTCACAATCACACAACATCAAACTCTGCCCAAAGACACCAAAATTCCTTCATTCCAAAAATTCAGCTCACTAAAGTTTTCCGCTGAAAGAACTATGTGAACCTTTGTTTCAAGGCAGTGACTGATCTATGATAGGCAGTTCAATACTAAAAGAATGAGCACTAAATCCAGGCGAGACAATTAAGGATATACCCAGTTTAAACACAGTAAACTATTTGATAAAGGACAACGTAGGCTCTTCTGGATGAAATAGGAGACAGAGTTTGTCACGCTGCGACATCTCAGAGAGACTGCCTTAGAAACTTTAATATCATCCCAAAAACAAGTGCTACTATGCCAACAGTTGGGTTCAACAAAACATACTTGAAGCAAAATGTGAAGGTTTATTGATGAACTGGGAAATGTCGGTGCTGACAAAACCCACAAGCAGATTGTATTTACAAATTTACCAACTGTCAGCTAATTTCAGAATGGTGGAAAGAAATTAACAGAATAAATGCAATCTTAAAATGTGATTAACTCTGTCAACTAAATAAATTATTTTCAATGACACAGTAAAATGGCTATTCCAAGGAAAGAACAAACACCTATGCCTACAGCAAGGTATCTGTTGGAGAAAGATTTTTGGGGGAAAAGTGAGTTAGCAGAAAGTTAAACTTGAGATTACAAATCCTGTACAAACAGAAAATGTTCTGCTCAAATTCAGACGTCATTTGAAACTCCTCTAATTTAGGAAGAATTTCTCTATCTATAGAACTGTTAAAGTATGACATTTTAGAAAACCCATCAGCAACATACTTTTAGTGCAAGATACTTTTTGATTTTATCATTTAATAAATAAAATAGGGAGTATTTATGGAATTTTAATACCTTGTTATACTAGTGCTTTAAATAAGGTATGTTATGTTTTTATAATGATTAGTTCATTTGATTCCCGTCTAATAGCTGAGCAATATTTGATATCATTTTATTGTTTATGTCTTTTACATAAATGGGAGAAGGTATTATTCAAATTTTACAATTACACACAAGAATATATTTGTATGAGGGGAAAAATAAAATAAAAAAGCACTCCTGTACACACTCAGCAGCAAACCAAATTCAATTCGGGGACGGCCTTTCATAACTTTAAAGTCTGAATACAGCAATCTAAAGGTGAAGTGTAGGCAGAAAACATCTGCCACATCAGAAAATGCATTTCACTTCATATTAAAACATTTATAAATATTTGCCTAATTTATGGTGCTATTAATATTTGTTTTAGTTCAAATATAGTGAATCTATGGATGGGCTGCTGTAATTAAGAAGTGTACTGAATGTCAAAAACAGTACGATTCCAGCTGTTTTTATTATGGTACTAGAGGGAAAGTAGATAAAGAAAATATGAAATGTGAGGGGACTTCTGAAGCAGCAGCATGGATCATATGGTGACAGTTACACAAATAGAATTGCTTTTTTTTTTCTTTTTATATAGCGCGAACTAGACCCAAGACATCGGGTATCAGAGGGCTTTACTTAGCACCAGTTTCGTTACAGATGGACACATTCATTTTTGTTAAGCACTTTGACAATAATGTAGAGTTTAAACCAGGATCTAAAATTTGAAGAAAAAAAAATAGCACGACAGAATAAAACAAATGGAAATAAAAATTGTGTAATACATTTATTACATATAATATGCCATATCAATAATGGCTAGGGTCATAGAACAGATCATGCCTGGGTGTGGCATAAGCAAGTTCAAAAGAAAACAATCAAGACAGTTCCAATTTGATAGCAGTGAAGAGGTCTGCATCACTGGTCCTTCCATTCTTTTGGGGTAACTCGACCAACAGGTGAAAAATTCCATGTAATTCCAGTTTGTGTTAATACCTGCAAAAAAAAAAAAAATAGTTAACCTCTGGTTAAAAAAAAAAGGTGCATCAGTTAAGTCTACAGAAAGAACATGTTTAAAAAAGTGGTAATTTAAAATAGAAATAAAAAAATTAAAAAAAAGACTAAAAACGTTATAGAAGAGAGCTTCTCTCCTGACACAAACATCCCTTTGCTCTGAAATCAGTGCTGTAAACTGCCCACATTGTTATTGATTTCCCAGCTTTGCAATCAAAAGCTTCCTCCTGCCCAATGTTTGGGGAACAGTATTTAATTTCTGAGGTATTAATACCGATTTTCTTGGTTAACAATTCAGCTTGTAGGATACCTCAAAGGCTGCAGGGGATGAAAGAGGTAGAATGATGCAAAAGTTCGGATGTGTGCGTTTGTCCAAAAGCAATTATCTCCTTCACAGGGTCCAAGTAAGCAGCTGATAAGACTATTGCAACAGGAATGGGCTGGAAAACCGGAAAAATTGAATGGTGGTTCAATAGCATCCCAAGTATTGACCAAGCCAATAGACAAGTCACAATACAAGATATGTTTCTCGTTTAAGGAGACGGTGGGAGGTTTGTTTATGAATATAAAGAAGTTATCTAACATGGAGTGTTAAAATTAGGAGTAAGTAACGGTCTTCACAATTACAGGGTTATCTCCCATTGGACTAGGTTTGTGCTATACAAATCCCATAGTACATATATTCACATTGAACAAAATAGCAAGCTCAACCTCCCCACCCACCAGGAGGGAAAGAGGACCAGTGAGAATACATATAACTATCATAATTTAAGTTAGAATGCAAGCAATATGCTGGTAAAAAAGCGTTAACAGACCTCTAGGTGGTGCCTCTGAAAATCCTACCAAAAAAAGACTCAGATACCTGCAGCAGAACAAACCTTAGATTTACCTGGCAGGAGCTCATTTCAAAAAGCCGTGATGCAGAGGACTATCCACCTACATAAGTTTTATTTTCAATACACTTTGTGAGTCTCTGGTCTTAATATTTTAGCGCACTACCTACATCAAATCTATGAAATAACCGCTCAGTTAGAAAGGGTAGGTTTGGAGTGCCACAAGTTAGTCTGAAGTAAAAACCCAAATTGGCGTTTGGAAGGAAGGAGTGTGTTCTCAACAAAAAATTATAATAAATCAATACAATATGTTCATGAGAGCAGGTGTGGAAAAACTCTGCCTCCAAGCCAATCTAATGGCCAAAAGGAGCGCTACTTTCTAGGAGAAATGTCGCAGGCCAGACTTGGGTTGGCCCATTCATAGCGAAATGACAGTGTCGATTCCAGAGAGAATATAGTCCCCTAACTGGAGGGAACAAGCATTTGCAATGCAATAGGTCTCGCATTTGCGAGAGTTTAAGGTATTGGCATTGTAAATGACAATGCCTTTTATTTATCTGTTTTAAAAACCAAAACATAAATAAAATGCATTGTAATTTACAATGCTAATATCTCAAACTTGCGTAAATGCGAGAACTATTGCATTGCAAATGTTTTTTTTTTGTTTTTTTTGGTGTGGATGTATGTGGATTGTATTGGGATGGCACCTCTCTAGGAAAACGAAAGGGATGGATGCACACTAATAGCTCCCGAGAAGGGTGGACAACCATAGTTATAGGGGTTCTGCAACACACTAGAGCCCACTAGCTCTAAACAGAGAAGGGGCCCAGGTGAAAGAGCGCTACTTGAAAAGGGAAGGAGCAACTCTAAGGCGGGACGATAGGTGAAACTGGCAAAACAAAAAGTGTTGAAAGTTCACAGCGGAAAAGGGTAGTAGAAAACATTAGAAAGAAGCAGCACAGAAGAGACTTGATGAAGGCGTGCCGATTAGGGGGAACAGAAAGGCAAGAACTAACCCGCCTCTGAAGCTCGACTGCAGGTCTGGGAACAGGAGTTTGTTCCACACGTGAAGCTGCGTGCCAAAAGGACATCGTTAATAAATGTTAATGAGGCGCTAACAGGTGCTGAACAAATTGATTTACTCCGATCTGGTCAAACAACCATTTAAAGAGGGGAGCGGAAGTGTTTAACGCCAAAGTAAACAACTGAATCTGTACAAACATCTCTGCAATTATTTAAAGCATTTTTTCTCTCGCCTTACTACCCCGACTTTTAAAATGTGGATCAGGCAGATGTTTCCAAAACATTTACAACGTTTTCAAAAACGTTTGTCTACAACTTTGTTATCACGCACAGAACATTTAAAACATGAAAGTCCGAATTCAGAGGGCTACGGGGGGGCAGAGGAAAACGGCTTGCTAGTAACTTCCTAAGTTGGCTCAACTGCACTGTAACAAACTTTATTTTGTCGATCCCTGCCTTAAACATAAAAATATGTTCAAGGCAATATTTATAGATCGAAAACGCCAAAAAGCAATACACAATCACACGTTTCTGGACATTAGATGCATCGTTCGTAAAGGCAGTTTTCAAACTATTGTTGCTACATTTGCAAAAGAAAGTCAGACCGTCCTTGACTTGCATTCTTACATATTTATTGTTCCTTATTTATGTAACATTTGAGGAGACCCCCGGGACGAAGGGAGGCGGTCGGCCAGAGCAGCAAATACAGCAGAGGGGAAGGTTGCGTGTGTGCCAGTGGGGGGGAGGGCTCTTAAGGCGAAGCGGGAGGGGTAAAGCAAACAGTGCTTTAAGGAGCACACCACGGTGTGCTAAACTAACAAAAGGTGTTCCAATAAGGAGAGAGGCACCTGAGGAGGTTGGCAATCCGGCGGTAAAGAGAAAAATAAGACGGTACTATGCATTTTAAAGATGTTGCTTAGTCAAGTGAATTCAGCAAATGTGTACATTTTGAAATGTTCAAGGGGACGAGGAACCGGAGTTGTACTCACCGGGAGTGAAAGGAAGGTTGAACTGCTCCTGGTACAGCCCCTGGCAAGCTAACATATACGCAAAACTTACACCCGCGCAAAGGTCAAATTTAAGTCCAACACAGGGACAAACACTCGTTCGCTCCTCAAACCCACGGGTCTCTCACCTGCTCATGACGTGGCGCCTAGGGTGACTGCTCTGCGCGTCAATGGCATGGGCCGCAGAGAGCAGCTCCGCCCGAGCCTCCTGCTTCCGTTGCCGCTGTAGGGTGACGGCTCAGCCCATCGATGGCAGGGGCAGCAGAGAGCAGCTTCGCCCAAGCCTCCTGCTTCTGTTGCTGCTTTCAGGGCCACACCGCCAGCGCAGAACGGAGCAGATCAACGGCGAGCAGAAGCTACAAGTTATGATGGGCCCTTGATCCATGACGAGCCGTGGGACCTGCCGGGCGGCACCGGAGGCTCAGTAAAACGGGTGCCGTAGTTATAATAAAAAGAACAACAATGAAATAAGGGGCCGCACTCAAATATAAAGCGCGGCGCCCGTTCATGTTTCACTTATGTGCATGGCGTCCCGTGAAGCTGGCGCCATGGTGAAAAACAAGCACAGAATCGAAACGGAGGAGCGGGGGCGAGAAAAAGCAGCATATTGACACAGACACGCCGTGAGCGTGCACATCAGCTGTCCGGGCAAGTGCACATCCAGAACGCGCCGTAAGCGTGCACATTTGCAGCAAAGACCAGCGTGACGGCGACCGCATTGGCTGCGAGGTACACCGATTACCCTGTGAGCTCTGGGGACACGCTGCAGGGCATCGCGTGAAGCATGGCGGAACGACGGTAAGGTGGGGGTGGGTGGGGGGTGGCAGGCGCATGGCTGACTGACACTGGAGGGGGTGCAAGGACAGCTGGGGAGTGCGTGCAATGCGGCTGGAGAGGACGGAAGGGGGACAGGAGATGTGCACATCGCGTGCCTTGACGTGCGTGTTCACATTTCCAGTCCGGCCTGCGCGTGCACATCTCCCGTCTCCCTTCCGAAGCAAGTCGACGACAATAAGTCTCGCTAGCGACAGCGCTTCGCGCTGCGTCGCTAGGTCGAGACCTAAAAAGGGTCTCTATCAGACCCATAAAATCCATGTTCGTACTGTTGGCATTTGATCTTAATGAAATCCTTAGGCAGAACAGGAGACACAAAGAAAATGACTAATCAATCGAGTTCTGAGAATTTGAAAATTAAGTCTCAGCATTATGAGTTTCTTGTTGTGTTGAATAAGTCCGAATTAGGGACCGCTCAGTTTCGAAAGGCATCCATCAGAATTCTGTAGTTGAGAAACCATCAATATTCAGACAATGGATGCCTCCTTAGTTTGTCGGCTTAAGTTTTTTGTTCAACTCATAAGCATATTTTTTTAGACAGGCTACCAGTAGAAGCCATTGTTAAAACTAACAAAGCTCTTCCACGAGAAACCTAGACCAGGTACATCTGAGTTAGGTGACAGAGTGCAATACATGAGGGCAGCACTGAATGATTCAGTTAAGATAAGACTTTGCCATGAAAAACGTGAGAAGACTGGAGAGTCATGTGGGTGGCTTTAGAACACCCATAACCATAGTTTCTTTGTCAAAAACTTCAAGGGAGCTGCAGGTAACCAATAATGACACCCTGATCTAGCATGGCTGTATCCGTTATTACTGTTTGAGGACAGGGACTCGACTGAACAAGTTCTTTTTCTGGAACTAACAAGGAAGGCAATGTAATCCTGTTTTGGTATGTGTCTTGTTTGCCCTCCCAGTTTTCAGACTTCTGAGATCACTGTTTCTCTTAAAATTGAGCTGTGTTAAATGATGAACTAGGAATTAATATGCAGGTAACCACCAGCCCGGAAGGAATGACATTTCTTGCTGATGGAGGGGGAATTTGTGTGAGGAGTTATACACTTCTTATGAATAGACAGCCGCTCAAGGAGATATCTAGTGTTGGGGAGTGCCGCCAAATATTGTATCGACATTCCCTTGTCCCCTGGCACCAACAAATCCATGTCTCTGGATAGAGGGGCTCATAAAGCGGAAGAAAGAAAGAAATCGCTTCCCCGAAGCTGGAACCATTACAGAGTCTGGATCGGCATCCATCTCCCTGACATCTCATGCACAAGTCTAAGGAGTGGAGGAGTAGATGTTTCCTGACTGGTGTTTGTAAATGGTCAAATTCCTGCTTAGTCCTAAGAAGATCAAAAGCCAGATGCAGCTCTGTTTTTGGCTAGGGTTCCCACCCTTAGACATCAACTGGCGACACATGCAGATTCTGCTTTGAATTGCCTCTAGACATCGCATGTTACAACATCAAATTCCTTCAATTTGGTGTTTTCAAGGAAATTAAATTTCAAAAATGAGAAATCTCTTAAACGGGGGCGTGGCTTGGCGCCCAGCGGTAATGGCAGCGCACGGGTGAAGCTCCCGGAGGAGTCTTGGAAAAACCCAATTCTAAGACCGAGTGACGACTCGGAGTGGATGGCAGATCGTGAATGAAGGTTGGGAGAGCAACCTGAAGCCCTCGCCTTCATCAAAACCTAACAGCAAGTAATTTTAAAACCGAAAATCTGCTCTCTGTCAGAAACGCAATTTCGCGGCCGCCATTTTGAATTTTTGCCGCGATTGCGGACTTTCCCGATTTTGCTTCCTAAACCTCTAATAACTCCTAAGCTAAAGTTATTAACATATCCTTCGCCTAAAACTCGCTGGGAAACTCATTATTTGATCGAATTGACTTAGGAAGACTCAGCGTGTTTAAAATTGTTTGGAGGTTTGTGACAGGAATGCAGGGCAGCCATTTTGAGACTTTTAAGACTCTTCAGTCATTTGAGTCATACTTTACAGAGAGCAATGGTTTTGCGTCATATGTTGCTGTAGGGAAGTAAGCGAGATGAGCTCATTATTACATCCACAGACAGTTTTTGGATGCATTCGGCATAGCTCAGCCTCTGTTGGGTGTCTGGCCTCTCTACAAGACAAAGTGATGAGTTGTTGAAGTACGATAGTAATAAGTAGAGGAGGGAGTTCGGAGATTCTTGTCAGTGCTGACCTCAGGTTATACAAAAAAAAATCCTCAGGAGAAGCGCTTCTTGTACTCCCACACTGTTGACCGGCGACGGAGAGACTTATTCAGAGGTTTATGGGCAGAATAAAAGTACCCAGCTCGTCCAGCTCCAAGAAAAACATTTTTATAAAAAATTCTAGAATCTTTACTGAATTCTCTAGACTTGAGGAGTCTTCACCATCCTCACCTCGACAACTAAGAACAACTATGGATCCCCCTCTGGCCCGGCTGGGAAATCTCTCACCAAGCGTCTCAAGAAGGACCCTCCTTCTCCACCCAAGTCAGCCTCACCAGTATCGATGGAGATGCTGTTGGAGGAAATCAGAGCCCTCCGACCTTTTATGGAAGAGACTAACACCAAGCTGCAAACTCTAACAGACAATTGGTCCCGATTGGAAACGAGAGTTACAGAAGTTGAAAACACTGTTTCCTCCCTAAAAAACACATGTGAAGGTGTTTCTCAGTTGCACTCCCAGGTATCCATACTCCAGAAACAAATCGAGGAGCTTGAAAACCGCAACAGACGGAACAACCTGCGCATTTACGGTTTGGGAGAGGGACTTGAAGGTTCGGATTCTCTCACTTTCTTTAGATCCTTTCTCCCTAAACTACTTCACTTGCCAGAGGGGACGCAACTCAACATCCAACGAGCTCACAGGTTAGGTCGAATGCCATCCCAAACCAGCTCATCACAGAGACCAAGAGGAGTCATCTTATATTTCTTAGAATATATAGATTTATTGAAGGTGCTGGCGGCGGTTAGAACCTCTCCAAAAATAACATGGTCAGGCTTGTCTCTATTCTTTGCACAAGACTATGCTAAAGCTACTGCTGACAGACGCAGAGCCTTCCTGAATTTGAGAGCGGATTTACGTTCCTTGGGGGCCAGATACGGTCTTTTCCATCCTTGTCTCTTCAAAGTTACGTATAATAACAGAACAACGGTGTATGAAGATCCAATGCGTTTACAAGACTTCATTAATTCCTGCAAGACACACGAGATGGATTCCTCTGGACCCTCCTCTTCATTCAATACTTGATTGACTTTCTTCTCTTCTTCCTCCCACAAGTTCTTCAGTCTCTGTTTGCTTAACAGCTATACTCCGCCATTTTAGATGCGCCTTTTAGCAGCTGGCGATATATCTGATATGGCGGCTAGGACGTTACAGAAATATTCACGTTGCTTAGTGTTAAAAGCTGGTTTTCCTGGTTCTGTTTTATGAGATAAATGGTTTACAGTTATGTTCTGAAACATCTCCTAATCTTTGATTGTTATTGTCTCCACAGGTTTTTCTACTCGTCTACCGTGGTTTTTCCTTGGTCCTCCGTTTTGTCGATCCCGGTTGTGTTGCCTAACCCATGTGGTCCCATCCATCCTCCCGTATATCCATGACCCTTCCTTTGTAGGTATGTCTTTTTCCCACTTTCCCTCAAGTTCGGTGCTGGATATGTCTTTCGTTTTTTGTCTTTTTTCTTACATTGCTTGTATCCTTTCACATGTTGGTGTCACATGTATAACTAATTCTTCACACTTCTTGATATCTATCGCATTCTTGATCATCATAACTCTGCTTATTTCTATTTTTGCATCTTCCTTTCGCCTGTTTCTTAGATCTTTCTCTTCTCTTATTCCTATCTTCAGCTCACATTCTACGCCTTTGTTACATGATTTACCTATTTTTCTCAACTTTGAAGCCGCAGAAAATATTCCTTTCCTGTTTTGCATATCTCTTATTTCACATTGCTACTATAATGAATTGGACTTATGGTTCATAATTTCAGTACAAATTGTTTTTATTTATTTATGTCATTAAAATTGATCACCTGGAACGTTAGGGGATTAAACTCCCCCATCAAGAGGCAGAGAGTTCTCTCTTACTTAGCCAAATTAGAAGCCGATATTGTATTCTTGCAAGAAACCCACTTATCGGATGTTGAATCATTAAAGTTGAAGAGGGGATGGGTGGGGGAGGTCTTCTTTTCCCCCGGGGATGGCAAACGTAATGGAGTGATGATATTGTGCCGCAGATCCCTCTCGTTTACAGTTATGTCCCAGGACTCGGATGCTGATGGTAGATGGCTAAATGTTAAGTTATCTTTGAAGGGTGTTCCTGTCTCTCTTCTCAATGTCTATGCCCCTACATGCGGAGAACCTTCCTTTTGGCCCACACTGGCTAAGCAAATTACCCAACACATGGAAGTTAATTTCATTTTGGCGGGGGACTGCAATCAGACCTTTGATCCGTTTATAGATAGAAATTCCAAAGTTTTTTATTCCCAACAAGTCCCATAGATCTTTTGTGCATGCAATTAATCAACACAAACTTTTGGACGCGTGGCGTCTCTGTAACCCAACTACTAGAGAGTACTCTTTTTATTCCCCTTCCCATCAAACCCAATCAAGGATCGATTACATATTTGTCTCTCACAACATCTCACAAAATCTTACAAATGCAGAGATTGGTCCCATTCTATTATCAGATCACGCTCATGTCTCGATCAACCTAGATATTTTACCTAAAGTTACAGGTCCCAAAAGATGGCGTTTCAACAATACCCTCCTTCTAGACCCAAAGTTCACTGCCTCGTTTACTTCCTTTTTTGATGAGTTCTACGAGATGAATCAAACAGATTCCATATCATGTTCAACCATATGGGATGCTTTTAAAGCCTCAGCGAGGGGCTTCATAATTGGCTTTGTTGCAAAGAAACGAAAACTCTTCCGCAAATTAACTAAAGATCTCCTCCAAGATATTAAAAGATTGGAACACTCTTTCTACACTTCACATTCAAAAGATTGCCTCACAGCTCTCATAAACGCCAAAATGCAATTTAATAAGAAGTCAACGGAGGACGCCTCATTATATTTGTTAAAATCCAGTGCAAAATTCTACGGAGGCAAAAATAAGGCTGGGAAACTATTGGCTAATTATTTAAAAGTTAAACAAAACAAGCTGAATATTGAGTCCATTTATGACAACGGATTAAACCTAAAATTTAAAGATAATGAAATTTTGAATGAGTTCTCTCTCTTTTACAAGTCTCTGTACGACTCTGAAACACAACCCTCTGAAAATTCTCTTCTGCACTTTTTCTCTGGTATTCAAAAACCTCAAAACGCTTTCCCAAACCTATCCTCCCTGGAGTCCGATTTAACATACCAAGAATTGTTAAAGGCTCTCCAACATCTTAAAAAGGACAAAGCACCAGGACCAGACGGTTTCCCCGTAGAATTTTACCAACATTTTTCCAAGCTCATAATGCCCAAGTTACATTCTTTACTAGATTCCTTTAGCACATCAGGTAGCTCTTCAGGTTCTTTTTCAGAAGCTCATATTTGCCTCATCCCCAAAGAGGGTAAGGATTTTAAATATTGCAAGAATTATAGGCCTATATCCCTGGTTAACATAGACTACAAAATTTTTTCCAAAGCATTAGCCATACGATTAGATTCATACCTACCTGACTTATTGGGGAAAGAACAATCTGGATTCGTTAAGGGAGATTTATTACCGACAACACGAGACTTCTTTTTAATGCCTTGTCTAAATCCTCCCATTTAAAGTACCCCCTAGCAGCAATTGCACTTGATGCCGAGAAGGCGTTCGACAGAGTTGAATGGACCTTTTTATTCTATACTCTCAAGTGGTTTGGCTTTGGCCCTAAATTTACCTCCCTAATCGCTCTACTATACTCCAATCCCCGTGCGGCAGTATGTGCCAACGGTTTGATCTCACCATTTTTTGACTTAAAGAGAGGAGTGCGTCAGGGATGCCCACTCTCCCCTTTCCTTTTCAACTTGGCCTTAGAACCCTTTCTCTCCAAATTACGTCAAAATCCTGACCTACATGGATTCCAATCATCTAATTCCCATATTAAACTTGCAGCATATGCTGATGACATTCTGCTTTTCATGTCCAAACCGGAAGACTCAATACCTACTTTTTTGGAGGAGGTGCAGGCTTATTCTAGCATCTCTGGATATAAATTGAATAATGATAAGTGTGAAATTTTGCCCTTAACTAAGTATACTTTCAAGTCGGATTTTTGTGCTTCCAACTTTACTTGGAGCCCTCACCACATTAAATATTTAGGGTTATACGTGACTTCTTCAATAGCAGACACGGTGGCACTTTGCATGACCAAATGCATACAAAAGGTTTCGGATTTAGTAGCTAAATGGCATCCCCTTTATATATCTTGGTGGGGTCGTCTAGACACTATAAAGATGATGTTATCACCTATAATTTTATATACCATCTCTAACATTCCAGTCCCTATTCCTAAAAAGTTTTTAAGAAGATTAATTCCACACTATCTTCCTTTCTATGGAGCAACAAGAGGTCCAGAATGTCTTTATCTAAATTAACTCGTCCTAATACAGAAGGTGGGGTTAACTTTCCAGATTTTCAGACATACCAGACAGCTTTTCTCCTACGTCAAGCATCCTTTTGGTTACTTGAATCTGTGGATGATTGCCCTTTATGGACAATAACTGAGCATTCCTTCATATCCCCTTTCTCTTTTCAGGAATACCTCTCATTTTCACGCAAACCACAGGCTATGTCCACTCCCATAATCAAATTGACCTCGAAGCTTTTAGAACCCACATCTGCTTCCACGCACAATACTACGGAGCTATTCCTTAATTCCACAATTTGGCACAACAAAGACCTAACTATTCGAAGTAAACCTTTCTACTGGAAGACTTGGCGACAGAGGGTTTGATCTGGATCCATCAGTTATTTGCACAATCAAACTTTTTATCCTTCCCCTCACTTAGTCAATTATTCGACTTACCTGCCTCGAGCATTCACAAATATAGATTACTTAAAACTGCTGTGATGGATAGATACACTCAATTATCCACCCATCCACTATCTCCACTCCATCAGAACCTTCCTCTACACTTTGCACTTTACTAAAGACTAGACCCAGAGCTTCCACTATATATAAGTATTTACGGGGCGGGGACATTAATAGGCAGAAATCTAAAACAGAGGAGGCATGGGAACGGGATCTCACGTCAACATGGCCAATTTCTTTTGGAATAAAATATGGCTTAAATTACGCAAATCATCTAGGGCAGCCAACACAACACAGACGCTGTTTTTTGTGTACAACAGACTTTTATTTACACCAAGTGTTTTGAGCAAGAGATTTGTGACTGTGTCGGATGCATGTTGGACATGTTCCTCTTCAAATGCTGACCTATTCCATATGATATTTTCATGTACAACTGTAAAAAATTTTTGGAGGCAAGTGTGGTCTCAAATTAATCTGATCTTCGGAACTAAATTTTCTTTTTCCTTCACTCATGTTTTCTTAGGTAGTCTCTCGCCTTGTTGGGAGAATGTTACACTTAATGTGAAAATTATTGACTTGTTATTAGCGGTTGCATTCCAACAAATTACCGTAAATTGGAAGGATTTCTCTAAAATCTCATATAAGGCATGGTGGTATACTGTTTGTCATAATCACAGATTGGATACCTCCTTTGTTTATCCTATATGCATGGCTACGAAACGCTTAGACCTGTGGTCACCTGTTACAATATACCTAGACGTTTGTGCCAAACAATGTTTCCAACTACAACCATCCCAGCAAGAAGTTCCAAAACCCCCTGAAACCCCTATACGTTCCTACAATATCTATTAATCACATTATCTATTAATCACCTACTTACAAGATTCATTTGTACTGCTTAGATTTTCTAAATTTACCCATAAGTCTGGTTTCTCATTTCTTAATCTTTACTGTAGCAAAATTTATTTATTGTACTGATGTGTATTTAATACTATGAACTCTGTATTGACACCTTTACTCTACTAATAAAATTTTCTTTTTAAAACTGAAAAAAAAGAAATCTCTTAAACAACTTGTACCACAGTTACCGCACACAATCAGAAATTCTGAAGATTATTAATATCAAAAGGTCAATCCATGATTGAAAACGTCATTTTTTTCCAGAGAGGAATGTTAATCAGAGGAGGGAGCAACTGGAGACTCCAATAATAATGGGGAAGGATTTCAGAGTACAGTTTCTACTGTGAGGCCTAGAAGTACATCTTTGATATTGAGGCGTGACATCTGTGCCTCACTTTGAAAGGCAGGCTATTAGACTGAGAAGGAAATAAAATTTGAAGTAAGTATTGAATAGGCCCGACTGAAATGTCAATGATGCTGGTGTAATTTGCCTAAGTTCCAGATTTTTGCATTATGCTTTTTTTTTGTCAAACTCCGCAATCACACCAGATTGGGAAAAAAGCCAGATTTATGTTTCGCATAATTCAGCATCATTTTTTCGAAATTGCACGTAATTAGACAAAGGGAAATTTAGTGAATTTCACACATCCCCCGAGTTGGACAGTGGTAGTTTTTTTCAGGTATCTTTGCTAGGAAATGCCAACGAGGCCGGTCATTTTTTTTATATCTCTAGTCAAATCAAAAGTGGGTTTCCTGGACAGAAAGTTACATTTTTAAGGGAAAAAAATCGATTATGAGGAAAGTTATGGACAGGTCAAAGGCTTGGTGGATAAGATGCTTTAAAAAGAAAATCTGTAGCTTAACCTTCCAATGATGGAAACTGAGAATGAGAAAAGGATGAACATTTGGCTGTCGTGTTTTATCAGTCTGGTATAAGTTTCTAGGTGTGCATATTTTGTTGTACTGTTCAATGTCATTGCAATGATTGTGCCTTTTTTTTAATTATTTTTTTACGTACGTGCTGCAATTTAGCATCTAGTCTTAGCAGACGGACTTAGTTCCAGGGAGAGTATGTTGTACAAATGACCGGGCACTTCCTTGCACTAATATGGACAGGTGATTTTAGATTGGGTCACGTAGGATACGATGAGTGACTTCCTCGAGGCTATATTCAGTTCTTACATATGTATAATATTCAGCTTTGCGAAATTAGTGAACCAAATGCTGTTATTGCTGCATAACAGCTGGCTTATTCTGGGGGGCGCTGCTCGGCACTGGTAGAAGAAAAAGTCTGGTGGCTTAGGTCACGAATGTGTTCAAAGGTTCAAATCATGGCAGGTCCACTTTCATCTTTTTGAAGTCAATAATTCATAGATCACAACTTGCACCAAAAGGTAGCAAATATTTATTTTTAAAAAATGGTTGAATTCGAAGATAATCCCTGTTGTACACCACATCATAGTTTGGTGGCTTTGGACTGACAGGGGTCCGAGTTCTGCCAGTAAGAAAAGAGCGCAGCTAGATGAAAGTTCACAGAAAGTCACCTTTGTTGTACAGACGCTCAAGAAGAATGGCTTGAAAATCATGTAGAAAGCCGCGCTGCGATCAAGACTGATCAATGTTGCCGACCCTGATCCTGCATGAGATGAAGATAGTCTACGACATACAAAGGTGAAGTTTCTGTGCTCTGGGCCACCCGAAACCTAGATTGAGAGGGGTCCTATTAACTGCTAGATTCAATGTAGTGCTCAACTTGTGGATTAAATAATTTTTCAAGGTGTTTCACTGGATAGGGTAGGCGAGATATGGGTCTGTAGTTTGTTAAATCATTCAGATCCGCTGAGGAGAAAGATTGGCTACAAAGAACTGTAAGAGGTGGCTTAATATGACAGGCTCCTGAGGCAAAAACGTGAGGAAGACAAGGATTGATAGAAGCACCTGATATTATGGTTGGAATAGTATTGATAACTGTAGCGGAATCAAGAGTGGTGAAGTTCATAAGTGAGGCACCATTACCAGAAACTAGATGTGAATTAAAAGAGAAGAAACAAGTGGGGGATCAAAACTGCTTTGAATTTTCCTCAGAGAAATGGAGTTAGAGAGCAGTGCAAAACTCCTAGGAGGGCTGCATCTCCATACTGCAGGCTCTAGGCTGAGCAAAGTTCTTCATAATGAAGCAGATTTCCCCGGAGGAATTGGTACTGTTACTAATGTGTTCGGCAAAATCTACACAATGCGAGTTTAATAAGCTTATCTTAATTCCTTATAGAAATCATAGAAATGTATTTGTCCATGTCTGAATAAGACTGCCTCCTCATGCCTTCAAGTAATTTGCAATATTGTTTTAGAGCCTTTAACTCATTAGCGTGCTATAATGCCGAAGTAGTTTGCAGATGGAGCGCAATGTTCTGATGGGAGCTATTGTATTCAAGACATTGGTAAGCCACTGACTGAAATATATGAAGCATTTGATACATCTCTGCTAGATGGAAGAGGGGTGGAGGCAATCGCCAATGAAAAGTTTTATTTGGAGACCCAATTCTACTCCAGAATGTTTTACTGATCTATTGGAAACAGTAGGTCTCGAGTTGAATGGCCGCTCAAAAGGAATTATATAATGGTCTGTCCAGGTTACAAGAAACTGTGCCTCAGCTACTGTGCCTTCCAGTTGGAAAAGAAAGGAGCAAGAATATGGCCTGCTAAATGGGTTGGATCATCAACAAGCTGAAGAAGGCCAAATGTTTTGATATCATCAGTGAGACAGCATGTGACTTAAATGGAAAAACTGGGGCCCCAAAATATAGGGGGGGGGATAAGTTCAACCAGTTTAGGAATCAAACCTCCCCTTGTGGGGTAGGAAAATAAATGAGAGTTCCCTAGAAGACTAAGTTAGGCTTGCATCTAATTTTAAAGATCAAATATTCCATCTAGGAAGTTGGAAGACAAAATGAAAAGGTCTAGCGTAACACAGATGGTTATGGCTAGTCCGCCATCCTACCTCTTGGGTCTACCTTGTATTTAAATACAACACCATAGGTAAAGACATGCAAGGTTCTGAACTTCCAATGATACAGGTCGCTGAATAGAAACAATGTCTGGAAAGGGGAGGTAGTAAAAAAAAAAAAACAAAAAAAAAAAACAACATACAATCAGCAAGTGTTTGGATAGTAAGACAGCAGGCAGGACATGGATTGGGAATTGAGAAATGTCCACAGGTGGTGAGAGGGGTGTATCAGCGGTGATACCTTAAGTAATCTTTGCAGGTGCATGCAGAGTATGTGCACCAGGGGTCCTGGTGCTGGGCTTGGTCCAAGCATGGAGCAGACACACAACAGCATCAACATTATAGTCCACCAGAAGGTGATTGTAATACCTAGGTATTACCAGCAGAATCAGTTCATGCGAAGCACCTGCGAGGACTCGGTGAAAATGATAATCTGGTGTTGGGGGACTGTATTTACTAAAAATGAAAACTGATATTTTGCAGGCACAAATTATGTTTTTACAGAAACGGTTTTTCTTCTGGACAGCTAAGTTTGTGTGTACAAATTGGAACTTGGTATTGATAGAAAAATATTCATATTTTCAGAAACCGATATGCTGATTTAGACAAACACTGCAATTCCAAAACGCATTTAAAGTTGATAGATGAATTATAATTCTGTCTGGGGTGGGGGTGATCTACTGCTGTGGTTATGTCGTTTATGCCAGAGTGATAAACTTTTCCATGGCGTTTATGCTGGTAACCTCGCCAGAATGTTTTGGAGTCAATTATTATAAATCCTGCTTAGGGTGTTCATTGTGTAATGTTAATATATCTGGTCACTATTTTACAGTGATAAAATTTACTAGTAGCTCTGGAGGACTTTCCCTGATCACAGATAGCTCTCACTATAAAAATGGTTACAGATCCCTTCCATAGACCAAGTCTGTGTGGTGTCTGGCACCAATATTTTTCAATGAGACTACATACAATGAAATAAAAGGTACTGATGGCTACAAGACAAGCTCCCAAGTCGTGGTAGAGTTTTGTTAATCCGATCTGCTGTATAGATCTCGAAAAACGCAGACTTAAAGCACAACAGTACTATGGGCCCATTTTGCTGCAGTGTTTTAGCAGGTTGGCCACTGCAGCTCTTTACAATAGGAGGAGGAAAGTCTGGCTTCTGCTATGACATCACACAGAAGCTTAGCACTAGTCCGAGAGGTTCCCATTTTACACAGCACTGCAGCCAACCGAATAAGGGCTTTAGAGCAACAGGTTCTGTAGACTGAGAAAGCAGTCACTTGACAGAGCTCCTCGTCCTATCCAACAAACTTCTCTGTGACACCAGGGCTCTTGCAGGCTTTAGGGTCTGGAAGCTAGGGTAGGAGGGTGCCATCACTACTCTGAGCAGTATTTTTAGCTGTTACTCTAACATCTCTACTGAAGAGGTGTGGTGCAGCGGCCAGGGCAGCTGACTTCGGAGCACAGGGCTCACGGTTCGATCCCCGGCTCCGGCGGCAGCTCAGCTCAGCACCATGTGACTCTGGGCAATAGCTCACTTAATTTCCACGACGGCCCCCAGCGCCTTGAGACCCGTAAAGGTGAGTAGTTCGCGCTTTACAAATACGGATTTACATTTTACTGAAGGAATGGTAAGCATAAGCACATGGGCATGGTTTCTGCCAAGTCAATGGCCAGCGAAGCTCACTTGCTACATAACATTTGATATTAATAGTCTAACCTGTTTCTAAGCACTGCCAGCGTTAACAGAAAGAGGAATGGAGATTGCCTTTGACAAGTTCAGGATAATCCAGGCCTCATCGGCAGTGGAAATAGACCTCAAACTGCCTATCAATGAGTAATCCCACATGTCCAACCACTACCAATAGGCTAACACTCTGAAGTGATTACAAGGAGACAAGCCATCACTATAAAAAACAAAAACAAAGAAATAAGCTTATGTGATAAAAGGCTTATTTTCGCCCATCATTCTTAAATATGAGCACTGCGTTTCTGTATGTGGCGCACACAGCTACTCAATATATATTGTGTGCGTCTATAATTTATTTTTTAATATAATTTTTCCAGTACAGTTTTAATCTTTGCATATACGATTGTAACCTCGGCTACTATAAAATAGCACTCTATTACATGCTGCGCATATTATTCTGCATCAGGATGTTATGTTACGGCACATACACATTCCACCTTAATCAGGTGACGCTTTCAGCTATGATCTAAAGACTTCAACTTGCCGGTCTTTCCATCTTCAGCCACTCCTTTCCAGCTGAAAAGGTTATAGGTACCATTCGGCAAACTCCTGTCAATCACATTCAATGATTATCATTGGAAAGCTCCTCCATCATTCCCCCTCTTCGCCACTGTATGCATCATCCCTGACCACTGTAGTGGATCCTACAATATCTTATCATCCATCCTAACCTTTCCCATTCTAAGTCCCTTTCGCAATAAGCCACAATCAGGACTCCTGGTCAAATCCATCGGATTGATAGAAGTGTTTTTGCCAATACAAATTCCAACAGAGCAAACTTACGTTCAGTTCTAATGCCTCTGGGTCTACGTATGTTCCCCAATATACAAATGTTTGATCAATGCATTTATGGTTAATTTTGTTAGCCTGTTTGTTACCTCTAGGCAGCATTTGCTGACCTTCTTGCATGCCCATACAGCTAGCCTGTATAGGACATTATCACGCTTGGTAAAATAAAAAAACATGAGAAAATCCTGAACTACAGTCAGTCAATAACACTTATGCCATAACACAGTATCTCCACAACACAAGCTTTGTTTTGAATGAAACGTTTTCACTTAGTTATATAGCAGGGACCTTGTGTTTATAGTATTTCACCAACCAGCATGAGCACCTTTGGAGGGTTGCTGCAGTATCCTTGTCGTACGAAACTGAGTATTTCAATTTGTTTCTATATTCCATTAGCAACCCATGATGGGCTTTCAGCTCCAGGTGTACACATTCCTGGCATTTAAGGACGTAGTCCTGGACAAGACAAAGCTTACACACCTGTCCCATTTTAGTTTGGTCACTAAAAAGCAAGATACTAGAAAGTCCTTTTTATGCAATAAATCTTAAATCGTGCAATTACCCGCCAGTCCTACACATTGGGTACATATCTCCTACGTAATAAAGAAGTTCCCTACAAAACAAACAAGGAACTATGCAATGCATACTCAAAAAATAAGTAACAAGTATCTTCAGTTCAGGGGGCACCCGTACGAGAATAGCCTTACCTAGAGGCAAATGACCAGTTAGGAACCTTGAAGCTCACAAACCAAAGATCTTACACTCACCCACATTTGATAGATGCAAGGTCTGTGCGCCACACGTGCCCTTGCTTCAGACAGCAACTCAAGGGAGCCTCATTAAAACCCCATAGGGGACGTAATCCTAAATGTGACTCAATCCCTTTAAGAACGCTTATGTTGCTACCTCACACCTAGTACTGCAACGCTAAAAAGTCTACCGACATGAATAATTTCATCAAAAAAAGCCACCACCAGGCAAAACCAGCAACTTTACCTTTGCACTTCCCAGTGGCAAGGCTGCGATGTTCACACCATATAATCATGAACTACCACACTGAGTTACGAAAAAAAAAAAAACAACCAAATTTGCAACAAGGACAATCCACCAGAAGACACTGCACACTATAAATGCCTCACACACAACAAAAAGCATATTTTCTAACTTCCTAAAAGTGGGTCAGAATCTCAGGTGAAGCCAACCATGGCTAGGGCAAGCTACACAACTACCACTCCAGTACCCTCCTCCTCCTCTTAGGAAAGAGACTCGAAATAGAAGTAGAAGCACACGCCAATCACAAGTGAAGGTATTTGCTTGACATCATGAACCTTAAATGCTTCTCAACCTACCTTTCCACATATGCTACGTCCCTTTGACTGCATCAACTGCAGTCCATCATGAAGGGCACACAAAACAAAAGAAAACCAGGGAACGTGACTCAATGAAGCCTTTCCTCAAACCCGCAAAGCTGCAAAACACTAACAGCTCTCAACATTTTGCGCATTGGAGAGCACAAGTATGCTGGATGGCCTTCCATACACAAACTACCCTTTCACCACTGATCAAGTTAAATTTAACACATTCCCAGAAAAGATCATCATTGGTCCCTTTACACCCCGAAATATAACGCAAAGACTACCTGTCACTTGCTTGCCCAACGACTTCAACCAACCAGGCAATTTACTACGGAGGATCCACATAAACAGTGGAAGCCACACAAACCGTTGCTTTTCCAATGTACGAGTGAAACTTCAAAATACAAACTAAATCAAAAGCAGGCTTTCTCAGCGCTGCCCCAAGACTTTGGAGCAATTTAACAACTCAGATTATCCTTAACTGTTCATACAGTCCCTGGCAACCACAGATAATGACTCACACAAGACCCACACCACCAACCCCATGGAAGTTTTCCTTCTCTCCCATAATACGTATGTGTTGTGGAATGCATTCTGCAACCTCACAAGCCAGACACATTCTCCTTTCTTATGTAAAATGTTCCTTTCTCTATTGAGGTCAGGCCCGGCCCGAACTTGAGAGAAAAAAAATCTTACAAACAGGCGTGCATGCATTAAATCCACGGGAGCCGACTGCGTCAAACTAAACGTTCTAAAAAAAGTACTTACATAACTCCAAATGGAGACACAGAACACCAATCCAGAGGCCAGGACAGCATTGCCATATTTATCATGGAAATCGGGTCCAGTTTTATGATGGCTCTGTCTTGCTGCAATCCTCTGAATGCCACGAGCTAAAATATATGCAAAACGAATTACCTACAGTTTTGAAAGTGTTAACACCTACTCAAAGCAAAAAATCAAATGTATTAGAACAAAACAAGTGAATAAATACAGCAACATTCAGCATTTAGATTTTATGACAAAAACGGAAGCAAACAATTTATTTCCTTCTAATGGTTACTGCTAACATTTGTAATTAAGATTGCAGACATTACGGTGTGACAATACTTAGAAATCCATGGGTTTCAGAAAGTAGCCTATCCTCCTTTGTTGCTGCTCTTTCAAATTATGTTTTCCTCCGCCTTAATTTAAGTTTATCAACTCTCCACTTTTACTTGCTCCCTGTCTTGTTACTTACGTTTGCACTGTCAAGAGAAGGGAAATGGTTTTGCCGTGGTCACAGCGAATAATAAAGGAGTTGTGTTTACATATCTTCTCGTTCATTCCGAGTTCATAACCAAGGTTGTATCGGATATGATAATGCTCTTTCTTGACAACAGTCACTATCTATTAACTGCGTCCTATTACCTTTCTTTTAAATAACGACACTAACCCTACTAATTAAATCCAATGATGGCATCTCATGCTCGGAGCCGCTGACCTGCACCCAGCTGATCAAACTCTCCCTCATTACAAGCCAGGTAAATTTATGCAGCCAGGTAAATTTATGCAGGCAGCTAATCCTATGGGGCATCATAAGAGTATGTTATCCAACAGAATAGTAGTACTAATCAGGGGTCATCTTCCATGTTTGACTCATGTTCACTCCACACAAGTAGGGCAGACTATCCCACCACTAAAGGAGTAAATGGCGCAAACTGCGACAAACGTTCACACTTCCTGTAGGACTTTGGATTGTTATCGGATGGCTGAGAAAGTAGTCTATAAAGTCAGGGGAATATACAAAGACATTTGTTGAGATAATGGGATGATTGGAGGATTGTAGATATACAGTTATGTCACTATGTGCATCACCAGACCGTGAAATATGATAGAAAAGGGTAGGTTGACAAAGGGGTTGGCTAATGTGAAAGGCATGGGATAGTATTTTATACAGGAGACTATGCAACTGATATGTAGAGTAGAGCGAGGCCAAGGGGAGAGGGCATGCAGAAAGTGGCTTCTGTCCCTGGAACGGTCCTGGCACTATGAATTTGCCAAAAGAAACCCTATGTGCCATGAAAACACTACTTAATGAGAAGTCAACAACTGCATTCGCTGAAGACTTTTTACACGCAGTCAAAATTAAAATGATCAATAGAATTATAAACAAACATATTATTTGGTATTTCAATTATTTATGATGGCTCAAAACCTTCCAATGTAACATCCACAGTTCAACTATCCCGAGGTGCACTATGTGAACATAAATCACATCACCTATTAACAACGTTATTATGTGGAAAGGCAGTGTCAAGGTGGTTCTTATCATCGGAAGGCGAGGTTTCAAGCTTGGACACTGGGAGTTTGAGTTCTAACTTGAGCCACTTTACTTTACTAGAAATTGTGATCCTGAAAGACTGCTTCCAATCCCTGGGCCATGATAAACAAAAAATCTACACACACAAGGTTACAAACTTTTTTTTTTTTTTAAACAAATGTTTAGAATTGATAGAGAAATCCAGGAGTACTCCTCGGCACCTGCAGAGGTTGCAACTTTTCATAAGTACTCACATGGGCAAAACGTTACAAATGCATAGTTGCACATGGTGTACAATTTCAAAAATTCTAATACTCAAAAAGTACATGCGTAACACCCTTGTCTCCATGGGGAAATATTATTCACAGGGGAGAAAATCCCCAAAGTTTGGGAATATCAACAAACAAGTCTATGCATGTTTGCTAAATTTCCAAGACATTCCAGCCATAAACACCCACTCCCACTAGTCACACCCACAATGGTGATTCAATGAGTTTGTAAACCAGACAGCCTGTGCCTAAAATTGAAAATATATAAACTAATAATGTAATTCAAATGATGAAACCCCAACTTTGCATACATATTCTTTAACGGTCTCCAAAATCAGCAATTAAATTAGTTTACAGCAATCTTTTGCTCCCCAACCACAATTCAAGTCCACTGTGGCAATACCGTATTATCTTGTTAGTTACATTAAAGGTTTCAGTAATTTAAAAACTAGCTCAACCCCAGTCCCTCCCTAACTAATATGGTCAAAGTTCCCAGGGTAACCCTAACCAGTTTTGCAGCCGGTCCTGTGAGCCCTACTGCAAACAATCCCACACTGCCCCTCACTCCCTAATTCCAAGATAGTGAAACTCTTCTCCCTTTGTGCGGAGTTTGTGCCCACCTAGAGCAGTGGCCACAGTAGTTGGCTACCCCTCCTCTGTGGTCACTTCAAACCAGTACTGGGGCTGCTCCCTCTACACTGGGCTTGGAGCCTGCCTAACTGGGGGAGGAAGTGGGGCGAACAAGGAAAAGGGCCAGTCCAGGTGTCATATGAAACCTGCCTGTTATGGGGGAGGCCCCTTTG
Source organism: Calotriton arnoldi (assembly GCA_963921515.1). Lineage (NCBI taxonomy): Eukaryota > Metazoa > Chordata > Amphibia > Caudata > Salamandridae > Calotriton > Calotriton arnoldi. The sequence continues at coordinate 237,826 of CAWUFW010015219.1, read as the reverse complement.
AAGTTGACTAATTTCCCGGGCACTGCCAAAGTATTCATCCTGCCAGACGAAGAGAAAAGCCTCTCCACATCCAGGACTTTGTCTCTGCTCTGGAGCAGTTTTCACACCTCATTCAGGGCACTGAGAGAGCTGGAGGGTAATGCAAATTAGTCTTCAGAGGCTTTAGGCAGGGAAAATGAAATGTTCCTAAAAATACCTTTTCCTTAATATTTAACTTTCTACATGTCCTACTTTTTAATACCATGCACCCTGCCTGATGGGACTACTTAGAGGTGACATTAGTTAAGAGGAAGGTTTAGACCTCTTGAAAGGGATAATTTGGCAGGGTGAATTGCAGTTTTTACACATCCAGTTAGGCTACAATGGAAGACATGAAGCAGTGTTTACACTGTTAGTATAGTGGACGGCACAATAGGTGCAGCAGTCCACTAGTGGAATCTAACTTACAGACCCTGGGTACACTTTGTACCATATATTAGGGAATTAGTTAAAATAAACATGCCAATAATTTAGAATTATAACCAATTTCAACATGTTTTAGGTCAGAGCACATGGTCTGGATATCAGTGCTCCAGTATGCAGTCTAAAAACCAGCAATAAAAATGAGGATGACCACAAAAAAAAAAAAAAAAAAAAAGAGCATTTTCTCAACAACTGCATATGCTGAATCTGGGACAAAAGCATTTGCCAGGTATACTCCTATGGCCAATGAGGGCAATGTGACTGCTAACAAAAATCTAAAAAGAATTTTTTAAAGACATGAAAAGTGGACATATATCAATTTGGGTTCCACTGACATACAATAATATCTGCTACATTCTGATGTGATACTTCTCCGTGAAAATTATGTTTCTCGTTCACACTCTAGACTACCAAACACCATTCTTTTCTTATGAAATCATTCTATTCTTTCGGTCCATCTAGTTAACCGGTATTTCTCTTTTTGTCAGGTGTGAGAATGGCATCAGGAAACTCGGTTTACAGAAAACATTATGGGGTGCAAGTGAATACAATTAAATTTTTTTAATGGAATTCTCTTCTAGCCCACTTTTAAAGTGACTATTTTGCAATATGCTTTGATGCAGTTTGCAAGTAATTCTGAATTCCTAATTTAATTATTGTTTCAAGTTGCTTAAAATTGTTACAATTAGTAAAATAAGGATTCTAAAATAAAGAGAGCAAAGAATCCCATAAGACTAAAAACTAGAGGTTAAGAAAAATTATAGTTCATTAAAATAAAACTTAAACAATGGTCTCTTAAACTAAGGTCTTGTTTGAGGTCACTGTGTTTCAGTGTCAAATTCCTCAATTCATAAACATGTTTGCCATTGAATATTCAGGAATTGATATTCATGGAATATTCAAATGTTAACAGTGACCATGAAAGTGCACTTCCTCTTCTGGCTTCAGCTTCAGATAGATAGATATGTTGATGCTTAGCTAAATTAATGTTTATTAAAATATTTAAATCTATTAAATATGATGCTCATAAATTTGCCAAACCGAGCTATCTCAGACGTAATGCGGGGTTTAAACCCTCTGAGAAATATCCAATTTTTGGGTTTTTAAGAAACATTGGTTTAAGGATAGTTTGCGTGCCAAAATGAATTCTGGGCAACGGCAAAGTAGGTGCAACATGAATTAGCTTCTATAGTTGCAGAATCTAAAATGAGGGGTTGCAATGGCATTGTTCCTTCAGCCATAAGTATTGTGAAGCGAGATGTCTCAGCGAGTTAAACACTTGACTCAGTCTTCCATCCTTCAGGTGTCGCTACAAAGACTACCAATAAATAGGGGAAGCAACAGAGATAAGGAGTGGTTACACATGGCAGAAGTGCATTATCTATCGCTATATTAAAGATATCAGTCAATGTTACATCTTCGCGGTGGCCACATCGGAACTAGCCAAATTAGTAACAATCTGTTGTCAAATGATTGAAATAGAAATCAGGAGCCTGCCTGTGTGCACTTAAGGACCTGGAGCGATAGTTAACAAACGCAGCATTTTTCGTTAGTAAGGTGAACTTCATGCTCAAGGGCACGACTATCTCTGGCATGCAAAGGACATTACAAGTTTTAACAGATGCAGGATAGAAGGCCCTTTCAGTATCACTATAACGTAGAATTAATCTTTTGGGAACAAAGGCAGATCAGAAATGTCAGAAGAGTTTTACAAGCGGTGGGGCTGGTGCAGCAAGGGATTGTACGCATGTATATGAAATTGGTCAGTGGTCTGACAAAAACTAGCTCTATACAGGAAGCAGGTTAGCCTTTGGACTATATCTTTACTACGCGAATAAAACAATACTTGTTACCCAACATTTAAAAACTGCAGTTATGCAAATGTGCTCCTCTCCCATTAACGTGTTTGCATAAAGTATACTCTGCCTCTGAGAGCACGGAGAGTGAGGCTGCACTGGCAGAGGCGAAACTCTGAAAGCATATCACTGGTGTCGGAAGAGATAAAATAACAGCGACAGTCTGGACTTCAAGCACTACAGCGAACGCGTCCATGGAATGTCACCCGTGCTTACCAGACAGCGAGAGAGCACTTCTAGCCAGAGGAAACATGACTGCACAGACAGCAGGGACACCGGGTGCACTTCCCACTATAGTACCCTTGAAAGGAATGAAAAACAAAATGGCCACTATCCTCAACCGGAACTTCCGGCAGCGGAAGAGAGGCTGCAGTGGAAAGCATCGGGTCCCGCCTTCCAATCTGGCGGCTCTTTTGGAAACATGGAGATACTGGTGTTTTCTAGAAGTCGTTGGGGAGAAAGGTTTATTGTCGAAGTCATTTGGAACTGTGAAGTACGTGTTTGATATTTTGAAAACGAGATTAATTGCCCATCTGTCTTTTGCGCAATTGTCATACTAATTTATGTGGTGCCACTCAAGTTTGACTACGTTCTAAGTTGAGCAGAATTATTTTTCAAACATAGAGGCAATCGGATGCCTTAGATGGGGGTACAATTTAAAGGGGTTAGAAGTGAACTGATGGAAGTAACTCAGACTAACATTTTTCTCGCCGCCAAGATGGGAGTGTTCTCGGCACATGTATTCTGGGAAATGTAGTTTGTATGACGCCCGACCTTAGGGAGTACACTGTAAACAAAGGCTTTATCAGATTTAACACTTAAAATTATGTTGTATATACATTGTGTTGTACGCGCCGAAACTGTGAAACGCGCATAAAGACAACCCAAAAGTGGAAGGCAATCAAGAATTATTTTTCGCTCGATAAATTATGGTCAGGCTGAGAACTGGAAGATATTCGATAACGCGATCGGCGTTCATCCAGCAAAAACAATATCTTGTCAGTGGAACATGGATGTTCTATGCTTCTTTAAGTATATTCACTCTTCAGCTGTCGTCAGAGTGTCAGGATGGCCGAGTGGTCTAAGGCGCCAGACTCAAGAGTAACTTCTTACCCGCATGGGTGTTCTGGTCTCCGACTGGAGGCGTGGGTTCGAATCCCACTTCTGACACATCTCTTTTGTTTTTTGTAATGTTGTATTGACATATTTTTTACTTATAATTGGCAGCTTTGTTTTCCATCTATAATTTGTATTAAATACGCATTTTAATTTCAGTAACATGTTCTGAGTCATTCACTACGTACTATGGTTTTTCATAAACGCAGCACACAATTGACCACCCTGCTGAACGAAATGATTAAAACTAAGTCCAACACATTCAGCTATTAGTTTTTCAGACTTCAGGACTCATCACTGTCCTCTAAGCTGTGATGAGTTTCAGTCGGCAAGATGGGTAAAACTAGAAACAAATGTAGCTTCATTTTTTCCGTTATGCACATTAGCTCATGTGAAATAAAATCTGAAAGTTGATGCTACTAGAGTTTTCTCACACTAAGAAATTATAATGGTTCCAAAAACTATATTCTTCGTATGCGATGACGAACGGCTTAAACCCACCCATGTAGTTCAATGAGTTATTGCAGTGGTTCTTAACCTTTTTACTTTTATGAACCCCACTTTATCATTACTCGAATCCAGGGACCCCCAATGAATCATTATTGGAATCCGGGGACCCCTACTCAGTAATTACTTAAAGCCTGGGACCACAGCCTAAGCATTTTCGATGATGTGTACCACAAAGCAATACACAAACAATACAGAAATTAGCATTCATCAAACAAACAAATTATTAAATATTTTTTAATTCACAAACAAATATAAAAAAAAAAATAAGATTTTAATTTTATTAGGGAGGTTGGAGCTTTTCTAAATGCAATCAGGCTATAATATATTTTGTTTGATACACTTACACTGTTCCCACTAATCAATCTGAGGATACTAATTTAATTCTTAGCATCCAATTTTAAATTCTTTCACGTTTACAGAACGTCTTAAAAATTTAATTTTACATTTTGCTTCTTTATTTATATACATTTTATTAAACTGCTAATATTATTTAATTTTCTAAGCAGTCACGGACCAGTTAGTAAGGTTCGCAGACCCTCAGGGCTCCCTGGAGCACAGGTTATGAAACACTGAGCTTTTGCTTAAATTACTTACAGAGAAGCAAGAAAGAATGGAATAAGACTACAGGAATTACAGACAAGCAGTTTAAACGTTACCTTTTTGTCCACTTCCTAGTTCCAGTATATTTCTATGAGGAATATCCAAGCAGAGCAAATATGGGTCATACACATCAAACATTATTTATTGTGTTTTATAAACCGCGTACAAGACCGACAAGGTATCAGATCGCTGTACAGAGAGCTAATGAGGGTTGCAGTACAGTAAAACATCTATTTCTAGTGATACGCTGTACATAGAAGTTGAATATCAGGATACCAATACGGAAGAGGAGTTGGCCTAACTGCTAGGGTGGTCGACCTCGAATCTGGGGACCTGAGTTCGAGTCTCGGCAATGATGCTGAACAGAACATCCTGTGATTCTGGGCAAACCACTTAATCTCCCCGTGCCTAACAAAACAAGCATTTGCAATGCAATAGGTCTCGCAGTTGTGAGAGTTTGAGCTATTGGCATTGTAAATGGCAATGCCTTTTATTTACGTGTTGGTTTTTAAAACATAAGTAAAAGGTATTGTCATTTACAATGCCAATAGCTTAAACTCTCGCAAATGCGAGACCTATTGCATTGCAAATGCTTGTTGCTACAGCTGATGAGTTGGTTCCTCATAGGTTTTTTCTAGTATAATTTGGCCTTGCAGTAGAGAATTGCCCCAGTTACAAATGGTGCCGACTGGGCCAGGCTGCTGCGTGTGGAGTGTTCGAAATCCGTGCCCATCAGAAAGCACAATTGAAGTTTTACTTGTGAAATGCAAATGTTTATATTAAAAATAAAACTGAGTGTTTCATAATATCTTTAATAGCGAGTTGCTTAAAAAGAATAGAAAGGGTTCACCAGCTCGGCCAAGCTCCGTAGATCGCACCCGCTGCGGACAAGCGGTAGGTGTGGGTCAGCCCAGGAGTATTGTATTGTATTGTATTGTAATTGCATTTGTATAGCGCTTACTACCCCTGACGAGGCGTCGAAGCGCTTTCGGGCACCTACCTACTCAAAATGTGGCACAGACTTCCGGCTTCTACTGAACTGGGTTCGTAGTGCCTAATGCCGACGTGCCCTCTTTCGAAGCGCCTCGAGTCGCTAAACAAGGGGTCTAAGGCACAGGGAGAAACAAGGCGAGTGTCCAGAAGCACACGGCTTGGCAAGCGGCGGAGCCAAGACCCGACGCCGAGCCTTGTAGCGCCACAAACACGAGGATAATGTAAGATTTGGGACTGAATGACACTGTGGGGAACGAGTGCTATAATTTCACCTGAAGCCGCTACACATCTGATGAATATCCTTGGGTTACAGCCTTCACACGCAATGTTGTACCTGTACTCCGGTGATTACTGTAGACAGGAAATATTGTACTAGCCGCCATAAACACCGCCTCGTCGGTTACAGTGCGGGCGGGGCGGTGCAAAAATCCAGGGAGTGCGGGCGGGGGTGAAAAAATTAACGGACAACGGAGTGCGGGCGGGGGGAGGGGGGTGGGAAAATGCACGGACAGCGGAGTGCGGGCGGGGGGGAGAAAAAATAATAATAAACTGAGTGCGGTGTGGGCGGCCTTTGATGCATGTTTTTCTAGCCGCTGGTTGTGACTGTTGGATCAGTGTTAAATGCAGGGGCCTTGCTTCTTCACTGGAATTAAGTGCTACGGTTGCGTTTGTGACCGTAAGGTGGGGGCGATTTTAGGCGCTGTACTCCCCGATCGTCTTCGCTGGATATAGCGCCGCGGTTGGGTGTGAGGCGCTAGTTTGGTGCCCTGTCCTCCCTGTGACATTGCTTATGATGCAGCGTGTACAATAAAAACTATTTTCCTCCTAGGTCACTTATCGGTCATCCAGGGGCGACTTATATTTTCTCACATCCACATGACGATGGGGCCCATAACATCGCCTATCACACACACACACACACACACACCTGGATTTCCTCTACACCTTTACGAAATTCTATACTCCTAGGAGAAACACGAGAACTAAATGAAAAACATAATTTATGTACCGCTGGAAGGAGCCGGGATACCTTATTACCTTAACCTATCGCTTTCTTAGTTATTTCTTAAGATATTCCTGCTCATTGTTTTGTCGATGGATCATCTAGTAAGAAATCAGTTTATAGTGATTAAGACCAGCTAAATCACAATAACCAATTACCAGTGTCACAATCATTTAGTAAAATAACCACTGAGTCGTTTGATTTAAGAATCTTAAATTTTATATAATTTTAAAAGCATGAGAAAGAATTTAGACTTTTTATTCAATTATTCATTCATTATTAATTCAAATATTTATTAAGCAAAATCAATTTTATTGCAGAAAGGAAATTTTGTCATGAAGCAAAACCATAATTACCTGCCTATCTTTCCTAATTTAGCCTAATGATTTCTAACCTAAGTTTAAGAATTAAAAATAACCTGATTCTCATACTCAACTGGAAAAATAAGACAGCAACAGAAACTTCAGCTCGTCAGCATCAGCTACCGTAACCCGTCTCATCTAACAGTCTTTCAGCATCTCCCGCTCAGTAAAATGGATCGATCTGGACCACCAAGCACTGGAAGCCACCAACTCCAACACCGACTCTGACTGCGACTACCCCTCCCACTAAGAGTAGGCCTTCTTATACCCTAATTCTAACTTTGCTAACTAAATTGTTGCAACATTAATAAAGCGCTTTTCTTTCATTGGTTCACTCATTTCATCTATTCATTCTTAATCAAGTTCTCCCGGATCCAGCTTGTTCTTTTGGAATGTATATGTTCATTTCCTTTCTCACAGTTCAAGACATGTTTCCATCCGCTTCGATCAGTACATTTGTAACTTCTTTCGATACATTCGAGAACTCTGCAGGCATTGTCCTTTCTCTTAAAACGGTTTCCCACGACTCTTTGCTGATCACCACGGCACACTATCAGTTCAATTAGGTCACATCAGCCTTGACCATTCTTGCATCCTAGCCTCTCAGCATCATCACGTGGTTAGCCTTTCTCCAACTTTTTTCTCCCTTGTCACGCGTTCTCCCAGCACATGCGCACTCTAATAACCGGCAGCCACTTTATATCGCCACTCGATTAGACTTAGAAGCACTATTTAGAAATAAACAAAACATAATTAAAATAGAGAAACATAGCCTTTTCGTTTCCCTCCCGTCATCTACGTACCCCAATTAGTTATTACCTAGCAGAAAGCAACATTTAAGCTGTTCCTTACTTACCATCACTATTGTTTTTGCAACGTCACGTTTATATTCTATGAAGCACAAATCATGCATTTACTATTTATTTAGTACGCAATTATTTTATGTTATAATTAGACACACAGACATTTGTTAATAGATTATTCAGCCCATATACTTGCGTATTACCCTTCCCTCACGTACATTGTTGATTAATACATTTAAACGAACATTTTATTAATTATTTATCAAATTTGTTAGGGGTTAAAAAAAAATTATTTTCTCTGCTCCATCAACTCCCCCCTTTGGTGATTTTTAAATCACCACATAAAACCCAAGTTATACTTTTTCAGGCTGCTTTCATCCTTTTGCTTTTTGTTAGTTATACATCTGTTTCCATTTCATCTTGTCTTCTTGTCTCTTTATACATGCTTTCTTTCATTTTCTCTAACTCAATTTCACCCATTTCTCTCTCTCTCTCTTTCTTTCATTATTCTGTTATTTCTTTTTATCTTATTTTGTCTTACTTTTCTTTTTATACACGTTATTACAATTTTCAACACCATGGCTAACAATATTGCTACAGTTGCTATTATTATAACTTTCCCTATCCTTAGTCTACTCATTCTTGTTAACCAATTTGCTACTGAAGAAAACCCTCTACCAAGTTTTCCCAAGACACTTTCAACCTCCAGTGGAACTAGTTCTTTGTGCAAATTTGTAATATTTGTAATATACTTTTGTATATTTTCACTTTTATCAGGAATGTAAGTGCAACAATGTTGGACTTTCAGCATTCCACAAACTCCACCCTCTTTTGCCAAAAGAATATCAAGGGCAAGCCGATTTTGCATCACCATAGCTCTCATGGCAACCATTTCGGTATTTACCATCAAGAACCCTCCCGCAGTATCTGTAGACAAACGATCTACTACTGTGGATAACTTCCGAATTTTAAATGCATTCAAAGATATTCCCACTGCTGGTATTAACGCTCCAAAAATATCACCTACAATTTCTGAAAAACTTTCCCTCTTTCTACGTGTAAAGCTATTAATCATCTTGTATGTTCCTTTTTCTTCTCTGTCCATATGAAAGATTTTTGGAAAGACCAGGCCTACATAACAAGTTCCATACCAATGGTCCGGTAACCTGTAATAAGCTCTATTCCCACAAATATAATAGATACCTGGAAATATTGGATCTTTTCCACCTTTGAATCCCCAACCTCCCAAAATTTGATAATTGTCATGGCAGATACTGGAACCTACAAAATAATTGTCATAGACTGTCTTATTTCTCCTAATACACAACTTTCCTGTTTGCGGCCAATCTAATGTCATTGCTGCATTTATCTTTTTCCCTTCATGATTTTCTTCCTCAAACGTCCATAGATGTGTTCCTTTCTCTTTTATTGCTTCTCTTTGAAATTTCATTCTCCTTTCTTCAACCATTTCTAAAAATACCTTTTCTTCTTTCTTTAACTCACAGGTAAGGTTGTTTTTAGCTTATTTCTTCTAATGTTAAAATTTTATGCTCTAAAAAGAATTCTCCTAAAACCTTTGCTTGTTTTACTTTGTTAAGTTCTGGAACTACAGGAACATTTGCAAAAATCTTATCTATATCAGTGTAATAAAACTCTAATCTACCTGTTTTATAAAACAAACTTGCTATGACACTACATGTTATTCCATAAGTTAGAGGTAGGTGATGATAAGTCACACCTTCTGACACTGATGCAGGCAACTGCATACAAACATAACAATCTCTCACATCCATTGTCTCTACATATTCGTACAACAATTTTGTAAAAACATTTTTAGAAAAGTCTGTTACTGACTTATCCTTATGTAATTCTGCACTACTTCTTAAAATAACTGGTTCTTTAATATTAGTCTCTTTTTCTGGTTTAGTATCATTCTTTGCTTCTATTACAGCTATACTAATAGGAATTGTGATTGCTAAAACTATCCATACTGTCATTAATAATCCTGTACAAAAGCAGCACATTTTACACCATCTTTTTACAAACTCACATTTATCCCTTCTATCTCTAGTATTTTCCATTTTGCTTTTATCTTTTTGTTAAGTCTCAGAAAATTGTGTCACTACACCTCAGAAATGACTTAGATGCCACTCTGCTTTCAAAAATCTTTGCTTGGTACTTTCTTTTAATTCTTTTCAGAATTCTTTCGTTGTCACATCCGGTGATTTGTCATATCCAGTAAAATTGTCACATCCGGCAGAAGCACTTTAAGTCTTCACTTCAGGTTTGTTGCATCTCACCTTTACCCATTCGGTTTCTTAGTCTCGGGTTCTCGTGAGTGTTTCCTTCTTCTTTGTAATCCGTTAGAGCGATGTACAACCACTCAGGTGACTTGTATTTCGAATTCACTTTCTTTGTTCTTTTAGACTTTTGCAATCGTTTTCCACTTGGCTTTTCTTGTTCCTTTTGACTTGTTATTTCATTCACCTGTTCAGCACTTTTTTCTCCTGTTCTGATTATTCTGTATCTTAATTTTCTTATATAGTTGCTGGGCCAATTGTCTCCTTTTCTTGGCCTTTTGGCTTCACCTTCTTTTTCTCCTCTTTCTGATTTCCAGTTTCTTTTTCTTGATTCAGTTTTTGTTTTCTCTTCTTCTCCACTTTCTTCAGATTCTGTTTCAACCTTTTCACAATTGTCTCTTATTTTGAAACTTATGATCTCATCTTCTCTTACTGGTGGATCTGTCTTCTCCTTCTTGTGTTCCCTTATTACTGTCCCTCCTCGATGTTCTTCCGAATTGGTATTTTCCTCACTCTCTGCTTCTAATTTTCCCTGTTCTTTTGTTTCACTATCTGTCCCTATTGCTCCTCGGGGTTCTTCTCGATTTTCTAACTTTTTATTTGTCTCTTTCCCTACTTTGTCTATTAATATTACTTTTGAAGGATTTCCACCATAACTTGTACTTGGTTGCTCATTTAGATCATTTTCTTGTTCATTCTCTTCTCTAATTGGTTTAAATCCCCAAGTTCTCCTTCGAAATTCTTCACAGTTTTCAACTGAATCATCAGATCCTGAACTCGTGTCAGATATTTCCAGATGTCGACTTACAGGTCGATCTTCAGGTTCTGTAATTTCTGTAATTCTTCCTTCTTCTTCTTCCTCTTCCTCTTTAGAGGTGCTTGCAGTTGGGGTTTCCAGATGTCGACTTTCAGGTCGATCTTCAAGTTCTGGCACCCTTTCTCTTATTCTTTCTGTCCCAGTCGCTGAACTCTTATCCCACACTTCCAGACGTCGACTCACATGTCGATCTGCAGGTTCTTGAACTCTAATTGTGTGGCTGGCATGGACCCAGTTCTTCACTCCTGCACACTTGACTGCAGTTGTTGTCACTAGGATTACCTGTCGTGGCTCGTCCCAGCGAGGAACTAGACAGTTTCTTCTCCTGTGGATTTTTATGCGGACCCAGTCTCCTGGATTCAAGTCGTGGGCTGGTTTTCTTTCAAGAGTGGTCGCATCCGGTCCAACCTGATGAAACACAGAACGCACCACATCAGCCAGTCCTTTGCAATAATCCAGTACTAGATCATCAGTTATAGTCAATAACTTGTTGACAGGTACTTGTGCTTGTCTCATTGCTCGTCCCATGATCACCTCATGAGGACTAAGTCCAGTTTTCTTTTCAGGGATGCTTCTGATGGTCATCAGGACAAGGGGCAGTGCATCTGGCCATTTGAGTCCTGTAGCTTGACACATTTTTCCCAACCTATTCTTAATTGTTCCATTAATTTGCTCTACTACCCCAGAAGCCTCTGGTCTGTATGCACAATGCAGTTTTTGTTTAATACTTAATGCTTCACAAATTAATTGAATCAACTCATTTTGAAAATGTGTTCCTCTATCTGTCTCAACCGTGACTGGAAAACCATACCTTGGAATGAACTCTCGCAGCATAAGTTTTGCTACCGTTATTCCATCATTCCTTCTAGTGGGGTATGCCTCCACCCAACGAGAAAACAAACAGACGACCACTAGAACATATTTTAGTCTGTTACAAGGGGGCATTTCGATGAAGTCTAATTGCATTCTAGTGAACGGACCTCCTTCTCGTCCTATTGTTCCTAGACTCACTATTGTCTTTCTTCCTGGATTAAACTGTTGACAAATAAGACATCTTTGACAAAGACTTTCAGCTGTGGCTCTGAATTTTGGGTTATACCATGTTTGTCTAAAAAGTCTGATCATTGCATCTCTCCCAATATGAGCTTGTCCATGGTACATCCGTGCCATGTCTGCAATCATGCTATCAGGCATAACTGGTCTTTCATCTCTGTAAACCCACACACCATTGTTTTCTTGTCTTCTACATCCTGCTTTTATCCAGTAATCTTTTTCCTCATCATTTGCAGCTTCCTGTAACTGTCTCACCTCATCCCATGTCTCGACAGTGTTAGTAAAAAGCAAAGGAGAAGAGATATGCTCCCTTTCGCGATTCTTGTTTAGGGATACCATGTTCTCTGCACAATATTTGGCTATCTCATCCGCATAATTATTACCAACAGCTATGTAATCTTCATTTTTCTTATGTGCTTTGCATTTCACTACAGCTATCTGCTTAGGCAGCTGTATCGCCTCAAGCAGTTTCTTAACAAAATCTCCATTTCTGATAGGTGTTCCTGCAGACGTCAAGAAACCTCTTTGTGACCAAATCTGACCAAAATCATGCACGATACCGAAACCATACTGGCTATCGGTCACAATCGTAACTCGTACATTTCTTCCCAACTTACATGCTTGAATCAAAGCAATCAGTTCTGCAACTTGGGCAGACCTTATTCCTTTCAGACAAGACGCTTCCATCACAGTTGCCACTGTGCACACTGCGTAAGCTGCGCTTAGAACTCCTTCTTTCGTTCTCAAGCATGAGCCATCCACAAACATGACATAATCTGATTCCTTTAAAGGCTCATCTTTTATGTCAGCTCTTGGTTTTGTGCAATATTCCAGCACATTCAGACAATAATGATCTACTTCATCTTGTTCAATTATACTCTCTTCATCTGGCAATGATGTCAAAGGATTCACATTCATACATCTATCTATGGTCACATTTTCTGCACTCAAGATTACTTTTTCGTACTTAGTCAGCCGACTATGTGTCATGTACTGTGTTTTTGTTCTTGTCAAAAGAATTTCTACTGAATGGGGAACATATACTCTCAGTGGATACCCCATCACTATACCTTCACTTTGTTCCAGACTTACACAAGTAGCAGCAACAGCTTTCAGACATCCAGGCAACGCTTTTGCTATAGGATCTAAAACAGCTGAAAAATAAGCAATTGGTCTCTTCATTGTTCCATGTTTTTGTACCAGTACTGAAAATGCACATCCATCTCTTTCACTGCAGTACAATTCAAAATCCTTTTCATAGTCAGGCATTCCTAAAGCAGGGGCCTCACACAATTTCTTTTTCAACTCTTTGAAAGATTTCATTTCTTCGTCATTCAACTCAAAAGGGTCTTTTACATCCTTCTTGGTCAGTTTTTGTAATGGTTTAGCAATCAAGGAAAAACCACTTATCCATTGTCGGCAATATCCAACCATTCCCAGAAACATTCTTACCTCTCTTTGCGTCATTGGTGCTCTCATTCCTTGAATCATTTTTACTCTTTCTGTCGCTATCTTTCGCACTCCTTTCTCAATTTTATGCCCTAAATATTGGACTTCTTTTTGGCAAAATTGCAATTTCGAAGGGGACACTTTATGTCCTCTTTTCTCTAGATGGTTCAGTAAAGCAATTGTATCGCTTACACATGCTTCTTTTGTTTTCGATGCCACCAACAGGTCATCGATATACTGCACCATCACTGACTTTTCTGGCATTTTCAAATCTTCCAGGGACTTCTTTAAAATCTGATTAAAGATTGAGGGGCTTTCTGTATACCCCTGAGGAATTCGGCACCATGCCAAAATACGCTCTCCGAACCGGAACGCAAATAATGGCTGGCTATCTGGATGCAAAGGAATAGAGAAAAATGCGTGACACAAATCTATCACTGTGTACCACTCAGCTTCATGTGGAATTTGGTATAGAATTACTGCAGGGTTTGGCACTATTGGACAACAAGGCACAACTATTTTGTTGATCTTTCTCAAATCCTGTACTATTCTATATGTTCCGTTTGGCTTTTTCAGTCCCATAATAGGTGAATTACATGGACTGCTCATTATTTCTTTTAGAATTCCCTGTTCGATCATTTTATTTATTACAGGAGTTATTCCTTCAATTATTTCTGGAGTCAATTTATACTGTGGCGTATTTGGGTAAGTTGTTCCTTCTTTTACTGTTACTTTTACGGGATCTACTTCTTTCATTAATCCAATATCTTCTCCTGTAAAATCCCACACATTTTCTTTCACTGCATTTTTCAGTTCTTTTGGAAGTTTTTCTGCATCAAATGCAGGAAACAAACCATTCATTTCAGGTTCCTGATTCATCAATGTTACTTTATACAATACATCTTCATCTGGGGTCTGAAATCCAATTCCATCTGGTGTACAATAAATTGTGCAATTCATTTTGCACAAAAGGTCACGACCTAAGAGATTTACAGGACTACAATCGCACACTACGAATCTATGCATTTTGCTAAAAGAACCAATTTTTACTTCCACTAATTCAGTAAGTGGTGTTTTAATCTGCTGATTTGCTACTCCTACTACTTGGATGTATTCACCTGAGAGAGGAAGGTTTGGAATTTCCACTGATCTAACAGTAGAACGGGTAGCTCCAGTATCGACAAGGAATGTTACATTTGCACCATTCACTTCTCCATCCACAAAGGGACCAGACTGATCTACCTCTAGAGTTGCGCCAAGTACGCACTCTTTTCCCTCTCCTAGGCACCGTCAGGAACTTTCATCCGCCTCATCCTCACTCTGTCGCAACCAATACTGAGAAATGTTAGCTGCTCGCGGCAACTGTGTTACCTGCTCTCCTCCGTAGAATCCTGTTTCTGTACTGTATCTTTGCTGGTTAACAGTGTTGGGAAGTGGTGGTTGTGGCACCTGACCTTGTTGAACAACTACCTCATTCTGCACCTGTGGAGTTAATGATTGATTTTCCGGATTAGGTTTAGGTGGGAACTTACACTCGTTTCTCCAATGCCCTAATTTTCCGCAATTATGACAGGGCCATTTCTTCTTTGCCTCCTCTAGACTCACTTGACCTTTCCCTTTACCTATGTTAGGTCGCGATTTATTCTGTCCTGTTTCATTCCCACTATTATTGTCCAATTGAGCTTCTTGCTTTTCTGCCACTTTCACCTGTGCCCACATTGCCTTCTCTTTCAATTTACGCTGTCTACTCTCAATATCATCACTACAATACTTAGCATACCTCAGTACCTCATCTACCGTGCCATTTTGCCAGTTAATCATATGTTGTTTAATCATTTCACTAATCTCTGGTTTCAGCCCAAACACAAATCTGTATACGAAATGACTCATATCTTTTTCACTCAACTCCTCATATCCACTATACTGCTTGAAAACCAACAACAACCTTTCATAATAGGCATGTACAGACTCCTTACTTTCCTGTGTAGTTCTATCGATTTTTACCCAATCTGTTTCTTTAGGAGGAATCTTATTTTTCAAAAAGGTAATCACCTTATCGTACTTCCTCATCACCTCAGGACCTGGAGCTCCTGTCTTAGGATCTCTTGGATATTCTGTAGTTGGCCAGTCAACTGTAATTTTACACTCAGACCACAAATCAGTTGGCACCACTATGTCAAACAATCCATCTAAATCTATCCACAACACTTTTGAAACCTTCACAAACCTCTCCACTTGTCGGTACCATTCAACTGGTTTCTCTCTCAGCTTCGGGAATTCATTTGTAAATGACAGTATATCCTGTCTAGTCCAGGGAACATGCACATAACTACCACCTGGAGTTTCTCTCATAGGGTATTCTCTTGCAACAGGTTCTTTTTCAGTTATCATAAAAGCCAAAGAAGCTTTGTCTGTAGTTTTCTCATTCTTTTTTGTCCATCTAACTTTCCATCTGTCCACATCACCCCATTTTCTCAGTAAAACAATTAACTCTTTTATCTGTGTCAGCCTTCCTGCTGTGTTCAAGTTTTCAATATCTTTCTCACAAAAGTCTACTCTGTACGGTTTCTGCAATGTTTTCACTTTTGCAAAATCTACTCCAATTTCACTTGCTATCTCTTCTAGTTTGTCATGTAAATTTTTAGCTCTCCATGTAATACTTTTGCACAGAAACATGATTTCATCATCCTGGTAATTTTTTAGCTTTTCTGTACCAATCGTCCCTAAAATTAATTCTTCCATGTCAATCTTTAACCTAATTACATCTAATGGTTTTTCTTCTGGTTCTTTTATTTTAAATGCCTTCATCCACTCATTTAACTCATCAGGAGTCGGACCTATGGGTGTATTATTTAGTTCTATCCAATTACCACTCTTTTCAGGAGTCTCTGTTGCAGATTCTGTTACCATATGCATTTTTCTACCATTACACTCATTCACAGTCAAATTTGTAGGTGGACTTGGTCTGTAAGTACTAGCCAAATTACTTGTACTTGCACTTGGTTCCATCCTTTCTTTTTCTCTCTGAAATTGTGAACTCATAGGAATCACTAAGGACCGTTCATCAATTTTCTGATTCTCAAAAACTGGTATTACTGGACCTATTGTTACAGGTACAGTCACAGCTTCCATGTTTTTCGTTAATTCCCTAATTTTCTCAGTCAGTTCTTTTGTTGTCCTTGCTAATTCACTTGCATTGTCACTTTCTACTCCTTCATTTTGTGAAGTTCTTATTTGATCTTGTGACCTATTTATTTCAATTCTTTTTACCGGACTTTTATTTCGCACAGTCTCTATTAGCGGCGCATTTGGTGTCACCACTGTAGAACTCTGCTGATACGGAGGGGGATTTCTATTTAAAATATCTTCCAGCAATTCATCATCCGTTTCACTCTCATGCATATATTTTTCCCTCTCCATATGTTTCTTTTTCTCAGTACGTTTTCTCTTAGTCTCTTCCTCAACTGTAAAAGCCGGAAACAAACCTCCTGTCATGTTAGCACATCTCCATCGTTTTATTCTATCCTCATGATTTATTCCCCACATTCTTCCAGGCATAAACTCATGATCTCTTAAACCTCTGAATCTCTCTCGCTCATACATCTCATCCTCCCATTCCGTCAATGCTTCAAACTGTGTCGGTCTAGGTCTAGGTTCTAGATTTGTCATCTTTTCTCGCAAATTTCGCAAAACCGCTACACTAAATGAACCATTCTCAGGGAAAGCTAATGCACCATCATTCTTCGTATACTTTGCCCAATTTTCTAACCATATGCATGTATGATATCCATATTTCAGCATCATATGTGAAGCTGCTGATTTCGGCGGAGGAATTACTTGTCCCTCTCTAGTCACAACCTTTTTGTCTTTCTTAAAGAAATTCTTAATTTTTGTCGTCCATGACGTTCTCTCCCTTTCATACTCGTAATACGGCATGTTTTCGATTGGTTTTTCTCTTCAAACCAGCACTGTTCCGTGTACGGAACTTCAACCAATCACAGCGCGACTCACACCAACACACCAATCAGAACAATTCCCTTCGTCCGCGGACCAACCAATCCTAGCGCGGCACTTTTCTACGTCACTCCTGTCTCTGTGTTCACGTGACTAGCGCACTATCCAATCCTAGCACGGCACTGTCGATGTCACTCCTGCTCTTTTACCCCTCCTTTACAAAAATTATCGGCAATTTTTCTTTTCACTGTTTCTTCGTTAGTTACAACAATTAAAACAATTCCATAGTCTGATTCGCTAAACCAAAGTGACAGCTTTGTCCTTTTACACAAGAATCCTGTATTTCCAGTAGGCAGCGCTTACCTCTACCCTACCACAGAATTATTAACTCTCGCCGATAAAGTAGCACTTCCCTCTACCTTACCCTTCTTTCAAGCAAACAATTAACCCGTTTCTCTGGGGATAAGACACATGTGGAGACTATGCTCCTGAGAATTAAGGCCAGAGTTTCACAAGAAAACGTGATTTGCTATCTCAGTTACACACCTTTCATACAGAAATCCCTAACATAACACAACCTGTGTTATTACCAAAATTTGAATTCAGACCATGTACCAAATTCCATGTGACTTCTCTTGCCACACGTGTTCCACTTCCTACATCCCAGAAGCGTGAAAACTCACATATAACATAACACGACTCAACATATAGTATCAGTCATCAAAAATAATCAATAATCAATAATCACTAAACTAATCTATAGAAACCATAACTCTGCTACCAAGAAATCTGATGCAGCGCGTACAATAAAAACTATTTTCCTCCTAGGTCACTTATCGGTCATCCAGGGGCGACTTATATTTTCTCACATCCACATGACGATGGGGCCCATAACATCGCCTATCACACACACACACACACACACACCTGGATTTCCTCTACACCTTTACGAAATTCTATACTCCTAGGAGAAACATGAGAACTAAATGAAAAACATAATTTATGTACCGCTGGAAGGAGCCGGGATACCTTATTACCTTAACCTATCGCTTTCTTAGTTATTTCTTAAGATATTCCTGCTCATTGTTTTGTCGATGGATCATCTAGTAAGAAATCAGTTTATAGTGATTAAGACCAGCTAAATCACAATAACCAATTACCAGTGTCACAATCATTTAGTAAAATAACCACTGAGTCGTTTGATTTAAGAATCTTAAATTTTATATAATTTTAAAAGCATGAGAAAGAATTTAGACTTTTTATTCAATTATTCATTCATTATTAATTCAAATATTTATTAAGCAAAATCAATTTTATTGCAGAAAGGAAATTTTGTCATGAAGCAAAACCCTAATTACCTGCCTATCTTTCCTAATTTAGCCTAATGATTTCTAACCTAAGTTTAAGAATTAAAAATAACCTGATTCTCATACTCAACTGGAAAAATAAGACAGCAACAGAAACTTCAGCTCGTCAGCATCAGCTACCGCAACCCGTCTCATCTAACAGTCTTTCAGCATCTCCCGCTCAGTAAAATGGATCGATCTGGATCACCAAGCACTGGAAGCCACCAACTCCAACACCGACTCTGACTGCGACTACCCCTCCCACTAAGAGTAGGCCTTCTTATACCCTAATTCTAACTTTGCTAACTAAATTGTTGCAACATTAATAACGCGCTTTTCTTTCATTGGTTCACTCATTTCATCTATTCATTCTTAATCAAGTTCTCCCGGATCCAGCTTGTTCTTTTGGAATGTATATGTTCATTTCCTTTCTCACAGTTCAAGACATGTTTCCATCCGCTTCGATCAGTACATTTGTAACTTCTTTCGATACATTCGAGAACTCTGCAGGCATTGTCCTTTCTCTTAAAACGGTTTCCCACGACTCTTTGCTGATCACCACGGCACACTATCAGTTCAATTAGGTCACATCAGCCTTGACCATTCTTGCATCCTAGCCTCTCAGCATCATCACGTGGTTAGCCTTTCTCCAACTTTTTCTCCCTTGTCACGCGTTCTCCCAGCACATGCGCACTCTAATAACCGGCAGCCATTTTATATCGCCACTCGATTAGACTTAGAAGCACTATTTAGAAATAAACAAAACATAATTAAAATAGAGAAACATAGCCTTTTCGTTTCCCTCCCGTCAGCTACGTACCCCAATTAGTTATTACCTAGCAGAAAGCAACATTTAAGCTGTTCCTTACTTACCATCACTATTGTTTTTGCAACGTCACGTTTATATTCTATGAAGCACAAATCATGCATTTATTATTTATTTAGTACGCAATTATTTTATGTTATAATTAGACACACAGACATTTGTTAATAGATTATTCAGCCCATATACTTGCGTATTACCCTTCCCTCACGTACATTGTTGATTAATACATTTAAACAAACATTTTATTAATTATTTATAAAATTTGTTAGGGGTTAAAAAAAATTATTTTCTCTGCTCCATCACTTACGACGTGTGATAATGAGCGCTATAACTTCACCTGAAGCCGCTACACATCTGATGAATATCCATGGGTTACAGCCTTCACACGCAATGTTGGAACTGTACTCCGGTTATTACTGTAGGTGCTATAATTTCACCTGAAGCCGCTACACATCTGATGAATAACCTTGGGTTACAGCCTTCACACGCAATGTTGGACCTGTACTCCGGTCATTACTGTAGACAGGAAATATTGTACTAGCCGCCTGGCATGTCCGGCTTGCAACAGTGTTGCCATCAGCCCCCACTTCAACAGGGACTTAACGGCGTAATCACTGGCGCCATGGAACACAAAACAAAACTCAACCTCTGCAGCACTGTTGCGGGAGAGGACAACAAAAACAGGAAGAATGCGAGGGAAGACAGAATGACGGTGACGGAGAGAGGACGCTAGTCTGCCTGAATACCCCTGTCCTCCCCGTGACCCTCTGAGCTCTGTGCCTGCCTCTGTGTAGATAACAACTGATGGTAGGTGGGCAGAGGAGGAAGAGGTGAGGGGATGGAGGGGAGGGGGGGTTCTGGAAGACACAGAAGATAAGGAAAAGGTGGAAAAAAAGAAAACACATGGCGCTGCTCTTTTTAAAATAAACCTAGTCTGCCTTTCACATTTCCATGCGCTGTGCACACTGCATCCTTTCTGATTGAATAAAACAACCAGCGCTCGCCACTCCTATAGTTCTTTGTCTAGTTTTTGTCTGTATTTGGCTTGCTACTTTTTATTTTTGTGTGCACGTGGGAGCGTGGAGGTTTTTTTGTGCAGTAGTGAGTTGATGTGTTTTGTTGTGTGGAGTTGGTGAGCGTGACGCGTGCACGCTGTTTTGTGGTGTTGGGACTGTGGGACTGCCGTGTGTGATGTTAGTGTGTGTGTTAGTGTGAGGAGGGCTGGTGTCAGTGTTTCCAATGACGTGTCTTGTTTGTGTCTCTATGCGTGCCTGCTCTTCTGTGCAGTTCAAGTGTGAAGTGTTGGTGGGGGAGTGCGCCTGTGTGCAGTTAGCGTTCGTGTGTTGTTGATGTCTTTGTGTGCCTGCCTCAGTGTATGCCATGTCTGCCTCGGAGCGTGTTTGCGCGCTCTGTATTTCCAATGCATTCGCCGTGTGTGAGCTCGCGTATTTCAAGTATGTATTGTAAACAATGGTTGTGTTGCTGACAATGCCTTTCACATTTCCATGCGCCATGCAGGCAGATATCAGGGGAAAACAGAATGCAACAACACAAATAAATTCGCAAATACAAGGGAATCTTCATTTGCTATAATCGCGGCACCCGCGCTTAAAGTAAAGCGCGGGTGCGGCAATTATAGCAAAAGTAAAGAAATAGATTATTTTTCTATTTCTTTACTTTTGCTACAATCGCGGCACCCGCGCTTTACTTTTAATGTTAAAAGTAAAGCGCGGGTGCTGCGATTATAGCAAAAGTAAAGAAATAGACAAGCAATGGCCGCGCGGCCGTGAAACTGACACGCGAAAGTGAAAGTAATCGCGAGGGAAGCCAGATGGCGAGGGAAGCCATATGGCGCCTGATCGCGCGTGCACGCTCGCGTGAACGCAAGCTGGTCGCCAGCAAAAGCCACTGCTGTTTGCACTTCCAAAACCCGCTTACTAAAACTCTCGCCAGAGCAGCGCATGCGCTGGCTCAGGCGAGACCTAAAAATGAATGTGTCCTCATGAAATGCAACTGGTGCTATGTAAAGCGCTCTGATACCCTATATAAAACTCTGTAAAAAAAAAATAGGATACATTAAGAAATATATTTTTTTTATATCCAATTTTATTGGCATTTTGTAAAAACAAGGTAACCAAAGTAACATTTGTATCACTGTGACATGTAAAACATTTCATTGCAAACCCAAATCTTATGTCCCCACCAGTTGGCTTAAAAAGATAAAAAGGAAAGGGCCCGCCCTTAGCGCTAAGAGTAATCAGTCCAATGGTCCTGTCCATTTGCCCCATACCCGTCTATGTTTGTTCGGACACCCTCTTGCCTCATAAACCGCTTTTTCTTGGACAGCACACCAGTCAACTCCCCTACGCCATTTCGAAATAGAGGGAGATTTTGAGTCTTTCCAGGCCATTGTAATGTCCCTTTTCGCAATCAACATGGCTGTTCCTAGAAACAACTTGTCGGCTCGGGAGCCCTCCATACCCTCCATCACCCCCAGAAGAAGAGCAAGAGGATTAAGGGGAACTTCCCATCCCAGTATGCCACTCAATTCAGGTGTGATTGACGCCCAGTATTTAGATATGACCACACAGGACCAGACCATGTGGAAGAAGTCGGCTGGTTCGTCTTCACAGCGTGGACATTGCGGGGCTGGGAGGAGTCCAGCTTTGTGCAGTCGCGCCGGTGTAAGATATGCGCAGTGTAGATAGTATATCTGTATAAGGCGGAGTATGGCAGATATAGTGAGTGTTCTGGGGGCCATAAGAGCGTCCCTCCAATCTTACAATAAGAAATATTAACATCAATAATATACAATAGGAAATTGGGTGAATTACAGTTTAAAGGAGTTATTTTATGCAACATGTTTCTCTAGTTATAGGTCTTTTACTTCATTCTTGAAGATCCTGAAGGAGGTAGCTGCTCTTGCTGTGGGTGGTAGGGAGTTCTATATTTCTGGAGCAGATCCGGCGAAAGTGCGACCTTGTGTCTTTCTTTTTTTTAAATTGGCTGACTCTAGTATGAGGGATTTAGCACTTCTGGAAGCCCTTCCTCCTCCTTCTGATAGTTTGATCCTATTCACCATGTATTTAGGACTAGAATTGTGTAGAGCTTTGTGTGTAATGCATGCAACCTTCAATTAGATCCTAGCTTCGACTGGGAACCATTTGAGGGTTCTGAGTGAAGGGGAAATGCGGTCATAGCGCAGTGTACCTGTTAAAAGTCTTGCTGCTGCATTTATCGTCACTTTTATTGGGGCAAGGCTGGCTTTCGGTAGACCTATTTGTGTGGCATTCCCATATTCCAGCCTTGAGAGCCCTAGCGTTGAAATCGCCGTTTTGAGGTCTCCAATCAGTATAAAGGTTTTATTTTTCTTAGAAGGTGCAGATGTAGGTTAGTGCTTCTGGTTGCAGCTTGTATGTGAGCTTGCATGTTTAGCTTTGCATCTAGTATGATGCTTAGTGATGTCAAGGAGTCGAAGATGGTTGGGGTGCAGTTCATTGATTGAATGGTTTTATGTATTTCCCCCCTCAGACAGAGATCTGAAACTGTTCCAGAAAGCTCAGGTTTTTGTTAGGACCGTTGGGGTGAGTTGGTCAGTGTTCTTGCTGTGATCATTGAGATTGGGGTAGATGGAAACCCTAGGTTGGGCACTAGCATGACTGGGAATATATTTGCTAATGGTTGCAATTTTCTCTTTAAAGAAAGTTGAGAAGGTATTACAGATGTCCACCGAACAGTTTGTAATTGTGGGTTCTGCAGGTTTTCCTGATTGTTTTTTTATTATGTGGAAAGGTTTTCTGGGCCTATTCTTTGCTCTGACCAGTTGTGATATGATCACTGTTATTTTGGTTTTCCAGATAGTCTTTTTGTATGAGGTTTTATGCATTCTCAGCTGTTCGAGACAGGTGATGTTTGGGTCCTTACTCCATATTAGTTCCAGATGTCTTAGTTGTCTTCTTTCATTGTTTATGTTTTGGTTGTACCACAGAACTGGAGGTTTATTCTTTTGCCTCTTTAGATGTAGTGGAGCAGCCTTCTGAACTATGTCGGTCATACTGCTGTTGTAGAGATGTGTCAGAGCTTGAACGGAAGTTTGGTCCGTCCAAGGTGCCAATGATGCTTGGCACAGACCCACAATGTCATAAATATACAAAGACCCCACAATGATGTAACATCTCTGATACTTTAATTCCAAAATAAAAAAATCAGGACAACCACAAATTCAACTATAGCACACTAGAAAGAACGCGGGTATCAAAATCACCATAGCCCTTATCCTCACACAAAAGCCAATACTTATTTTTAATAGTTTAAGGTACTGCCCAAGTAGCAGCCCTGAGCCACCGCACAAGCTGCTGCCATACTCCTTGTATAGCAACCTTGCCACCATGGGGGCAAGGCAGTTTCTACTCACTATATGCGAATGCAATAATGAAAGTACCCACCTCCTCAAAGTTAGTGCGGAAAGCTTAAGGCCTGCAGGAACAAAATTGAAGAATTCGACCTTCTAAAAGAAGCAATCCTCTCTATAGAAAGTAAGCACAACTCTTCAGCCATCAAGCACATGTAACTGAGTTTGTTCAGGTAAGGAAGAGTTAAACATGAATTTTGGCAAAATTATCTGATTTAAATGAACAGCAGTAGAAACTTTGCGAACAGAGGAAGAACCTAAAAGTAAAATCATCTTGTTTGGAAGAACTTTAAGAAAAAGAGTTTTCTGGGTCTATTTTTCGCTCTGTCCAGTTGTGATCTGATCGCTGTTGTTTTGGCTTTCCAGATAGCCTTTTTGTATGAGGGTCTATGCATTCTCTGCTGTTCAGGAAAGGAACGGTTAAACATGAATTTTGGCAAAATTATCTGATCTAAATGAACATCAGTAGAAATGTTAGGAACAGAGGAAGAACCCAAAAGTAAAATCAACTTGTTTGGGAGAAGCTTAAGAAAAATAGTCCTACAGGAAAGAGAATGAAGCGCTCACAAAAATCGTCTAGCTGACATATTCACATTTAAAAAGAAATCCTTCCACGTCAAAAACTGAACTCAAATGGAGAGTGTTGCGAAATTCTCAAAAGCAAATCCAATCAAAGCACTAACACCCTATGAGGGGGACTGAAAGTAGAAAAAAAAAACCTTTAGTAACATTAAGGCATGGGGTTGAAAAGTTTCCACTGTTCCTAAGGTTCCCTAAAGGCTGTGATAGTAGTTCATTGCAATCTAGGAGTTGTCACAGTTAAGCATAAATCAAAATCCTCCTATAAAAACAAGAGAATATTCACTTCAACCCCTAAACACCGCTACTTTCACATGATCTCTGAAAAGAAAAACAATGGTGAGAATAAACTTGAAGTGCAGCAGGTATTCCTAAAGCATGAATTGCAATGGCTAAAGTTCCAGGTAAGCCCCTATTCTGTAGTCTTACTCTTTCAACCTCCATGCCAACTACAGGGAAGTACTGGGAATCACAAGGTAGAAGGTAAAGTTCTCCCTCTGCATTAATCGAAGTAGAGGAAACCATGCTAAATGGGGCTAAGCTGTACCAACTAGAATGACAGAAGCCTTCTCTCTCTCTTCATCTGTGACAGATCTTTGGACATTAGAGGAAGAAGTGGGAATGTATAAAACAGTCCCAGAGGCTAAGAACAAGACAGAGGATCTATCACCTATGCTTCCTGTAGGGAAGACCAGTGAGGTCTTGAGAAGTGAATTTTAGGGGAGCGCACAATGGGACACTGATAAAACTGGTGGGCTCACCTACTAAGGGCAATTGTAAAGTGTACATTCATTGCTTTAGGATTAATGAAATATTACACATAACAGCTGGCAGTAATCTTTTGGCCCAATTTCTTTTGGTCTTTCCAGTTTATCTTTTCTTAGTTTGT
This sequence comes from Calotriton arnoldi, assembly GCA_963921515.1. Taxonomy (NCBI): domain Eukaryota; kingdom Metazoa; phylum Chordata; class Amphibia; order Caudata; family Salamandridae; genus Calotriton; species Calotriton arnoldi. The sequence goes on along the minus strand of CAWUFW010015219.1, from coordinate 212,497 downwards.
GTCCTTCTGTTGTCCTGGGTTCCTTTTTGCTGTGTGCCATTCTTGCTGACATTCTCTCAGGAGATTTTCTTCCTGCCACTGTTTTGTTTTCTCTCTTGTTGGCGGTTTTCTTTGAGGGCATCCTCCAGCTTCATATAGCAAGTTACTGGCGGGAAAGTGGCTTCCATAAAGGGCCATTCAACTTTCAAATCTAGACCTTTTTGACCAAAAACATTGCTGTCTCGCCCAGACTTACAGAGATTGCAAAGCCAACATCGTCTGTTAAGGATGGATCAAACCTGAAATCTACAGGATACTATTCGGCAACAAAATGCAGATTTGGAATCTCTTCACAATGAAAACACCATTCTGCTGAAAGCACTTGCAGCCAGGATGACCTCTAAACTGCAGCTATTTCCTTCTGGAGATTTGCATTTTGATGAGGATCCAAACAAGTTGAAGGTGTTTTTAGTCTCCCTGATGCTCCATCTTGCATCTCAGCCTACTCAATTTTTGCAAGAGAGAACCAAGGTTGGATATTTAATCAGCTTTAACTTGGGCTACTCTGTTGGTTACCTCTGCAGACCCCAGCCTAAATGATTATTCTGCCTTCTTAGTGGCCTTTCGTCACATGTTTCACTGACCAGGTATCAAGAATTCTGAAGAAGAAGCTCTCTGTGAGATACAACAGGGTACATAAGATGTATTAACATACAATACCCGCTTTAAATGTCTAGCTGCAGAAACTTCATGGGTTGAGTGAACCTTGCGAACGTTGGTCCTTTTTGGATTAAAAGAAGAAATAAAGGACACATTAAATCATGCCCGTCGTCCCATATCACTAACGGAAGTCCTTGAGTCTTCCTTATAAATCAAACATCGATTAAGTGAAAGAGAAAGAGGGGGCAGTGGCCAGCTACAATGTCGTGAGGACGCAGGCTCAGAGCTCTGACCCCCAGGCCCAACATCCGTCCACAAATCCATCCCTAACTCACACATGCAACATTAAAACAGCAACTGCTGCATGGGACAACGCCGGCGCTGCAAGATAGATGCCACTCCTTGCGCCCTAGAACCCTGCGGCCGCAACAATCCGGCAGGCGGACAGTTGAGCCGGCTTACAAGATGGCACCGGAGTGAGTTCAGTGATCGGCCTGATGACCAGGGTCGGATTGGTAACGCGGGCACTCGGGAAATGGCCGAAGTGCCGGTAGCCGTGTGCTAGCTGTGGGCTGCTTTTTTGGGAAGCCTGTGCTGCTAGGAGGTGCCTGAGTGGCCTTTCTAGAGGCAGATGGACGGAGGTATCACTCCCTTTCTCTCGCTGGGCCGGCCCATTAATATGCTGATTGAGAGGGGGTAGGGGGCCTGAGCAGAAGTGGTCTCACTTGCATTCATGTGTGGCTCAGCAGTGTGAACTAATCTGTGCATTGTTTTTTTATGTAAGTGAAGTTAATAAAACATGCCCCCCACCCCTTTCTTTGCATAAAACTTCGCTGAAGCACTGTTTTGCGAAAGGCAATACGCAAATTTTTGCCACTTTTTAGGTCTCGCCTAGCGATGCAGCGCATGCGCTGCTCGCTCTGCGAGATCTATTGTCGTCGGGTTGCTTTTGGAAGTGGGGTGGAAGCTCCGCCTCTGCTTTTCATTGGCGCGCGCCACACTTTATGTTAAACGCGCGCTTTTGATTTGCAGTGAGGCTTCTTGGTCCCCTCCCTGTCTCCTTTCCGGCTCGCCCACCCGGACTGGATATTTTGCTCGCACACTGCACCAGTCAGTGCAGGCACGAGTGATATTTTGCTTGCGCACGGCACCAGTCAGTGCAGGCACGAGCAGTGGCTCTCTCTCCCACCTCTCAGTGGGTCACCATCTCTCCTGTGGTTTGCTGTGGCACGCCGAGCAGATGGAGATCTGCAGAGACACGCATGTTTATTTTTGCATCGCGCTTTCACTTAAAGTGAAAGCGCGATGCAAATATAAACAAGCGGCTTTCTTTGGCGTAATGGCGACAGCTTGTTTAAGCAGCGTGACACGCCGCCCTTCATAATCAACAATGGCAGCCGTGCACATTTATTTTCTTATGCGCAGCTCGTAAAACACCAAAACCGGGCTACAAAACGTCACGCTCCTAATCGCTTCTTTTGAATCAACAAAAGCATTTATCGCTTTCGCTTTTTGCACGAGATCGGATGGGCCATGGTATATGGTGAGTAAGCAGTGCATGTGTTTTTAAAGTACACTGGTTGTTTCATAACATGTACACAATATAACAAAGTTGCCTGCGCTGTACCAATTATTATTACTGTTTTTCTGCTACTTTCCCAAAACACTTAAATGAGTTTTACTTTCCGTGTGCTTTCCTTATTGTTCAGTAGTGCCGGCATGCCAGCACATATGCAAATTTCTTTGCCTCCTCTTACTTAGAGCTAACGCATGTAAAAGTTACAGCCTTTTTATGTTTGCACTTTATCTTTAACAATAGCGACCCAGCTTTTTTTTTACTTAGGCACGGCTCGCCTGGCCAAACGCAATCCGCTGGCATCGCTGCACATGCCGTGGCTGTACTTGCTGACATTTCGTGCAAGCGCCTAATGTTGTTTTGCTTTTTTTAATGTGTTTTCTTTTGGATTACTGTTTTGCTGCCATTGTCGTGGCCAAAAGCCTTCCGGTGCGAGGATGTGTTGCAAAATATTATCCGAGGCCGAGTGTTGGGCGCTCGAGTGTGGATGCTCGCGTCCTTGTGTTTCCAGCTACCTGTGCCCCATTCCTCTGATTCATAGTGTTTGATCGGTCTTTGGGCACAGGGCGGCTATTCATTTCCCTGGTGTCCCCTGGCTCTCGCTGCGCCAGGATATTACCAAGCCCCACTGTATGGCAGCAATATCTTCAGGAGGAGGCATGCTATCGGTGCCCCCAGAGATGCCACCGCACAGGCATTTGCAGAGAGCTATTGACTAAATAAGCTCCGATGTTGCTTTTGCCCAAGGCGGCGGTGCCCGTATGCTTCCCCAGCATAGCTCTCTGGTAGAATGTCGTGCTGTCTCTATGGAGCTGAGTCGGGGTACAGATGGCAAGAGTAGTATTAAAACATCCTTTCAGTTGGCAGAGGGTCCGGGAAATTCTCAAGGTGCCTCCTTTTCAAAGTCTCGTGCTCGGGTGGTCTCCCCTGAGCACTTCGCACTGATCGGATTGTTGTGTTTGTTTCACAAGACATTTTAAAGTACATGGCGGGGTGTGAGGGATCCCCGCAGCAGTGCGGTGTATGTACAGTTGTCCCCACTCGGCAGTTGCCTACACGTGATATTGTTTCCACTGCTGCCCCTGGGTGTGAAGGTTTGGACTGTGGAGGCGAGCCTTGGCCTGAACGCACTGCTAATGAAAGCTGAGAGCGTGCAACGAGACGTGATGCAGGGTCTATTTTTTATCATAGGGTACCCCAGGCCTGTTCGGCCCACACCTGAAGTATGAACCCCTTACATAGGCCCTGCCAGCCTAATTTGTAGGCCGTGTTAAATTGACCTGAGGGTCCGGTTTTACCATATAACAAATGCCCTGGGCCATCCTAGTCACTCAGTCAGTATGAACCCCTAGGTAGGCCCTGCGGTCTTTCTGCAGGCCTTTTGTTAAATTGACCAGAGTCCTGCCATTTTTCTGAACAGCAGGCTCTAAGCCTGTCTGACTAAAAATCTCAGCCAGCTTCTCTCTGCGAGGCTCTTCTGCTCCAGGCTGGATAGCCCCCACCCTACCCGTGTGTCTCAAAGTTCACTGTCTCTTCCTCTGTCCTGTCGACAAATAGCACACCACATCCTGGGTCTGAACATGAGAATAAAGAAGTTCCCACCACACGAACGTCAGACCGGGGTGATGAATGTGGCAACCAGGACATTGCTATATATTTTATTCCTTACATTACATATTTTCTGCCGTGACGTAGGTAGGACTGACGCTGCAATAAGCACTTCTGCTTCAGATCCCAGCCTTGAAGGGTATCAAAAGAGAGCCCACGGAGTTCTCGTCGGACTACCCCACCCGTCTGTTGGTAGGATGGCAGGCGGGTGTGGGTTTTCCCCAAGAGCTCTTGTTCCTTGTTTTTTGTTTTATTAAGATACAATTTAACTTGCCAATATAATTGCTGTATATGCTATTTTGTCTCTAAATTGGTGTTTTCTTATTGAGAATTTAATGCTTATATTACACTTGCAAGGCTGCTTTCTTTTAGGTTTAAACGTGAGTATTCTCTGCATTTTAGATCAAATGTGTTGTGCATTCTGAGAACATTTTCCTTGATTTAAATTATGTTTTTCATAATGCATTTATTAATGTGTCTTTGAGGTTTTCTGAAGTGTCTCTCTTCAAATGATTTCAATGCCTTCTGAGTCCTATTGAGAATTAGATAAAAGTGCCTTCTGTTTGGTAAGACTCTCTATGAATGCGAGGTCACTATATTTTGTATTCTGTATTTTAAATGCCTTTTCTTGAAGCTGCGCCTTCTAAATAAATCTGTTGAACCTTTTGGCTTGGTTTCCATGGCTCACACATCTGTTTCCTTCATTTTAGTATCAGCGTTCCTGCGCACCCTGCCTCAAGTTAAGCTGCCCTTTTGTCCCTAAATCACTCCCTCAAACAGCTGCCAAGGGTGCCCCCTAGCCCCCCCAGACCCCCTGAAACGCTCCCTCCAACATCTTGGCGCCGTGACTCGGATCAGCAGTGCCAGCTGACAGGAGACCACTGGAACCCCGGACGCAGACCACCCTTCGTGCCTCTTTCCTGACTGAACCACAGAGAACAGCACTCGGGTAAGTTATTTTTGCTGCCTGATGTGCTGTCTTTCTGGGAGCAGCGGGTAAGGGCGACCGTGGGACATCTGTGTTCCTTGTTTCAAGTTGTCCTGTCTAACTGGTCTCGCTTATTAAAAGAACATTCCCAAAATGAGGAAAGGTGTACGTGGTGAACTCTAAGCCAAAGGGTGACGTTAGGAAGTTGTTTGAATTATATGTTTTTCTTTTTATAAATAGACATACGTTGTTACGGTGCCTCTCTGAGAGCCTAGTCTAGGATTGACGAGGTAGGGAGGATTGCGTCTAGCATCTTCCAGTGATTATTTTGTTTTATCATTGTTATGAGTGGGCCACCTTTTCGTTGTAACCCTACTCACCTGTGAGTACCCACACTGGAGTATTTATTCCACAGAGGTTGCACCTGACATGGGATGCGGTGGAAGGTCCCTGCACTGCATGTGCGGCAGATCTCCAGTCTGCTCGCTCACGAGTGTACGTTGTTTGGAAACGTAGCACTATCGGTGTGCTGCGCGGTAGCATCAGTCTTGATGTGTGTACACAAACCCCTGATCGCCCATTGAATGCCACATAAATCTGCGAGGCTTGTCAGAATCCATGAACCTTTTGGTTCATTTGATTTATTAGCCCCCATAACTAATACGTCGGAGCAGCCTTTCTCCCGCGATTCTTCAGCTTTCTATTGATTTCCTGATAATTTGCAAAACTGTGTATTCAAGACAACAACTAAGTGTGTATTTTCATAACTCATGAGCTGATGTTTGTAGAAAAATTGATTTCCAAAATATATTTAAACCTTACTTTTGACCATGCTTCCTATTTTTCTGTGTTTTTCTGCTTTGCTACACATAAGCTGTGTTTATTCTACAGACATCCAGCAAAGGGTCTTCACAGCCGAGACCTGGTTATGGGGAACAACTACACTTCTGTTTTAAAAACAACACATAAATAATAGGCATTGTTATTTACAATGCCAATAGCTCAAACTGTCGTACATGCGAGACCTATTGCATTGCAAATGCTTGTTTTTGGTGGGCCTGGGCAGATTTTTTATCCCAATCCAACCCTGCGAGCACCACAGATGGAGACCGGAGCCTACAGAGAGGGGCGTGAGCGGACTGACAGGAGGGAGCCCCCCTCCCTCCGCCGCTGTTGAACCTCGTCTGTACAAGTGGTGCAACATCAGCGGATGGGTCCTGTGCGGGCGCGACCCGGGGCAAGGTGTGGCCCGGCTGCTGTGGGAGTGAAACGGCTCTAGCGCCTAGGCTGCAACACCCCCATTGAGAACTCGGTGACCCGCTAGTGGAGAGGTATGGTGCAGCGGCCAGGGCAGCTGACTTCGGAGCACAGGGTTCACGGTTCGATCCCCGGCTCCGGCGGCAGCTCAGCTCAGCACCATGTGACTGGGCAATAGCTCACTTAATTTCCACTACGGCCCCCAGCGCCTTGAGACCCGTAAGGGTGAGTAGCTGCGCTATATAAAAACGGACTTACTTACATTTACCCGGTACACTGCCCCAGGGAATAGAAGAGCGCCGTCTGGAGAAGGTCGAGCAGAGAGTGCTCCCCCTCCGCCCGCCGTACAATGGAAAGAGGCCAGAAGAACCAGCTGGCAGGAGACTGGTGAGTGCAAGGGGGGAACCAACGGCCCCCCACTGAAAGGGAACACAACTCGGGGGCGACAATAGGTGCCAATGGACCGCATATAGCGCTCACATCACCAGCAGGGACAGATAGCCCGGGTGCGCCGCTCAGCACTTCATAATGGTGAAGGAGAAACTCCCCCAAGCTGACCACTATGCAAACCAGCCTGGACAGATACGCCAGGGCGGTGGTGCCCCTTGGGGTGGATGAGCAGGAGGCAGGTTTGCAGATCTAAGACCCAATACTGCAGGAGACCCGAACCTCGCTGAAATCTAAGGTAGATGGGGTGGCAGTAGACCTGAGCCTGGTGTGCGGACCAAGATGCCCTGCTGCAGGTAGTGCGAGACCACAAAGAAATGCGCAAAGGAGTTTCAGTGATTCTGTTCCCAGATGACACTATACAAGTGCAAAAGCAACACCGATCCTTCGAAAGCGCAAAAAAAAAAGATGCAGGGACCTGAACTTAAAATATATATTGTTTTTTTCAGTGAGACTAAAGATATTGCATGGTAACAAGTCAAATTTTCCACTGATACTCAACAGGCTTGGGATTGGCTGGAGACATTGGGTACACACGGAATAGCACAAGGAAACCAAGTCGGCGGCCGGAGGGCACAGGGAGAGGAGAGGAGAAAAATGTGGAGACGGCTGGCGACCAGGATGTATCGCAGCAATTAAGGGATGACGCTTAAAGGTACCGGGCCGGGGAAGGAGGGAACAAAACTCACTTTGCATCATGAGACTTCCATCGGAGAAGCCCGAGTATGTTGGGTCAGCGAAAGCAGGAATTGAGTACGAACACGCTACATTTTTTTTCATGGTTGAACAGACCTGAGTATCTTAGCCCAGTGCAGCATTGATTGGACATGGTGTGCCAGGAAGGGTTGCGCCGAACAAGATTGTTTGGGCTCGGGTGTAGGAGCCAGGGTGCGATACAGCTTATGGTTAACTTTATTATATCACACGTCAATACACTACAGGACAAGTGACTACAGGAAGGGGGTGCACGGAGTAAAGAGGCGACTGGACATTAACTGGAGCACTAATGGTTGATGCCATACAGATGGTCTCCTGGTACATTCAAGCACTGAACAACTACATGAAGAGAGCTAGAGTAGGTACATACCTCTGCGCAAAAGGGGAGTGATGATAGCATGCTTACAGGCGACACACTGCCTCCCAGGTGAAGCTGATAAGCTCCGCAAGAAATGGAGGGGCACATTGTACCATGCTGACTCCAGCTCACATACCAGGAGGGTGGGGATATGGCTGGCACTGAAAGCCCTGTATGAGGTGATGGACACCGAGGGATATGTGCCGCTGCCCGTTGGCTTAATGGTCGACCCTTGAAGGTGGTCGGACTGTATTCCCCTAACACTTCTGTTCAGACATGCTACAGAGCAGTAGCACGACTGCCTCAACCCTATTCCGGTACAGCAATGCTTTGGATAGGAGACTTTAATTGTGTGCTGAACAGTGTGCTGGATAGACTCACACCCAACCCGGCTTATAAACAGGGTATGAGAAAGACACTGAAGAAAGCTATGGGTGAACTAGATATGGTAGATGCATGGCGGGTGCAACAGCCGCACTCACAAGAATTCTCACATTATGTGCAGGCGACGTGCGCATATACCAGAATAAATATGGTCTTACTGGACAGCCCATGTATACACCTCATCACGGATATCCGATACATAGGCACAATACGCTCTGACCATTCCTCACTTCAATTCAAATATCAATGCTCTAGGTTTAGGGCAGCACTACCTGCATTGCGGCTGCCGATTCTGGTGCTGCAGGACACTGTTCCAACAGGAAACACGAGACGCCATCAGGTCCTACTTAACATGAAGCGCTAACACCGTGAGTACACGTTGGATAGAATGGGATGCAATGAAAGTCGTAGTATGCAGCATGGCCATGGCAAGGAAGAGGGGACTACACGGCCAAATTTCTGCGACTGAGAAGCAACTCGAACAGCAGCATAAGACAAGGGCAGCCTTACAACTGACACACAAACTCAAGTCGACAATACTTGAAAAAACAAAAACACTGGAAATGGAACAACTACAAAATCGAGACAACAGACAATTACTGCATAGACAGGAGGACAAAGCAGGCAGATTATTAGCCTGGCAGTTCAAGCAAGATAGGATACCAGCAGCCATGACGGCTATTAAGATGAAGCAGGAACAAATTAATAATGCATTTCGAGCCTATTATACATATCTTTACATGCCTCCTCCTATTGCAGGATGCAGCACTTTGTACCCGGTCCAGCTCATCTGCCCACCCTTACACAGGAGCAGAGACTCGTCTTAGAGGAGCCCCTAACACTAGAAGAAATTAAAGGCGCTATAAAGCCATTAAGGAGTTAAATAGGGAGAAAAGCGCCAGGCAAACTGCCAGCAGAATGGTATCAGGTGTTCACCGGCCCGCTGGGGGAGGAGCTACTTCAGGTATACCAAGAAGCATTGGAGATTGGGGAACTACCCAAATCCATGTGGGAGGCCACCATCATCCTCCTTCCGAAACCATGAAAGACCCACATGACTGTAAATTGTTCGGCCGATCCTCTATGCTCAACACAGACAACAAAATACTGGTTAAGGTTCTTGGCAAATGTTTAATACACGTTTGGGACGTGCCCTGCCCTATTTCCAAGTGACACCACTGTGTGATTTTCTTGGGTTTCAGAGTTTAGATAGTGACCTGAATATGAGAAGCTGGAAGATGGGAGGCTACCCCAAATGAGATAATGGGAGGACAGATGCACCCAGACCAAATGGGTTTTATACCGGACAGGGGGACTGCTCTAAATATCTAACGCCTCGTCCGAGTGTTTGGTGTAGCAAAACATTTGATTCAGGAACTAGCAGTAGTGTCACTTGACACCGGAAAAGTAATTGACACAGTCACATGGCACTATCTACTTGAACCACTCAAAACAATGAACTTCAGATCAAAGTTCATAAAAACAGTCTCTATGTTGTGCACCAGGCCACTGGCGAGAGTCCACAATAACAAGATGATCTTGAAGGAATGGGAGCTGGGCAGGGGGACCCGAAAAGGTTGTCTCCTGTCCACCCTGCTGTTTGCACTTGCCAGCGAGTCCTTGACATGTAGGTTGTGGGATGTCCTCAATTATTGGGCGATACTCACATGGGACAGCTGACATGTGTGTTGTTATATGCAAATTACTTATTGGTGTATTTGAGCAACCCTAGGGTATCTCGGCGTGTGTTACTCTGGGAACTAGACGAATTCGGACAACAATCAGGCCTTAGAATCAATAAACTAAAATCTCTGATATATCCCTTGTGGGGATTGAGTGGCACACCAAGAGTTCAACTCTCTGAACTGGACATAGCCTGGGAACTCAACTCTTATAGGCACCTACGCCTCCAAGTAACGGATGACCAGGACAGGTGGACGGCGCTAAATCCAGACAAACTCCTGATACAAAAAACAGATTAGATTATTGGATATCCCTCCCCTTGTCCATGGAGGGCAAAGAAGCCATAGCAAAAATGTTGGTGCTCCCCTGATGCTTATATTTATTTCAATGTAGTATCTTCCCAATCCCTCGGGACATAAGCGCAAAACTCAAATCAGCACTGATTAGCCTGACATGGGGTAAAAAGTGGACCAGAGTTAAAATGGAGTCACTGAAATGCACGTATGAACAGGGCGGACTCTGGATCCCTGATCTGGAAGCATACTATCAGGCCTCACAGTAATATTTCATAGCAGGCTGGTATGATGCAGATAATGGTATAGACAGGGCCCTCCCATGCGGCTCAAAAACGCAGTCAGAACTCATACAGACCATGTACAGAAAGGCTCACCAGTACCTGACAAAAGAATTTTGAGTCTGTCATTGCACGCCTGGGAAATGTTTGGTACACGTTTGGGACGTACCCTGCCCTATTCCCAAGTGACACCACTGTGTGATTTTCTTGAGTTTCAGAGTTTAGATAGCGACCTGAATATGAGAAGCTGGAAGATGGAAGGCTACCCTAACATGGGTGACTTGTACGTAGACAGACGCATGCTCACATGGGACCAGACAAAGGACCTTTTTCAGGTGGAAGTTGGAAATGTATCTATTTTGGGGCCATTTGCTAGATGGCCCAAAAATATGGGGCACCCAAGACGCTGAACCACAAGTCTCAGCGACAAGAACACTGCTTGCTCAGACCCACGGGAGCACAGGGATAATGACCCGCCTTTACCAGGCAATTCGAGCAGATCCTGCCAAGCCTGTGCTGCACACTAAACAGAAATGGCTGCAATGTGCAGTTCCAGAACAAGCAGTGGCAAGACACACATACTCTCATTAAACCTGCTTCCAGCAACAGCAGATTCCGCGTCATACACTTCAACTTTGTTCACTGTACGAATAACCCAGCCATGCTCCATAAATTAGATACACAAAGTCACTCCTTTGCCCCATCCACTTCATCTTTGTTCACTGTATGAATATAACCCCATCCATGCTCCATAAATTAAATACACAAAATCACTCCTTTGTCCCAAATGCGCTCAAAATGGGGCGATGTGCCATCACCTAACATGGACATGCAACAAAATCTAGAGCTACTGGGAACGGGTTGCGGACATATACCGGCATAGGGTAAACCTTGAATACAACACAACCCACAATTCTTCTTATTGGTAATTGGGGTGCCCACTACGAAATGCCCCCCCCCCCCAAAAAAAAGTTTGTTGACTTCACCCTGCTGCTGGCCAGATGGCGACTGGCAATCCTTTGGCTCAGGGCAAGCGTCCAGACAGTGGAAAGTTGGCTACAAGATGCAGCAGAGTGGTGCACAGCTGAGGGGGTGCAAATTAAACTAGTCAGAATTGACCCTAAACCTATTGAAGGCTTGGAACTATGGCACAAACTGCTTTGGGCGCTGAGATTTCCCCTGGATGAACGCCCCCCATGAAAGGGACTCAGACTCCTGATGAAACAAATAATAATAGGCGACATAAGTGATGAGGGACCTGCCCCCCCCCCTCATTGCAGAATACTGTTAGGCAATTTTACTTCATAACCTCTAACTTATGTAACCTGAGAACACAATGACTTGTCCATATGTATGACGTGTGGTTTTGTAATTTGCTGTTGATTGTTGTGAACAGTTCCGTTTATGATTTGACAATGTTGTAACTGGACAACCCTGACAAGGAGATGCTTAGCTTGCAACATAACCATATGCAGCAAATGTGTTGTACTGGATGTAATGGATCACTGACAGAATATCGACATTGAAAATATCGAGGTACAAAAATATCGAAGCAAAAATATCGTTGTCCAGAATATCGAAGTCCTATCTACATAATGGTAAGTACAAAAATATCGAGAAAAAAAATATCGTTGTTAAAAATATCGTTTTTTTTAATGTTTAAAAAATAATGTAAAATAAAGTAAACATACATATAATTAAAAAAACATAGTTAGAATTATTAGAAAATGTTTAAAATTATAAGTAATACATATAATGTAAAAATAAATTAAACATACTTAGGGGCCTATTAGGATGGCGGGCGGAGACACGACCGCGGTGCCGGCGGTGGCAGTAACACCCATTTACCGCACGCCGCCAGCTGTCTCCACGCCCGCCATATTAGGATGGCCACACATTGCACATTTCCCGCCCGCTGCGGTGCGACGCCGACCGCCATCAAAGTGCGCCCACCACCGCAGCGGAGTGAGCCAATCACCACACACCGCCGTGCGGAATGACGTCCCGTACGCCGAAGATATCACGGTGCCGGAAACAGGGCAGCGCACCGCGACGGAGAAAACGCACAGCGAAAGACGGCGGAGACATCACAGCGGAGACAGAAAAGAAGCACCCGGGACACACCTCGATGGATCCTGCCCTACACGCCTTCCCGGTGCTTACATGATACACCACCTGCAAGTTATCCACCGCCGCGGACGCCTCCGCAGGTACGTACAGACACAACAGTGCAAGTAACACAATACACAGCTCCAGGGTGGAAAAACATCGCATGGGAACACCACACACCCCTGTGGGGACAGGCACACAGCCATCACTGCACACACACATGTCCCACCTGTGACAAAAACATCTCGCCACATACTGCCCACCCATGTACCGCATTCATGAACAAATGTCCCGGTTACATCACCGCCGCGGTCAGTGTGCATGAAACCATACACACAACGCAGAGCACAGGGCCAGCGCATGCCAAGGGCACCGTACAAATCGCACAGAGCCACAACTCCATCCACAACACACCAGCTTCCTCCCTGAAGGGACACAACATGTGCCTCCCAAGTGCCACTCCTGCACAACAACCACACAACTACAGCCACACCATGCCCCACGTCCCAACAACTGTATATACAGCCACAGCAGGACCCTTTGCAAAGGAACACATAGCACAGAAGCCCAGGCCCCAGCCAACACACACACCACAACAACATCACACACAAGCCAAGAACACTGAGGCCAGGCACAAAATGTACACACACACAGATGAGGACCAAATACTTCACTGCACACACTACCTGACAAGTCACACACACACACACCACCCTGACTCACAGATACATACACACACCACATGCCAGCAGTAATGGAGGACAACATATAGGAAAGCCAAAGTGAGGTGCCCACAAATGGAAGGGCAGTGACACAACCATCAAGCATGTGTGATGCTCATGCAAGACAAGACACATGTGAGAACACACACAGCCCATCACAGCACACATGGCTGACACAGTCAGTCAACACAAACCACGGTCACCCCAATGCAACAACTCCTGGAGACAGCAAGGACACACATGTATAGGCACAGGGATGTAAGGAAGGCCCTGAACTCAAACACTGACCAGCCACACATAGGCATCCAAATACTGGACAAGACAATGTCTGCTGCACAACACACAGTGACACACTACATGACAGCGAAGTACAAGTAGGATATGTCACACATACCTCCTCCCACAACAGCAACACACAATACTGCCATGTGCACAAAACACAACCACAGGGCTAAACAAGTACACATACAGGCACACCACTCCAGGGTCACACATGGCAGTAGTTGACAATGCAGGTGCACACACATCCACAGGCACAACCAAGTCACCCCTTCACACCATACACTTCTCCACCACCCAAGTGCACACATTGGAAGTAAGCCATGGGACCTGGATAACTCATCACCACAAGATGTCCATACACCGACACTGATTGGCACACAGAAAGGAAGCTCACACAGACCACATGACCCTGGCCTGCCTGCCTGTAAGCCTGTGCCCAAACTCCCACCCTGTGCTGCCATTGCCCACAAACCTGACATGTGTCCACCATAGATAACATGAGCCAAGAAGGAAGATGACAACAAGATTTCATTGCCAACCACCTGCACTGCACCCATAAGTATCACAGTCATGTAGAAATGAAGTGCCTCCCACCCCTGCAAAAAAATGAAATGTGAGACAACCCATTGGCAATGTTGAAGTGGCATACTGAGCCTGTGACACAGTAAACCATGCACACACAGAAACAACTTTATTCAGGAAGGACACTGACACAACTCACTGCAGGACCAACTGTGTTTATTCACAATTTGCATATAGAGACAACAAATTTGGGCAACAGCAAAGCCAGTGGGCATTTCAATATGCACAGTATTTACATGAAAAGATGCACAGGCAGGGGGCAAACAGCAGTAAAACACAAGGCAAGTACAATGTGCAGAGTAGTAACATCAGAAGCTGCACAGGCAAGGGGCAACCAGCAGTGAACAACAAGGCCAGTGGCCAGTCCAAAGTGCAGGTGAGGTACATGAGATGCTGCACAGGCAAGGGGCAAACAGCAGTGAACAAAAAGGCAAAGACATTGTGCAGAGTAGTGACATAAGAAGCTACACAGGGAATGTATGCAAATCTACCATGCCATGCCCAGCAACAGAGTAATGGGCGTGACAATGGGCATCACACGCACCCCTGTGGACAGACAGGTGTGTGAGGGTGACCACCACTCAGATGGGGCTGTCTGTCGGACTTGGAGCTGACTGTGTGTTGGGGTCAGTTGGAGGACTGCCCTGGGCAGTGGGAGTAACAACTGTGGAAGAGCCAACTGTGCATGTGGTAGCTGGGGGGCTGCTTGGACCAGGTGGGGTGGTGGCCCGGGAGGTGGACTCATGCCCTGGTGAGACACAGTGTGTGCCGGAGATTGTGGAGGGGTGCCTCTCCACTTCTTGGGGATCCTGAAAGGCTCCCCTGTCTGAGGATTGAGGGGAACTGGGGCAGACACAACAGGTGACCCCAACACCAAAGCTGATTCTGGTGTGGATGGTGACCCTCCCTCTGGGGACATGCTGGATCCCGCTGTGCGCTTGCCTGGTGTTTGCCGCCGCCCTGCCTCCCTCTGTCCACCAGCTTTGCCCCCTACAGTGTCCTCCCGTGCTGGCTTCACAGGGCTTGGGATGGGAGTGGAGGTCAAGGATGGATTATCCATGGGGCCCTCATCCTGTGTAATGTTTGCAGGCAACACCTTCTCAGTGGGTGTGGAAACTGTCATTTTGCCTCTGCGAGACGTCTTTGGGACAGGTGAGTCTTTGGCAGGGGAGGAAGGTGAGGCCTGTGACCCTGATGCTTTTTTCTTTGCTTTGTGGCCCTTGCTGTCGCTTGATGGGCTTTTCTCTCTGCGCTCTGGGGTGGCCTTACTCTTATGTGGGGATGGTGTCTGCGCCCTAGTACGCTTGGGCTGCTGCTGCTCCTGTGTGCTGCGGGTTCTGTATCGGGACTTTGGGGTCCGTTGAGCATTGTCACTGTCGTCAGAGGTGCACAGTGACACGGGGCCAGACCGAGTGCTGGGAGCCGCTCCTGACTATGTGCCTGTTGCAGGGCTGCTGTCACAGTTGATGACAAGGACTGCACAGTCCGGTGTAGCCCACCTACGTCGGAATGTAAGCCCTCCATGAAAGCTATAACCTGCCCCAACTTTTTGTCGTGCTCTTGGAAGGCATTGAGAAGTGCTGTCTGCACCACACACAGCTGGCGCAATAGCTCGACTGCTTCTGCACTGAGGGCAGCAGGGCTGACATGGGCTGGGGCAGCTGTGCCTGGGGTGAAGGTGACTCTTCCCTTCCTACTCGTGCGGACACGGGCAGCACCAGTGGAGGTTGAAGGGAGGCTGGGCACTGGACGCTGTGTGGCGGAAGAGGAGGCCGAGTCCCCGTTCCCTGTACCCCCCAACATGGATGTGTCACCGCTGGTGTCAGATGAGGTAGAGCTTTGTGTCTCCGGCTGTGAATCCTCTAGCAGACTCCTGTCCCCCTCCTCGGCGCTGGTCACATCTGTCTCAGTCTGCTCCGGTGCGGCTGTTGCACTGGAAGCCTCACCACTGGTGTCCGTCCCCTCTCCCTCTGCACATACGGGAGCTGCTGCATAGGAGAGAGAAGTACTGTGAGATGAGTGGCATCAACAGAACTAACACATGCCAATACATCTGCTTCCTAGAAAGAGGTGTGCAGCACATTGCATGCCACCCTGTGCACACATATATCTTGCCACCCAAAATCTCAACACAACGGTGCATGTCCGCCACACATCCTGCCATAAGTGCCCCAGGTGACTCACACAGCACACCATCCTGCAGTTGGCTCACATCAGACACAGCCCCAAAATGGCCTGTGCACACACACTGTCCCGATGTTGGCAAGATACATACAAAACGCCTCCGCACGCCTGATCCTCGACGTACCACGCCACAGCCACATCACCCCCACTTGAGGAACCTGCACTGGCTCCCCGTCGACAGGAGGATCACCTTCAAACTCCTCACCCACGCACACAAGGCACTCCACAAAACTGGCCCAGCCTACCTCAACAGACGACTCTTCTTCTACGTCCCCAACCGCCAGCTCCGCTCCGCCGACCTCTCCCTCGCCACCGTCCCTCGCATTCGAAGAACAACCACCGGCGGCAGATCCTTCTCACACCTCGCCGCCAAGACCTGGAACACCCTTCCACTAAGCCTACGACAGACCCAAGACCTGCTGACCTTCAGGAGGCTACTCAAGACCTGGCTGTTCGACCAGTAGCAGCATCCCCCCCTTCCCTCTCCCCAGCGCCTTGAGACCCTCGCGGGTAAGTAGTGCGCTCTACAAATTCTGTGATTGATTGATTGATTGATGAACACCACGACATGGTGCACATCACCTACATGTGTGGAGCAGTAGGGGACCACACAGACTACAACATACCAGCCCACAATGACCCTGCACACATGCCATCCACCGTATCGAGTCCATGGGCACATCTACTGTTGCACATTGGCCTCAGATGTCTGACTGGTAGACATCTGAGGTCTGGAATTGCACGCATTCATTGAAACGCATTCACAGTTGGCACACTGGCATTCCCATCCATCTGAATTCACACACTACCCCACAGCAGAAGGTACCTGAAGGCCACAACTCCAAATGTAAGAGAGATGCACAGTGCTAAAACTCACTTCATGAAGCACCGTTTGGGTAAAAGCATGGCACATACACCCAGCACAGAGGCCACTCCCAAAACATTGCACCACACAACCAACGTCACACAGCTGACAATTTGCACACTCTGTAGACACATGCACCCACTCCCAGCCAAAGGCAGCCTGCAACACATACTCACCCCTGGCTCGCTGCTGATGCTCCTTCAG
This sequence comes from Calotriton arnoldi, assembly GCA_963921515.1. Taxonomy (NCBI): domain Eukaryota; kingdom Metazoa; phylum Chordata; class Amphibia; order Caudata; family Salamandridae; genus Calotriton; species Calotriton arnoldi. The sequence continues at coordinate 195,378 of CAWUFW010015219.1, read as the reverse complement.
TTGTCTGTCCAGCTCAGGTTGTTGACAGCCAGGATGCGGGCCATTAGTGGTGTCATGCTGCGCCTAGCCAACCTGCCAGTCTGAGGGAGCAGCCCCAGCGTCATCTCGGCCACGTTCTTGCTCAGCCGGCAGATGTCGTCCCACCTTTATGACAGTGGGTGCGCCTTCGGTTTGACACACCCAGATCCCGGACTCTGGAGGCAATGGCCCTCCACACGGCTTTACGCTGGTGGACCTTCAGCTGCAGGCATGGGAGACAAGAGGGGTGAGGTTCCAGTGACACAGTGCACAATGACAACACAACGAAAATGCAGTAGCACGACAGTGACTCATCCAAAACTCCAGCTACAACTGTCACATAGCCAACAATTGCTGTGAACATGGTGCAATGTCATTGGTCAATCAGACGTACAGGCATGCATGTTCGATGGTGGACACAGTACCTCCACATCCCATTCACATGCAGGATACCAACACAGCAAGCAACGTGTAGTCTGGCTGCAGCTACTGTCTGCAGTTACCTACAACTACACATAGAGAAGATAGCAAAACATGTGTCTTGTTGTTGGACTCAGTGTGTCCAACACTGCGCATTCCTAAGTGTCCTAGCCCTGTGAAAGCCTCACTGTGTTCTGGAACTCACATAGAGTGACAACAACTGTCATACACACACCCTTCTCCCACGCCTTCTCCTGTGCAATCTACATGGCAGAGATGGGACTTAGATGAAGAGGCGTGACCCAAACACACATGGAACACACTGTACATGCAGTGATGTGGACGTGTGGCATTCGGCGGGGACTGTGCAGGGCAGGTGGACTGACACTGAGTGGGTTAATTTGGAGCAACACAGCCATTCACACAAACGATAACTGGCCAGACTCCTGCATCACCAAAATGCAGCTGCACTGTATGGCTGACACTACAGGACATGTCCCTCTACTCAGGATAGGCATGCAGGGTAACGTGTGAAAGAGCACACCAAGCCCTTCCCGCTGTAGTAAACATGATAGGCAGTGCATGTCAGAGCCCCACAACCACTGACACATACCGAAGCACCTCCACCCCACGTGTGCACACCCTGCACTCTCACTCACAGTCTGGGAGACTTACCACGACATTAGGGCCGCCATAAAGCCTTGGGTACTGTGCAAGCACCCCGTCTACCAGGACCCCAAGCTCCTCACTGGTGAAGGGACTGGCACGGATCTTCTGAGTCCTCGACATCACAATGGACATGTGGCAGCAGCAGCACGTTGAGGGTGGCAGCCAGCAGTTCCTTGAGGCAGCAGCAGCAGGTGGAGGGTGGCAGCCAGCAGTCCCTTGAGGCAGCAGGTGGAGGGTGGCAGCCAGCAGTCCCTTGAGGCAGCAGGTGGAGGGTGGCAGCCAGCAGTCCCTTGAGGCAGCAGCAGCAGGTGCAGGGTGGCAGCCAGCAGTCCCTTGAGGCAGCAGCAGCAGGTGGAGGGTTGTCAGTCAGCAGTCCCTGGTAGCTGTGGGAATGTGGTGCACCCTCCCACACATATATAGGCCCCTGGGGCTGTGTCAGTGGTCCCAGGGTGCTGCAATTGGTGTACCAGGTCTGCCTCATTCAAATACATCCAATGTCCGCCTCCGCGGTGGCGGTGCACGCCTACCGTGATTTTCAAACTCGCATCAGGCTACCGCGAGGCTGCTTCCCATTGGCTGCAAGGGCATGGTCCATGCCGGTGACACACCGTAGGGTCCATGTGCGCGCTACCGCGGTGGTGCATCTTTTGAATGCCTCCAGTGACCGCCTCCGCGGGGGTGGTGCACGCCTACCGCGATTTTCAAACTCGCATCAGGCTACCGCGAGGCTGCTTCCCATTGGCTGCAAGGGCATGGTCCATGCCGGTGACACACCTCAGGGGCCAGGCGGTAGGCACCGCCATATGTCTGCCAGACAGTGACTGGAGTGACCGTGATTTGGGTAGCGGTGCATGGTGACCGCCATTGTCACATACATATCTGGCGGTGTCACCCGCGATCGTGCCTGGGTTATGGGCGGTGCCACACCTCAGTCATCAAGCGGTAGGCACCGCCATATGTCTGCCAGACAGTGCCTGGAGTGACCGTGATTTGGGTAGCGGTGCATGGTGACCGCCATTGTCACAAACATATCTGTCGGTGTCACCCGCGATCGTGCCTGGGTTATGGGCGGTGCCACACCTCAGTCGTCAAGCGGTAGGCACCGCCATATGTCTGCCAGACAGTGCCTGGAGTGACCGTGATTTGGGTAGCGGTGAATGGTGACCGCCATTGTCACATACATATCTGGCGGTGTCACCCGTGATCGTGCCTGGGTTATGGGCGGTGCCACACCTCAGTCGTCAAGCGGTAGGCACCGCCATATGTCTGCCAGACAGTGCCTAGAGTGACCGTGATTTGGGCAGCGGTGCATGGTGACCGCCATTGTCACATACATATCTGGCGGTGTCACCCGCGATCGTGCCTGGGTTATGGGCGGTGCCACACCACAGGGGCCAGGCGGTAGGCACCGCCATATGTCTGCCAGACAGTGCCTGGAGTGAGCGTTAATGGAGTTGTGGAGTAGCTGTGCTGCACCTAACGTGTCCTCCAGCTCTCTGCATAGGCCAACATGTACAGTGCCCAGTGTCTCAACAAGTGAAGGGTCCTCATGAGGGCAAATGCACAGAAGGGACATGTCACTCCACGTCACCAACACATACCATATATGGGTCGCCAGTACATTGCATGGGCACATACACTCGCACATGTCACATGTGCTGTGTAATGAAATGTAGACTGTCCAGTTAATGTGTTGCATAGCACATGTAGATAATGGTCAATGTCTGTGTGTGCAATGTAACGCAGACTGTCGTCTCATTTTCTGAACTAGGGGCATCAGCAACTGGCACATTGTCCAATGCACATGCACACACGTGTCCCCCACGCTCAGCCGGTGGTCAGTGTGTAGTTGAAGTGTGCCATGTGCAACCTGTTTTGGTAGGTGTATCAGGGCCAGCAACATGGTGTGTTCGGGTAGTATTGCAATTAGTAACATATGCTGGGGGTCATACTCACAGGTATGCACACATATCTGTTAGTATATCACACTGTGCATGCGAATGAGCCGGAGGGGTGCACAGATAATTGCTGCTGGTAAGAGGATAGGTGTACGAGTAGTGTGCCTGATGTGTACCTACTTGTGAAGTGCCCTGTCGGTTAATGGTGCATGTTGTAAGACTTGGGAATGTGTCTGTTGGAAAAATTGATGTGATGTACATTTCATGGTCTTCTGCATTGACATCTGTTCACTGTGATCTGTCCTAGGAGGAGGAGGCCCAATATCCATCGTCCGTTAACAGTCTTGGCAGACATGGAGAATGAGGATATAATCCGCAAATTCAGGCTGGACCGACAAACCCTGCAGAACCTATGTGCCATGTTGGAGCCCCACCTGCAGCCACGTCGGACATATCCAACAGCTTTCACCGCAACATCTAAGGTGATGGCATGCCTGCATTTCTTTGCAACAGGCTCATTCCAGCACACGGTCGCAAGTGCAGGCGGGATGTCACAGCCGATGTTCAGCATGGTGCTGAGGGATGTCCTGTCGGCCATGATGCTGAACAAAGACAGATATATCCATTTTCCCAGGGGGCCTGAGTTGGTGGCTGTGAAGGGCGATTTCTATGCCCTTGGACATATCCCCCATGTCATTGGTGCAAATGATTGCACACATGTTGGGCTTGTGCCACCACAGGCACGTGAACAGGTTTACCGCAATAGGAAGCATTCACACTCGGTAAATGTTCAAGTGGTGTGCCTGGCGGACATGATCATCTCACACGTGTGTGCCAAGTTTCCCGGCGCAGCCCATGATGAACCAAAGGGGATGATGGACGGAGTGTTGAACATTGCAAGCACTCACTCCCAGTCAACTGATCTGGGTTTAATCCATCATCATTCTTTAGCTCACTCCGCCACCCCAGTTCAGACATGGCCATATGCAAATCAGTCTGACCCTGTGCCTCATGGGAACAGTCCAGCCCGAACTGCCAAGCCATGTCTTCCCTGGACCAGAAACAAGCATCCTGGGACCGGTTTCTGGCTTACAGCCGTCATCAGCCAGGCTATCTTGAATCCAGTGGCAAAGTGAGCAAGGGACCCACGTCTGGGCATGACCCTGCCAACTTAGGGCGAACATAGCAAAACCAAAGGGGATGATGGACGGAGTGTTGAACATTGCATGCACTCACCCCAGTCAACTGATCTGGGTTTAATCCATCATCATTCTTTAGCTCACTCCGCCACCCCAGTTCAGACATGGCCATATGCAAATCAGTCTGACCCTGTGCCTCATGGGAACAGTCCAGCCCGAACTGCCAAGCCATGTCTTCCCTGGACCGGAAACAAGCATCCTGGGACCGGTTTCTGGCTTACAGCCGTCATCAGCCAGGCTATCTTGAATCCAGTGGCAAAGTGAGCAAGGGACCCACGTCTGGGCATACCCTGCCAACTAAGGGCGAACATAGCAAAACCAAAGGGGATGATGGACGGAGTGTTGAACATTGCAAGCACTCACCCCAGTCAACTGATCTGGGTTTAATCCATCATCATTCTTTAGCTCACTCCGCCACCCCAGTTCAGACATGGCCATATGCAAATCAGTCTGACCATGTGCCTCATGGGAACAGTCCAGCCCGAACTGCCCATGATGCCCACATCTTGCGCAGCAGCATCGTTCCTCAGCTGATGGCCAATCTGCTTCCTGAGCGTGCATGGCTTGTGGGTGAGTATGCATAGTGGATTAGAGTGGTGTGTGTGTGACATGCTGTTGTGTTGCATTTTGGGACTGCAAGGTTAATCTGTGTCTCTCACACCCAGGTGACTCGGCATATCCGAACCGCCTGTGGTTGCTGAGCCCATTGCGGAATCCCGTCACGCCAGCTGATGTGCGATACAATGATGCCCATGGGAGGACACGGCGTGTGATAGAACGGACATTTGGTCTCCTAAAATCAAGATTTCGGTGCCTGGACCGTACTGGAGGTGCCCTTATGTACTCGCCAGGGAAGGTGTGTCAGATAGTGGTGGCATGCTGCATGCTCCACAACCTGGCCATTCGCAAGGCAATACCCCTGATCCTGGATGACGATGATGAGCAGCCAAGGCCGCCGCCTGCAAATCAACCCGGATCCAGTGACGAGGGCAGTGGAGAGGAGGAAGGGGTCGACATGCGTCGACAGCTCATCACCCGCTATTTCACTTGAAGGTGAGTGACGATGTAGAAGGGACAAAATGGTCTGATGGTGTTGCTGTTGCTGTGTGGGTGTATGTGAGCTTGCTGACTGCAGCTTGGTGTTGACTCATTGCTGCCTGCCAATGTATGTGTGATTGGTTAGTGTGATACAGAATGTCTCTATGGTGACTGTTGCTCTGTGTAAAGTTTGTAGATCTGAGTACCTTGTTGACAAGTGTTGTGTGATGGGTGCAATGCCACACCCATACAAGTGACTCTTGTTCTGCGGTTTTCCCTAGGTCCCTTCAGCATCTCACTTGTTACCTACATTCCATTCCCCTGGACCATGTCCTACACGGTGAAGGTTGCACATCCTGTATTAAAGACAGTGCAGACACAACAACATGTGTGTAAGGTGTATTTATTTACAACTGTGACATGCGAGGGTGGAGAAGATGTGAAGGGGGGAATTGAAGAAGTGAGTTGACAGTCATGGTAGATGAGATACTTGAGTAGTCCCCACAAGGATGTGGAGACCCAGTCCAACAGATAGATGCCATTCACATGGCAGTGTGGTGAAGGATAGTCCAAAAGGTCAATGCAGTGGTGCAGTGGTCTGCCATCATGGCTGGCTCGGGGACTAGCGTTTGGCAGGTGCTTTGGCACGTGAGTCCCCCTGGCCTTTCCTTGGACGGCCCCTCTTGCGCTTGACTGGAGCGGCCACTGCTGCAGGGGCAGTGGTGTCTGAGGACTCACCCCCCTCTGTGGACGCAGGGGAGGATGATGAAGTGTCATCCTGCTGCCCAACAGGGGGAGGCGGAGGGGTAGAATGTTGCGCTTGCCTGTCCCTCAGAACCGCCACTAGCTGCCCCAAGAGGTCCACAATCTGTCCCATGCGTGTGTCCATGGAACTCAGCAGCAGGAGGTGCTCCCGAGATTCTTCCTCTAACCGGCCCATTCGTCCCTGTGCCTGTTGGTAGGCCCCAAGGACTCTGTCGATGTGGCCCAGGGCTTCCATCCCAGGATCAGTCCCCCTCTGCATGACCCTGTCCCGACCAGCTGCACTGCTGCCACGGTCCTGTCCGGTCCTCACATTGGCCCGCTGCATCCTCTCCCTGGCCTCCGCAGTCGATGTGGTGGGCTGCTCAACCCCTGGGGCAGGCAGGGTGTTGCGGACAGCTGTGGTGGTGGTGGTGATGGTAGTGGTTGACACACAGGCCATGACAGCAGCTGTCAGAGGATGGTCAGGGGCTACAGCTGATGTGGTTGGGGGGACAATGGGTGCCTGGGACTGGTTGCGGCCTGCCACACCAGATGGGCCAGCATGGAGCTCCTCATCCAAGGAATCCAGGGAGTCCTCATCCAGTTGTCTCTGTTCCGGGGGGGGACTGGCTCTGCAGGGTGGTGTCATCCTCTGCAGTGAGTTCTTGGTCACCTGTGGGTCAGATGAGAAATGGTCATTGTGTTGCACCCATCAAAGTTTGTGTTAGCAGTGTTACATCAACTGTTTGTACATCCAGCAGTTGTTCACTGTACAAATTGGCATTGACCGACATCCAGTGATGCATTACAAGCTGTTGTGGTACATGCATTACTTGTCCATATTGGGAGTTGTCAAGACATGACATGCACAATATAATTTTTTGACATTGACAGTCTAATGTTGGCATCATGTTATTGATCAATCATATGTCATCCATTTACGCGTATGTGTCACTTGCAGAGCCCTTGCAGCGGTTTACTCTGCACAGTGAGTGACCATTGTAGTTTCATGCATACCTTTTCAATGTGGTGTAGATATCTGTATTTGCAATTCCAGACATGCTTAAGTTTGCTTTAATTAGATCCTAGGTGGTCTGGACCACTGCTACTGTCAAATGGCATGTAGTGGTGTGCATGGTTGTGCTCGGAGTTCCATCTACATGTGTTTCAGTCATTCACACTTTGGTTCCTGTCACAGTTTCATTTTCTTAGGTGTGTGCACACTATAGCTGCCAATACTATCTGGGTGTGCAGTTGTGCATTGAGAGGCCTGGTGTCCTATGCCAACATGTTTTTTTAAATGCATATCTGGCTGCATGTTGTGGCTGTTGATATGTTGTGTTTGCTGTGTTTTCCTTGTATTTGAGAGACATCTCTGTGTGTGTATGATGAGGGCTTCCATCTTGGTCCAGTGTGGGACAAGTCAGCATGATATGTCCACATGCCAGTTCTTTTGAAGTGTACATTGCAATGACTGACACATGCATGTTGGTGCCAGGAAGTAATGGGTCTTGTGTGCTGGCGGTCAGGTGGGCCCGTGTGAGTTGTTGTGCAAGCTTCCCAGTTCCACACACCCCGACCTGTGAGATGCGGTTACCTACCTGTGAGTTGGGTGGGTAGCATACATTGCCTGCCACATGCTTCTTATTGGGGGTGTAGTGTCCCATCCTCCATAGTGGTGGAACAGCATGCATGTTGCATTTTGTGGGACAGATAGCCAAACACACTACACCGTCTCACTGTGTAGATGGCTAACTACCGTTTGAGGTGAAGGTGAGCAATGACATGGCTATGTGACTTGGTAGAAATCTTTGGATGGAATGTGCGTGTGGTGAGCATGATGTGTGTGTGGCTTTTTGTACCCATTGATTTCAGATTACATTTGGTCATGGGGTATAGCCCCCATCACTGTTGTCCCAGCTATCTGGCTGTGGGGTTCACTCCCCCGACATTTGAAGGCACAATAGGGCAAGGGGTATAGTCTTGTAGCACAGTGGTGACATACAGCAGGGTGAAGATCTCACCCAGCATACATTTCCACACTGTAATGGTTTCATGGTATTTGTGGACCTGAGAACATGAGCACAGTACTGGTGAAGCAGTTGTTCCAGGGCATCCATACACTGACATGTTGTGGTCAACAGTGGTGTGTGTGTGTGAGATGTACTCAGCCCTCTGCAGACAATGTGTGGTTTTGGGGCCAGACTATACCAGCACTGTTCAGACAGACAGTGTGAGATGTGAACATTGTCAATGCATACACACATTGGTGGTCCAAACAAGACACCTTTGACAATTTAATTCAGACAAGGTGCTGTTCTGCAATTCAGTGCAGCACTGTGGTAGCTGGGTGTGTTGCAGGACATTTGGGATGTGCTTAGTTTAGCATTGTGAGTCCCAGCTGCAGTGTAGTTTTTGGGTGCACTGCACTTCCACTGTTTACATTGCAACACTGTGGTATGACATGGGTGATTTGCACTTTGCCATACAAACGGCCAGACACTGCTGCAGGGCAGCATGATCGTTGTTAGTGTTGCAGTGTGTGATGCCTGGCACAGTGTACACAATGTGGGTCATTTTTGAACAGAGACTTGTGCATGGTGACTACAACACAACTGTTTTGCATTATTTGTGTTGGTGACTGTGGACAAAGTGGCATGGTGTCATGTGCGGCTGCACAGACGTCACATGCCTATGAGTGGGACTAGTGCTCCATCCTGCTCAGCTGTGGGACAAGGGGGCCAGGTGGGAGTTGTAGTGCAAGCCTCCCAAACACCCACCCACCTCCCTGTAAAGATGGCTACCTACCTGTTAGGTGAGGGTGTAGCACACAATGGCTGAGGCATGCTTCTGGGTGGGGGCAGTGCTACATCCTGCTCAGCTGTGGGACAAGGGGGCCAGGTGGGAGTTGTAGTGCAGGCCTCCCAAACACCCACCCACCTCCCTGTAAAGATGGCTACCTACCTGTTAGGTGAGGGTGAAGGACACAATGGCTGAGGCATGCTTCTGAAGGGGGAGGGCTACATCCTGCTCAGCTGTGGGCCAAGGGGGCCTGGTGGGAGTTGTAGTGCAGGCCTCCCAAACACCCACCCACCCACCCACCCACCTCCCTGTAACGATGGCTACCTACCTGTTAGGTGAGGGTGTAGCACACAATGGCTGAGGCATGCTTCTGGGTGGGGGGAGGGCTACATCCTGCTCAGCTGTGGGCCAAGGGGGCCTGGTGGGAGTTGTAGTGCAGGCCTCCCAAACACCCACCCACCTCCCTGTAAAGATGGCTACCTACCTGTTAGGTGAGGGTGTAGCACACAATGGCTGAGGCATGCTTCTGGGTGGGGGCAGTGCTCCATCCTGCTCAGCTGTGGGACAAGGGGGCCTGGTGGGAGTTGTAGTGCAGGCCTCCCAAACACCCACCCACCTCCCTGTAAAGATGGCTACCTACCTGTTAGGTGAGGGTGAAGCACACAATGGCGGAGGCATGCTTCTGGGTGGGGGCAGTGCTCCATCCTGCTCAGCTGTGGGACAAGGGGGCCTGGTGGGAGTTGTAGTGCAGGCCTCCCAAACACCCACCCACCTCCCTGTAACGATGGCTACCTACCTGTTAGGTGAGGGTGTAGCACACAATGGCTGAGGCATGCTTCTGGGTGGGGGGAGGGCTACATCCTGCTCAGCTGTGGGCCAAGGGGGCCTGGTGGGAGTTGTAGTGCAGGCCTCCCAAATACCCACCCACCTCCCTGTAAAGATGGCTACCTACCTGTTAGGTGAGGGTGTAGCACACAATGGCTGAGGCATGCTTCTGGGTGGGGGCAGTGCTCCATCCTGCTCAGCTGTGGGACAAGGGGGCCTGGTGGGAGTTGTAGTGCTGGCAGCATGTACACATGTACCCATGGTGATGTTGCTAACTACCTTTGGGGGATTCAGGGGGAGTGTCTGTTGTATCTGTGAGAGATGTGTTGGGGGAGTGTTGTGCACATGAATGAATTTGAACCCAGGAGGTATTATTTTGTAATAGTGCAAGACAGTACATTTGTGTGATGTTAGGCATTTGTTTGTACTTACCAGCCTCCTCTCCCCTGGGTATTCCTGAGAGGCTCTCTGGATGTAGAATGCCAAGCACCTTCTCCTCCCATTCAGTGAATGTTTTGAGTGGAACGGGAGGGCCACTGCCTGTCCTGTGAGCCAGCTCATGGTTCTTGGCTCTCTTCTTTTTGACCACTGCCTTCAGATCATGCCACCTCTTCACGATTTCATCTCTATTGCGTGGCACGGTCCCTACTGCATTGACCTTCTCTACTATCCTTCTCCACATTTGCGTCCTTGTTGCTAGTGGTGTCTGTTGGACCTGGTTACCAAACAATTATGGTTCTACCCTGATTATCTCATCGACCATGACCCTCAACTCACTCTCAGTGAATTTGGGCATTCTCTGTGGTGACATGGTGTGTGATGTGTCAAGGTGTTTAGGGTGCAGGTTTGGAAGTGGTAGTGATGGTTGTGATGTGTATGGTGTGTGCTGTGCAAAGGTGTTAGAGGTGCAGGTGTGGAAGTAGTGGTGGTGGTGGTGATGTGTGTGTGTTGTGCAGATTTGCCTCTCCTGTCATCTGTGGTGGATGTCCCCTCAGTTGTGGAGTTTTGCAAAGGATTGTGGTATGTTGGGGGCTGGATTTATACTGGTGTCTGTGGGTGTGTCAGGATGGGGTATTGGTAGCAGGTGTGGTGTGTGTGTGAACCTGGGATTTGTAGTTTTGGAGTTTACCATGGGGGTGTGTCTTTGGGCTGTGTTAGCTATTTTTGGGGGCATGCCTTGTTTGGTTGGTGCACTTTGTGGCCATGTTGTGTGTTTTTCTAGCGACCGCCATTTTTTTAACGGAGCGTCCGCAGTGGTGGCTCGGCTACGGCGCTTCCACCGTCTCACTGATTCTTCAATGTTGTCGACCGCGGCGGTCGGAAACAGCGCTCTGCACCGCGGGGATGTCGGGAATATCATAATTTCGATGGCGGTGTCTCCGCTGTGGTTGCGGTCGTTTGGGCTGTTTCCGCTGCGAAACCGACCGCCGCGGATGGGTTTGGGCCTTCTCCGCAGGCGAATGGCGGTTTCTCGGGTCTCCTTTCCGCCGCGGTTGGATTTTTACAGCCGAGGATCCTAATCTAGCCGTCGGTTTTCCCGCGGTAGCGGCGGGCGGTGTTTTCCAGCTACCATGGCGGTCGGTTGTTTTTCCGTCCGCCATCGTAATGACCTCCTTATATATAAAATATAATATATATATTTACTTAATTTTGATAAATAATTATTTTAATAAATTATAAATTGTTAGAAACATATTAAAAATTATAAATACATATATATACACTTACACCAATAACATAAAAATAAAATATATATAATAAATTAAAATATTTAAATATTTTTAATCTTTTTAAAATACATTTTACACTACATTAACTAAAACAGTAGAGAAAATATTGGATAGCGGAGGGGATAAAATTACTATTCCCACTCCAGAGAGTGCAACAGTAGGGAAAGTGTTGGATAGCGTAGGGATAAAAATTACTATTCCCACTCCAGTGAGTGCAACAGTAGGGAAAGTGTTGGATAGCGAAGGGTAAAAAATGACTATTCCCACTCCAGTGAGTGCAACAGTAGGGAAAGTGTTGGATAAAGTAAAGGTAAAAATTACTATTCCCACTCCAGAGAGTGCAACAGTAGGGAAAGTGTTGGATAGCAAAGGGGTAAAAATTACTATTCCAACTTCAGTGAGTACGACAGTAGGGAAAGTGTTGGATAGCGTAGGGGTAAAAATTACTATTCCCACTTCAGTGAGTGCAACAGTAGGGAAAGTGTTGGATAGCGTAGGGGTAAAAATTACTATTCCCACTCCAGAGAGTGCAACAGTAGGGAAAGTGTTGGATAGCGGAGGGGTAAAAATGACTATTCCCACTCCAGTGAGTGCTACAGTAGGGAAAGTATTGGATAGCGGAGGTGTAAAAATTACTATTCCCACTCCAGAGAGTGCAACAGTAGGGAAAGTGTTGGATAGCGGAGGGGTAAAAATGACTATTCCCACTCCAGTGAGTGCAACAGTAGGGAAAGTTTTGGATAGCGGAGGGGTAGAAATTACTATTCCCACTCTAGTGAGTGCTACAGTAGGGAAAGTATTGGATAGCGGAGGTGTAAAAATTACTATTCCCACTCCAGAGAGTGCAACAGTAGGGAAAGTGTTGGATAGCATAGGGGTGAAAATTACTATTCCCACTACAGTGAGTGCAACAGTAGGGAAAGTGTTGGGATAGCAGAGGGTTAAAATTAATATCTCCAAAAAATTTAAATTAAAATAAAAAAGAAACAAAATAGCAACTACAATACAAAAATTGTTAATAAAACAAAAATAAAAACCATATAAAAATATTAAAAAATTCCAAAAGATAGAAAAATACTAAAAATTAATACAAACAATTTATAAAAGTTTAAAAACAACATTTTACAAACAAATAACTATCTTTAAAATAAATTTATTATAATCAAAAAAATATGTATTAATGATTTTTAAATAAATTACTTCACACCATATTCCCCTATAAACGCACAAACTCCTACAGATTTGACACAATTAACATATTTACCAATTCATTATTTATAATTTTCAAACAATTAATAATTAATTATTAATAAATAAATTACCACAAACACTATAAAATCGAAAAATAAAATAAATACTAATAAATAAAATATTTTAATTACTTTATTTTAATTAAATTACTTCCCACCCTATTCCCCTATAAACCTACAACCCGCTTCTTAAAAAAATAACACTATTAACATAATTATCAATTAAAACATTATTAAAAATGAATAACCAATTAATAATTATTTAATAATAAATTAATTATAAATACAAATAAATAAAAATTACAAATTAATTTATTATAATTAAATTACTTCCCACCCTATTCCCCTCTAAACCCACAACCTGCTCCTAAAAAAAATAACACAATTAGTATAATTATCAATTAATCAATTAATAAAAATTAATAACCAATTAATAATTATTTAATAATAAATTAATTATAAATACTAATAAATAAAAATTAATAATTACTTTATTATAATTAAATTACTTCCTACCCTATTCCCCTATAAACCCACAACCCGCTACAGAACTAAAATATGCAAAAATTAATTAACATAAAATTAATTACTGCTAAAAACTTAACACATACATTAAAAAAAAGCTATACCTATACAAAAAAATTACATCACATACTTTTAACACACATACTAAAATACAGAACACTAATATAAATATCGATATTATTAACAACGATATTTTTACAAACGATATTACTGTCTTCGATATTAAAAAAACGATATTTCTTACCTTACTGTCGAGATTCTGTACCACGATATTCTTGCAGTCTTTATTCTTGTTCCTCGATACTTAAAACTCGATATTATGGTACTTCGAAAAAAACAACTCGATATTCTGTCTGTGCACCGGATGTAATGTCTGAAAACATAATAAATAAAACTTTAAAAAAATGAACAGAAAATGAAACTAAAAGAGTGCAGCCTCAAACTGCATCTGTTAGATCGGTTCCTTGTATATTGGAGGTTCCAGGTTCCTTCTTGAAAAACCTATGCAAACTGGTGTCACCCGTAGTTGGTTGTCTGCAGTAGGAAAGCAAAGGTGACCGTTAATGGGACATAGTTTATATTATAGACATGATGGTCACAAGTTATACCGATGCCCAGTCAGGCCACATAAATCTCCAGGAAATAAGTAAGCCCATGCTTTGAGGAAAAATTTGGTAAATTATCACCTCCTCAGATCATGTCTTCAACACCATAAAATGAACTCGGAGAATAATCATTATTTTCTCTTGCCTGTAACTATATTTTCTAGAGAGTCATCTCCAATATCAATAATGGCGTTATTAGATTACAAAGCCAGGTAGAATAATCATGTACAAAGGGGGACATTACGATGGCGGGCGGACAAAGTCCGCCCGCCACCGTAACGGTGAATGGGACCGTCCGCCATAGGAGCGGCGGTCCCGCTGTGGGTATTAGGATGCCACCGCCACGGTGGCGGTGGCATCCCTATTCCCAGCATTGTGGCGGGCGGTGCTCAGAGCACCGCCCGCCTAATGCTGAGAATGCACGTTGAGCATTCACATGCACAAGGTGACAGGCACCGCGCAGTGCCTGCCACTTTGTCCATGCCAATGCAGGGGGGGTACCATAGGTACCCCCCATGTGCACCCCCCACACCCTTCAGCATCTTGGGGCCCACAACGGGCCCCCGAAAGTGTAATCCGCCTGGCTTTCCATGGCGGAGTCTCCGCCATGGAAAGCCCTGCACCGCCGCTCATCATAATATGGATGGCGGTGTCTTGCAGACACCACCACCATGTTATGTATGTTTTCCGCCCGGTCAACGAGTCAACTGGTGGAAAAGCGGCGGACGGTCTTTCCGTCCGCCGAGGACCCCCCAGCCATCATAATATGGCGGGGGAAAATGTTAGGCGGGCGGTTTGAGATAGCGGGCGGATCGCCACCGCCATACGGGCAGTGGCGATCCGCCCGTTATCATAATGACCCCCAAAGATTGGTACGTAAAGAATAAACTTCCCAGACAAACTAAGAGCAAGGCTTATATAATTCATATGGTTGATGCTACTCCATTTGTTTGTGGTCCTGTTACAGATTGTGCTGTTCCCTTGCTGGTTATGTTATTTGATTAAGCAAACACAAGGAGATGATGGCACGAGCGCTGAAATTTTTCAGACACTCAGCCCCAGTCACAGATCTGTGTTGAATCCATCATCGTTCTTTAGCTCACTTCGCCACCCCAGCTATATGCAAATCAGTCTTGACCCTGTGCCTCATGGGAACAGTCCAGACCAAACTGCCAAGCCAGGTCTTCCCTGGACCGGAAACAAGCATCCTGGGACCGGTTTCGGGGTAACACTCCTCATGAGCCAGGCTAGCTTAAATCCATTGGCAAAGTGAGCAAGGGACCCACGTCTGGGCATACCCTGCCAACTTAGGGCAAACAAAGCAAACAAGGAGATGATGGACGGAGCGCTGATACTTTTCAGACACTCACCACCAGTCACCGATCTGGGTTGAATCCATCATCGTTCTTTAGTTCACGTCACCACCCAAGTTCAGACCCAGCTATATGCAAATCAGTCTTGACCCTGTGCCTCATGGGAACAGTCCAGACCGAACTGCCAAGCCAGGTCTTCCCTGAACCGGAAACAAGCATCCTGGGACCGTTTTCGGGTAACACCCCACATCAGCCCGGCTAGCTTGAATCCAGTGGCAAAGTGAGCAAGGGACCCACGTCTGGGCATACCCTGCCAACTTAGGACAAACAAAGTAAACACAAGGAGATGATGGACGGAGCACTGAAACTTTTCAGACACTCACCCCCAGTCACAGATCTGGGTTGAATCCAACATTGTTCTTTAGCTTACTTCGCCTCCCCAGTTCAGACACAGCTATATGCAAATCAGTCTTGACACTGTGCCTCATGGGAACAGTCCAGACCGAACTGCCAAGCCAGGTCTTCCCTGGACCGGAAACAAGCATCCTGGGACCGGTTTCGGGGTAACACCCATCATCAGCCAGGCTAGCTTGAATCCAGTGGCAAAGTAAGCAAGGGTTTGCTTTCTTTGCCCTACGTTGGCAGGGTATGCCCAGACGTGGGTCCATTGCTCACTCTGCCACTGGATTCAAAAGGATCTTTGACTTACCTGATGGTCATCGCTCCAGTTTCTTCATCATGACGAATCCTGGAAGTAGATGCTGGTGATTCTTGACCTGATCTGCTGCTGTCTTTTGTCCACACATCTCTGGTGTCCTGTATAACGCTATGGGAACCTGTGGAAACAAGATTGAAAGAATCCTTACCAACAGAGGACTGCTATATTAGTGTTGCGTGAATTTGTACTTACAGTATTGGATACTCTGAGTGCTCACCTAAACCTCCGTTTTGTAGTCCCTGAAAATAAAGACAATATGTAGTTTAATGGGGAAAATTGCACTTTCTACTCTCTAAAGAACTTTTTACTTTTCCTTTTCGGACTTAGAGACTTTAACTTGTTTTTTCTTTCCTCTAGCCTGGTCTGCACTAATAGTCTGTCATAAGAAATAGGACGGAAGATTACTGGGAACAATTCAATAATTCTCAAATTGATTATTTAATATGACCTCCCTTAAAGATATGTTAGCTAATAAAAGGAATTCTTAGAGGGGACTATTTTTAAAAACACATTGTTTTAGAAAAGGCTCATTTAAATCACATTATTCGTTTTTTTTGTATGTGGTACATTTTGTTGCCCCATCATTTACTGAATCCAAAGTGGGAAAGAGGGAAGTTTTAGGTAAGCAAGGTACAATGGGGAATGTCAGTGCAGTGTAAAACCTGTATCAGGATTTTCTGAAACTTACACATTGTTATTTTGTTTTTTTATGTACAGATGTGTACATATTTGCTTTAGCACCTAGAATGGGGAATCAATTTGAAGATGGTCTAGATATACCTCACCAGAGAGGGACCAGGCTTAACAGAAGATATTGTTTTCTTTTAATGTACTTCTCCTATCCTCTACGGACAGGCTCAACCTGGATGGCAAGACTGTATTCAGGTTGTGACTGTGTTTGGGTACTGTTAGGAGTTAACACCTGTGATCGCATCTTGCTCCTACAAGATCGCATGACCTAGAGAAAGGAATAAGTTAGTGCTCAAGTGTTACAAAGTCGCTCTCACTGAAAGAGAAGCTATTAAACACATACAGACATAACAATTTGAGACATTTGTTATAATAATATATTCATTTAACAACTTTGTATAAGTATTCTCATGAAAACCATCCTTAGAAATATCTATATGATCTAACGTTTTATCCTAAGTAATATTACTACTAATACATGATTCAATTTCAGATTTAGGATAAACATCAAACTGAGGTTGCTAAACAACAACTCCCCTTAATTTTGGCCATGCTTCTTCTCGAACAATCTATCAAAAACAAAAATCTAAACTACTGATATATGGTGCAGAAATCAAAAACTTCAGAGTCTCCAAAATCTTTAACTTTAATATATCACTAATAATTTAATTCCAAGAGAAATGTTCATTGGAAAACCTAATATCTTGGACTGGATTACTATAGTACAAAAATTCTTCTTCTTTGAAAGTAAGGAAACCAAATTCTAACCATGAAAAATAGTGTAGGCACTCTTTTTTAAAACTCAGAAACCCTGAGTTCATTTCCAGCAATCCATCAAAAACTATTTAACAGTGATTTTCTCTAGTTTCATTTTACTACAGGTTCATAGAGGTGCTTCAAAAAAAGAAATCAATAGACTTCAAAGTTAAAGTCTGTTTGCTCTGGTTCGACCTTGGTCAAGTATGCCCATTCAGGTGCTGCATACTTCTGGTTTTGTACTCTTATTCTTGTGGATCTTCTGACCACTGGTTCTTCTGACTGTCATTCAAAACTGTTTCTATTTGTTCTGTCTCTACTTGAACTGTTTCTAGCCTGCAATCTTCCCTTGACTCTCTTTTCCACCCTCTTACACTTTCATGTTATCTATCTTGAATCCGGCTTTCATCTTCAGACCCACTTATGACAACTGCTTCATCTTCATCTTCACTTGCCACTTGATCTGTGTCGTTTTTGACTGGAAGCGCTTGATTTGCTCTGGTGGTTTTTGAAATTTGAACTTTAGCTTTCTGATTCTATTGAGTTTGAGTTTTCTGATTTTCTTGTTCTTGACTTTGTGCTTGTTCAACGCCCCCAGAACCACAAAACGAACTGTAGTTTGACACTGTATTTCTTCAACTGCAGTCTTCACTCTCTTCGTTTGAGATGCTTGCTTGGATTTACTGTGGCAAGCCTTTACACGTCATAGCAACATTTGTCACAAGTATGACTTGATGAGATGCATGCCACCTCAGCTTCAGGCATCTCTTACGAACATGCTTTTTCACCACAACCCAATCGCCAGGTTCCAGGTCATGGCAGGATTCTTCACTTGCTAAAGTGGATTCCAACTTCACCTGGTGAGAGATAGAGCATACCACATCAGCTAAACCTTTTGAATGGTCCGCAACATGATCATCAGAAATGTTGTCAAGTGCAGCTGAAGGAATACCAGGAATACACATTACTATGCCCATTATCACTTAATGATGAGAGAGACCAGTCACTTTATTTGGTGTCCTTCTTAAACTCATTAACACCAGTGGCAGGGCATCTGGCCATTTTAGTTATATTGAGTTACACACTTTGGACTACTTTGACTAAGAGTACTGTTGACTCTTTCGACTACACCTGATGCTACTAGTCAATAGCTAAAATGAAATTGTTGCTCTACTTTGAGTGCCATACATAAAAAGTTCACTTTTAAAGTGACTGCCCATATCTGACTCTAAAGAAACTGGCAAACTGAATCTAGGGATCACCTCCCTCAATAAGAGCCTAGCTACAGTTAGGTTATCACACCTTCTCGTTTGATAAGCCTCAACCCACCTAGGAAAAAAGACAAACAATGACTAGGATATATCTCTAATTTCTGAATTGTAGTGGGTCGCAATCCGACCAACCTTGTCAATATTCAGGAGGTAGGTCACTAATTGCGACTCACTACAATTGATGCCATCACAGTGATTTTAGCCTGCTGGGTTCAGGTGATTGCTTTTTAAATATTTGTTTTTCCTTAAAGGAAACACGGCTGCATTTTAACAAAAGTTTAAAAAATTTACATTTTGAGAGTAGACAGTGGGCTCCTGGACCACTGCCTCCTCCCCACAATTTTTTTTTACATTGAGTGTGAAAGGGGTCCCTTTTGCAAATGAGTACCAGCTCCTTTAAGATGTAGGTAACCTTTCAACCAGATTTCAGGCTCAAAACATTGAAACATAAGATACCAATTCGATAATTGGAAGGGATGCCTATAAACCTCACCTTCCAGATACTGAAACGGTATACATTCGGAATCCCATTTTAGGAAAAAGTACTTTTGCAGTTGCAAACTCAGAAACAAAGCGTTTATGACAGCAAAAATGCTTTGTACATCTGGCCCGTTGTTTTTATCTAATACAGGCAAACCAGCTTAATTGCCCAAGCCAATTGGCATCTCTCCTGAACTACTCGATTAAAAAGCTCCACTAGGCCATTAGATCTGTATGCTAAAGGGATGTTTTCACATGTTTACTCCCACACTAACCAAAATCTCCTGAAATTCTTTGGACACCAACTGCAGTCGATTGGTGATTAAAAATCTCATTTAGAAATTCCACACAAGTCTTCAATGTGACATTGTGTGACATGTCCACAAATTTCACTACTGGCAAACTTAAATAAAACCCAATCCTTGGAATACCATACCTCTGCATGCTTCCACTATCTCCAAATACACCTTAATTGTTGAAGGCTAATTTGCACCATGGTTGAATGGCAACCTCTATTGGCTTGAATAGTAAAGGCACTGTGACTTGCAATTTGTCACTCATTGCCCATAGTACACAGCCACCAAAACTATTCATGTAGCTTTCTTTTCATAGCCCTTATGCTATTGTGTACGTCATGAGCAAGTTGCAAGTCCTTCTTCTTCTTAACCCACTTGCACAATTAATAAATCTCCCTTCCAAATGATACCCCTATCAGTGGTCAATTCCTCTGGCACATGTTCAAACCTCTCAGCGGCATTTGACACGGTCGTTCATACTTTATTAATCAACCGTGTCAGTAATGCAGGACTTTGTGGCATCGCATTTGAGTGGTTGACCTCCTTTCTCAAAGATCTGATTCAGTCAGTCTCCCTTCCCCCTCGTATCGGTCTGCCAAGGTCCACTTGGACTGTGGGGTGCCTCAAGGTTCGTCCTTGTCCCCCCACTTGTTTAACCTCTACATCCATCCTTTAATACACTCTTTTCAGAAGCAAGATGTGAAAATATTTAATTACACTGATGACATGCAGCTAATTTTTGTGATCAACACTATAGAGTCTAAGGTACTCTTTCAAAACACCATGCTTTATATTCGGGACTGGATGAATTTCCATCAGTTAAAGTTAAACTCCGATAAAACTGAAGTGGTGGTAACGAAAAATAATTCGATCCAATGGAACCCCTCCTTCTGGCCTTCAGATTTAGGCTCTGCCCCATGCCTAAGAGAGCGGTGCAAAGCCTTCGGATTCTTATTGATGAAGATTTATTTCTCAAACAACAGATTGGAGCTGTGTCATCCTCTTGTCATCTCCAACTTCGAAGAATAAGGAAAATCCGCAGATATTTTACAGAGAAAGCTGTCATTCAAATTATCATCGCCCTAGTGATATCGCGGATTGACTATGCAAATGCCCTCTACTTGGGACTTCCTACTGGATTAATTCACAGGTTGAAGTTGGTGCAAAATCAGGCGGCTTGGCTGATCTTCTGCCAGCCACGACATTGTCACAGTAAGACACTGATAGAAAAGCTCCACTGGCTCCCTGTGGCCCAGAGGACCATCTTTAAAACAGCTTGTACGATTTTTAAGGCTCTTCGTTGTAAAAGCCCTGGTTTTATATCGACCAGACTTCAGCTCCAAATGCCCACTCGCCATCTGAGATCATCTCATCTCAATTTACTTACGGTGCCAAGAAGCAAAAGGAAAAGGCTAGGAGGGGCCAGTTTTTCTGTACTGGCTCCTCTTACATGGAACACCCTCCCCTTGGATATTAGATCAGTATCCAACTATGGGAAATTCAGGAGACTCTTAAAACTTGGTTGTTCCGATAATCCTACGCCTAAACTGGCGATCGATGCTTCCCTCTGCTACTAGCGCCAAGAGACCTTATGGTGAACGTGTGCTCCACAAGTGACCTATAACATAACATAAGCAGCTTCCTCCTCACCTACATCACTCTTCTGTGGCCACCCCTCACGAATGTACCCTATAAAACTGTACAAATCAATATCTTTCTCTGGTGCTACAATCCACTCATTTTTACACAGAGAACCAGCAGTTACACCTTCTATATTCCTAACTGTACATTCTGCTCCTTCCTCCACTTCTTGGAGATCCAGTTTAGGGTCAGGCAAAGGTAGCTATGATAAAACATATACAGTAGCATTTTTCTTTCTGTGTACATATTGTAACTTATAACTGAATTCCTGTAAACAATATTACGATTTAGCTATGCACAGGGTGGCACAAATCACTCCTTTTATATCAAATAAATCTATCAATGACTTGTGATTCACGTGGAGAATAAATTCTGATCCCCACAAATACATTCTCCCCATACTTCCCACTAATACACCAGTGCCTCCCTTTCAACAGCAGAATAGTTTGCTTCCACTCTAGGTAATGGCAGAAGCTACTACTCCCTCTTGTCCATCCCTTTCCTGAAGCAACACTGCTCCCAGTTTACACCCACTAGCATTTGTCATGACTATACGTTTGTCTATGGTACTAAAAGGTTTTAATGACAGTGCTGATACTATCCCCATTTTCACTTGTACCAAAGCCTTCTTACACTCCTCTGTCCACAAAACATTCATATTCTTCCTGAGCAAGCTTTGTATTGGTGCAATAACCTCTACAAAATTCAGTATAAAACATCACTAAACCTATAATAGATTTTTTCTTTTTTTCTTGGGAGTTAGTGCTTCATACACAACTTCTAATAGAGCCTCCTTTGGTTCTGTTCCCTTTTAAGAAACAATATGACCTAAGTAAGGCGGAAGGGTAGTTCCTACTAATCCGTAGGATCTGCGCATTGTTTGGACAACATAAACTAAGGGCTTGGTGCCTAGACTGATTCCGGACACCCCCGCAGGATATGTTGGCCTATAGACCTGCTAGCTCACACTGCCACTGTAAGCCCCCCTAACCTACCAGGGAGCTAACAGTTTCTGGCAACCACTGAACATGAAAACCCTGATCACTCAGGGATCGTGGAAACAGTACAGAATCTTTCGCTCAGTCACTCGTGCTCACTTGTTCTCAGATAAATATACAGAGAATACACAGTGGAACGTTTTCAATAATATTCATGAACCAACGTTATTCTTGCATAAAATACGTGTGCTGCAATGATTAGGAGACAGAAGCAAATAAAAGAAATTACACGCACCAAAAGAGTAAACAGTAGATACATTTCTACCATGGTGCTGAAGCGATGAATATATGCAGGCATATATGCAAAATGGTAGTCTAAGTACTCCTACGATGCGGACCCTACTCTAAGTGTACCTAAAGTGTGTGTAGATGTAGAGCCAAGAATCCCCCCTAGGGACGATCCAACCCCATTACCTGATGGGAGAGAGTGAAGGACCCGGGCTTGGTCTCGAGTTGGACACCCCTCACGGAATGTCAGGCCGGTGCATGATAATTTCTCAGCATGCAGGGACCTTCAGTGTCAGCAGAAGTGCCTCCAACTGCTTCCACCTCTATTTTACATTTCTCCATCTTTAATGTTACCCCGCTCTCCTTTATATGTTCAACACGTTCCCCACCATCTTATTGTGCTCAGTGACACTCTCCCCAAACACCAGGATGCTTGCTGAAAATATGTGATACCTTTATTCTTTAGAAACGGAGCATGCATGGCCCTTTGAAAAACAGGCATAACTGAGACCCACTCAAAGCTCATTGTTTTATAGCAAAATGCTCCCTCAGGAGTCACAAATGATGTAAAGTGATATGGTTCTTTATGGACTTCAATCTGAATATGTGACGAAAACCTATTCAATGTGGTAAATTCAAATTTCTGTGATGTTGGGTAAAGGTTTACACACATTCTCAAGTCCCCTTTGGACATGTCTGCCAACACAGCAGGCGTAAGCAATTCAGAACAATTTATTCCATAATGTCTAGAATAATCATCCCTTTTGTTTCTTTCTTTAAATCATCTTTCAGGCTAACTGGCACTCTCTTCATTTTGTTTACATGTCTGCCCACTCTTTTAATTCTATATTGTGGGTAAACCCTTTCTGCTTTACTACTTTTTCTGAAAATATGCCGGAAAATCTCCAAATCCCCTCATCCTCCATGATGTTATGAATTTTATTTGAATAAATCACTTGAACAGAGTAATTATGATCAAGAGTAATGTTCATGTCTTTAGGTTCACCCCAACTCAATTAGCAAGAGCCACCCTTTGTCACATACACTGTGCCATCTTCAGTAACAACATTCTTAAAGGATCTGTACTCTTTACTTCTGTAGTGCAACACTCCCAAACTTTTCAAATACATCCTCGACAATCAGTTATCAGGTGACCCTGAACTAGTCATCATTCAAACCTCCACTCCATTTATTTTCACATTGCAAAATCAAGAATTCCCTTTTACTAACTTTAATGGTTAAAAGCTACCATGCTTCATCGTCTATACATTCACTTCAATTTAGCTTTGTTTTACTACTTTCCTGGTCAGGATCAAACATTCTCACTACTTACTTACCTGTTCCACTAGCCAGCATACCCAATCAAAGTGACCCTCCTGACCACATTTATAGCATTAGATGTCAACAAGTACAGTTACATCCGGTCTAGGCAAATGTTTGCGAACATTCCTATCTTCAGGTACCAGACAATGTTTCAGTAATGACATTTGCCTTTTTTTCCACCAAAAATGCAATTATCAACCAAATATATTTCAAATCTCACTTTCCATTATTGCCAGTCCATTTGAGGGAACCTGTCCCAGCTGAGAGCACACCCTTTTTCCACGCTTACTTGTGAGTTTCTGCTCACATAAAGAATAATGGGCCATATGTACGAAAGTTAGTGTTTGAGATTCCAAATAGTGATTTTGTAGAAATTGCTATTTGGAAATTGCTAAATAAGATGTATGTAGGAGAGTATTCCACTAATAGCGATTTCTACAAATTCGCATTCACAAATAGGAAATTTCTTATTTGAAAATCGCACAGATGCGATTTGCAAATAAGAAATCACAATTAGGAAAAGTTTCTTTCTGAATGCAGAATGATGATGTAAGAACCAGGAAGTTTAGAAATTCAGGGTGTGGCCACAACCCAGAAGCCTGTGAAAGTGCTAGAAGGTAGGGAGTGCTCCTGTCTGATGTTCGGCAGTGGAACTCTAATTTCTGAAGAACACCATGCCCAAGGAAGATGGGTACAAGGACCCTGGCATCAGGAAGCGCAAACTAAAATTTTCTGAGAAGGAGCTGTTAACAGAAGAATGTGTGGCACACATGGACCAGCTTTTTGAGAAAGCATAATTTTCTGTTCCGGAGGCCCAGAAAACAAAATTATGAAACAGCATCCTGGAGAAAGTGAGCTCACTTGGTGTCACCCAGAGAACCATACCAGAGATTAGGAAACGCTGGTATGATCTAAGATCCCGCACCAAATAGAAGGTGGCCAGCAGGATGGCCGAAGTTCGTGGCACAGGTGATGTGCCCTCCAAACATCCTCCTCCCACTCCAATGGAATCACCGATCGAGAAGTCACTTGAACCTGAAAGTGTTGTGGGAGTGTTAGACATTGACACCTCCAATCCTGCAGGCTTCAGCCAAGGTAAGTTATTTTCATGTTAATTTCTTACCATAACATATTGTTTGAAAGTCCTCAAGTACAACATCTTCGCTAACTAAATGTTTGCTGTACTTTTACAATGCATTATGGGAGTTGTAGTATATCTTTGTTCCATGCTACAGCTTTAGTTACATGGTGTGCTGTGTGCTAATAATTAAACTGCACATATCTATACATCATCTCCATGTCACAAACACAAAAATTACATTTTCAACAATATTACGCAAACTTATTAACTGTTTACTTACGATAAACATACATTTCCACAGATCACACCCAGGATGTTTCTAAAACCATTGAAGCTGCCAAAACAATTGACACACACTTGGAAATGGAGGACAGCACAATTGCTACTCTTACGCCCATTACTCCTACTCCAACTACTACGAGAGCAAACATGTCACCACTACCAGACTTGGAGGAAGGTGATGAGGAGCTATCACAAAGCAACTTCATCTGTGTGAGTCCAACAACCAATAGCCTACAATGATAATGTTTTGAATGATATGGCAGACAGTACTCCATTGTTTGGTGGCCTGGAGAAATCCATCATCACTACACAGTGCCTGCAAGCCAAACAGATGAAAACTGTTAATAGGTAGCTGCAAAGCATGTCAAGGTTAATACTGCAATTGCAGAAAGGACAAGACCCTGGATTGCTGCCCTGGAGACAGAGCAACATCTGCAAAGATGCAGGCACATGCAGCACATGGCACGCTATGATGCTTTCACTAAATCTATCAATCGATTGGCCGTAGCCACAACCACTCTTGCCAGGAGAACTGTCAATATTCAAAATGTCATGGGGCACCGCTGCCAAGATGTTGCACGGGGCTGATTCAAGTAACCACAGCTCTAGAAAACATACAGACACATAATCTGATTGGTCCCCAACATTTTGCCGCCACCCAAAAATGAAGACTGCTCTAGCCTCAGTGCCACATATGTTCCAGATTGAGGCAGCACCAGGAGAACATGCTGACACACATCTGGAACAGATATATTCCCACCTCCACAGCCAAGTCCTGCTGATAAGGTGACCAACACCAGAGGCCGTAAAAAGTGACTTTTGTAGACACTCAGATGTATGAGACTACTTTGTTAAGTTTGTGTTTTCAAACTTTGTTGCTTTGTTAAAAAAACATCTTATAAGGATACATTTGATGACGAAGAATTACATTGTTACAACCTGAATAAAAGGTTAACTTTCGGTCATGCACAAAACATTACCATCATGTGTGTTGTCTATTTTTTAGATGTGGTCATCGATCTTACTTAAAAATAGTTGTTGGTGATCTCTGTGTGTCCAGCTCAACCCTCTGCTGTATGTGTCCCTTCCTGCTGAATCTGTAGTGGTGGTAGTTCATCCTCTGAGTCTGATTCTGGCTCTATGTTGATGTTGTGCAGACCCTTCCTTATGGCTATGTTGTGGAGAATGGCACATGTGGCAATAATTTTACAGCAGGTGTCTGGTCTGTAGAGTAGTGCTCCACCAGGTTTGTGGAGACATCTGAATCGAGACTTGAGGATTCCAAAGGTACGTTCAATTATTGATGGTGTTGTCATATGTGCCCTGTTGTACTGCCTTTCACTTCTGGTTCTTGGATGCATGTATGGTGTCAATATCCAAGGGGACAAGGCATATGCACTGCCTCCTTAAATACTATGAGAAGGATACACTATTAGGTCATTGTACAAACACACTATTGGACATTGTATGTATTGAGTTTGCAATTCTCTTACAAAGTATAAAGCCATCTGCAAAGTCACCCTGAGACACAGGGTTATTTATTTCACTGTGGCGGAACATAAAGTAGTCATGTGTGCTGCCTTGGAATCTGGCTACAAGGTCAGTTATGAGGCATCACACATACCTGTACATTTGCAGAGGGGGGCATGTGGTAACATGTGTGTCAACAACACAATCAATTACATTGGGAAACTGCGCTACCCGGTAAAACATTAGTTTGGTCTGCTGTAAATATTGGGGAGTATTTGGAAAATAAATATATTGGTTCACTTTGCTAATTGGTTCACTTTGCTAACCATGATGTTCAGAAGCCTGTGGAAAAACTTCGAAAAAGCACTTTGTGACCCCCCCCCTGCTATGACTTCCTGTTAACTGCCAGAAGCTGCCTCAAAGTGGACGACAGGTGAGGAGCTCCGGCCGGGAGCTCTCGGCCAGGGATTGCCGTTTTGGCTCAAATCCCCTAATTTCCTCCCCCTTCTGGACCCTTTTACTCACCCAGTGGTCGTTCTCAGACGGCGGTCCTCGTCTCTCCTTTCTCCCGTTTCTGGACTCGAGATCTTCGGGTAATTCAGGATATTCTAACCGGTGGAGCCCGAGCAACACGGCCGTTGCCCGGTGGAGCTGCTTCGACAGCTATAGGGGAGATTGGCTCCGGCACACCGCCATGGCCGTCACCTATCCAGCCGGACATCAGACATTGGTCTCGTCGTCTCTCCGCTGCTGTCTCCTCCCTCCCCCCGCCTTCCGACGAATTGTGGATGGTCGGCTGTTGACGGAGCCAGTCTCAGCGGTGCTGATGCCTGGTAGAGTTCTCCGGAGGGCTGTTGAGAAGTTGGGATGAGGTTCACCCCTCCTGTTCATCCCCCAGCCTTTCCGGGTTTGACTGCTGCTACTGGCCTTACTGCCTGCCCTCCAGCTTCGCCTCCTGTGGGAAGTCTGGGACCCGTGAGTCTTGCTTCCAGGTACGGGAGTGCAGTGGTGGTGAGTTTCACGGCACTGCAGTGCGATGCCCCCGGGCTTTTCTTTGCCTTCTGAGCCTGGGAGGCGTGCCCCCCTGGACTAAGCTTCTACCTCCCTTTCTCTGGGACTGCTGCCCTAGCACCCAGGCAGACTTTACCTGACTTTCGGCGTGCAGATCGACGACACCGATTCACCCGCGGGCCAGAGCCTGTACACGCCGACGGCCCGGTGTTCGACATTCTCCTGCCCTCCGCCCTCCTTTGGTGCTGTGGCTGCGTCCCCCCTCCGTCTCTACTCTGTGGAATTCAGCTCTCTTGGTTTTTTTGGGACTTTGATTTGTGTGTCCCGCCATTTTAGGATGATTCCGTTGATGCCCACGACCTGGATCCTCCATCTTGTTGTCCTTTGTCCGTTCCTTTCTCCCGCTTGACTCCATCTTGGCGACCTTCGAACGTTTCTCTTTTTTGCTGGACTGCTTTAACTCTAACTCCCCCTTAGGTCCCCTACACTCCTCTCACCTATTACAGGGTCCGATTCATGGGTTGTTGAGATTGCTGGTCCTAATACCGGTTTGTTTCTCTTCCACTTACCTGTCCTAATCTGCTTTTCTTACCCCTCTTTACTTTCCCCCCCTTACCTTCCTTGCCCCTTATGATGTTTTGCTCTCTGTTACACCTCGCTCTAGTAATGCATACTACTGTGTTATTTTTGTTTTTTATTATTGTGTCCTTATTTGCTATTCGCTAGTAACTCTTGTCTTTACGATGTAACCATTGTGTAACTAATTGTTTAATTTGTAACTTGCAACTCGCTGTTCCTTATGTAAAGCGCTCTGATACCTCCGGGTCTAGCCAGCGCTATATAAAACTCTTCAAATAAAGAAGCTAAAAGGTGTAGACAACACAATACCTGCACATGTGGTGGTATTGCATTGCTTCTGACTGTTGGGGTCTGTAGCTGAGGTTATAACTCAGTACTTCCAGAATTACCTCACTGCTTAGTCTGTACTTCTCATATATCTTCCCCTCAGTCTGTTCAAACAGGGTGTCCCTCACTCTAAATATCCTCTCCTGTCTCCTTCTCTGCCTACCAGCCAAAATCCTCATCTTCCTTGCCAAGACATACGAAGCAGCTATTCTGAAAGAGCCATTTCCTAAATAGCCATTTTGTGACTATTCACAATTAGGAAAATCCTTTGTATATAGTGTTAGCGATTCACTGTTTGGTAATCCTAATTTGTGATTTCCTTTTTAGGACTTCCCAAAATGCGATTTCTACATGATGGAAATTGCAATATCGAAAATACAGTTGGTACATACCGAAATTACATTTTGAATTTCCTAACAGACTGAAATTGCACATCGCACTGTTAGGAGATGCAAAATATGTCACAGGATAGGCAGAAATGTTACAGTGTGTACTATATCCCAAACCAGTTCAAAGTGGTGCAGGAACCAGGCACGATGATATGTATTTTAGCGTGGTTCGCAACCACCTTCAACTACTCACCAGAGGGTGCATTCTGTAGTCGGAGCGACTTCCATCAGTGCAGCCAGCTCCACAGGTACTGTACATGACCACTTTGATTAGGTGGCCATTTCATCAGAGTTCTACTTCACAGCCTTAAGGTCGATACACAGTATTTCAAGAAACACCTTGCCCTGGAATCAGTAGCTGGAATATGGTACTCCAAATCTGAAGTCAACGTGTCGGCACTGCAGGGAAGACAAATTTACAGAGGTAGGTTTGAATATGCACAAGAAAATAGGACAAGTGGGTGTGAACTTATCGTACTTCTCATCATGAGAGGTCGTCAGAGATGGAACTCATTTACGTCTTAAAATCACTATTATAAATGAATAAACCCTGAAATGTAAATTGCATATTCCTTACGACGCTACACTTGTTGTAGTGTAATTTCATTCATATGTTATGTACTGTAATTTTGCTTTCATAATGCCATTTTGCTTTCGTACTTCACTGTTTATGCTGCAAGGATCACTAATGAACAGGTACAGTATTTCATTTCAAGGTACAGATTGCTCATAGTAATATACACACCTGACATTGAAAGAATATGCATGTACGGTGATGCAAACCAATTCAGTATTTGTTTTTGGCGTTGGCGTGTACACAAAGGTACTGTTATGAGGACGCTGATATGCACACCTTTTACAGAGCTTGTTTTTCAAACAATTGTGTATGTCTCAGACTCACTTAAGCTGGAAAGAGTTTGTGCTTAAAGGTATCATTGTCTGTATGGGGATAAGGACACCTTTTATGGAGAACCTTGCCCAAATTGGATTTTGAATGTCTAATAAATTGAGAAAAATTCAGGTGTAAAAACCTAGAAAAAGCACTTTGTGACACTCCCATTGCCACTGCTATGACTTCCTGGTAACTGCCAGAAGCTAAAAGGTGTAGACAACACAATACCTGCACATGTGGTGGGATTCCATTGCTTCTGACTGTTAGGGTCTGTAGCTGAGGTTATAACTCAGTACTTACATCCAGAATGACCTCACTACTTAGTCTGTACTTCTCATATATCTTCCTCCTCAGTCTGTTGAACCAGGGTGACCCTCAACCTAAATATCCTCTCCTGTCTCCTTCTCCTTCTCTGCCTACCAGTCAAATCCTCATCTTCCTTGCCAAGACATACAGAGCCGCTATTCTGAAAGAGCCAAATGCATTTCGGCTGACTCTATAGCACCTGGTTACCACCTGATACACATTGATGGTAACTTCATTTCCTAAATGGGCATTTTGCGACTATTCACAATTAGGAAATCCTTTGTACATAGTGTTAGCGATTCACTATTTGGAAATCCCAATTTGTGATTTCCTATTTAGGACTTCCCAAAATGCGATTTCTACATGATGGAAATTACCATATCGAAAATGCAGTTGGTACATACCGAAATTACATTTTGAATTTCCTAACAGACTGAAATTGCACATCGCACTGTTAGGAGATGCAAAATGCCTTCTTACATATGGTTCAATATGTATAACCAATATGAATGTCAGGGTATGCCCAGACGTGGGTTCCTTGCTCACTTTGCCACTGGATTCAAGCTAGCCTGGCTGATGAGGGGTGTTACCCCGAAACCAGCCCCAGGATGCTTGTTTCCGGTCCAGGAATGACCTGGCTTGGCAGTTCGGGCTGGACTGTTCCCATGAGGCACAGGGTCAAGACTGATTTGCATATAGCTGAATCTGAACTGGGATGGCGAAGTGAGCTAAAGAACGGTGATGGATTCAACCCAGATCTGTGACTCGGGGTGAGTGACTGAAAAGTTTCAGCGCTCCGTCCATCATCTCCTTGTGTTTGCTTTGTTAGCCCTAAGTTGGCAGGGTATGCCCAGAAGTGGGTCCCTTGCTCACTTTGCCACTGGATTCAAGCTGGCCTGGCTGATGAGGGGTGTTACCCCGAAACCGGTCCCAGGATGCTTGTTTCCGGTCCAGGGATGACCTGGCTTGGCAGTTCGGGCTGGACTGTTCCCATGAGGCACAGGGTCAAGACTGATTTGTATATAGCTGGGTCTGAACTGGGGTGGCGAAGTGAGCTGAAGAACAATGATGAATTCAACCCAGATCTGTGACTGGGGGTGAGTGTCTGAAAAGTTTCAGCGCTCTGTCCATCATCTCCTTGTGTTTGCTTTAACCAATATGTATACCCAATGTAAAATGTAGTAAATTATAATATGCTCAAGATGTGATTTAGGAAGATACAGGAAACTCAATGTCACACGCTTTCAGTGCCTGTTAAGTATTTCTTATAATTCTATTGGCAACCTGCTGGTAAGTGAGTGAGCCAAAAGATTGAAGTTTATTGGCAGTGTGCATTCATTGCATTGCCCTTTGCATAGATAGAAAGTTGAAGTTTATAAGTTGAAATCCCAAACCAAAATGGCGCTGAGATGACGTGCTGATGACCGTCACAGGACATGTTGCAATGTATATGTGCATCCGGTACTTCAACCCAATCCAAAAAGTTGCTGACACATATGTCACAGGATAGGCAGAAATGTTACAGTGTGTACTATATCTCAAACTAGTTCAAAGTGGTGCAGGAACCAGGCACGATGATATGTATTTCAGCGTGGTTCACAACCACCTTCAACTAATCACCAGAGGGTGCTACATATTTTTTATTTGCTTCCATCTCTTTGCTACATTGAGGAATACTGTAGTTTATATGTGGTCTTTTTTTCTTATTGCATATGACTTTAGCAGCATGTCTTCTCACTAGCTTATTATGACTGTAGACAGACTGGGACCAGGTCAGGGAGGCAGGAAATTCCAAACACCTCTTTGGGGGGAAGACTCCAGAAGCTTCTCTCAATTCATAACAAGCACCAGGTATGAAAATGGAACCCTCAGACCCACTCTTCAGATCACTTCTGGACCTATGGTAGACTCAGAAGGGCTGCTCTGCTGCTAGGACTACCCTGCTGCCCCGCTGCCTGAGGAAGGAAAACTGACCTCTCCTTGAACCCAGAACCACCAGAGTGACTCCAAGGGCTAGCTGACTGGCTTCCTGCTTTGAGCTACAGGGAAATAACAAGATCCAGAGACCTGCCCTGCATCTGCTCAGGTACCCACACTCAATTGGACATGCCTGTGCTCTGCTGCTGGCCTCACTGGAGTGAGTCCTGATCCTCAAGAGGTGCCCCCCAGGTCCTGGACCCTTGGCTAACATCAGACTGTACTCCTCCTGGCCCAACTGTGGGTCACTGTGGGGATCCCGTGCACTGTCATCTCGTGCATTCCTTCTCTGTGTTCCCTGCGTGGAACCTAGAATGCGGGGATCGGGCAGTTGCTGCCGGGGAAGCTGAGGGTGAGGACTATAATAAAGAAGACTTATAGATGTAACTGGATGTCGTCTTCTTTTCAGTGGCGGCGCGGATGGGATCTGGATCCTCAGAAGATAAAAGTTTTTGCTGAATCTTCTTATTACAAGTGCGTTCAATCAGCTGATCACGAATTATCTCATCTCTGAATTCTCTTTAATTACATGTGACAGCTAGAGTTCTAAGTGCGGCTACAAAGTCATCGATTGATTCACCTGCAACGTAAGCTCCATTTTGAATGCTCTTGCTATATTATTTTCAAAGGGATTTTCATTTTAGTGTAACTTCTGCTGGTTTCATTTCTTCAAAGCGGCATATTAACGGTGACACGCACACCTGGCGTGTCATCCAATACATATTGTAAACTCATCGGTGACACGCACACCTGGTGTGCCATCCATGTGAAGTTAAAAAAAAAAAAAAAAAAAATTTTTTTTATTACACTCCTGTTGCCTTTTTGTATTGCAAGTTGTTCTTACGGTGACACGCACACCAAGCGTGTCAGTGACCCCAACTAAAGTTTATTTGCCACAGTGACTCGCACACTAAGTATTCTACTTCAAATCTCATTTTTAAGTGACTGTTTGTTATAGTGATTCTGAGGCAGCAACTCACCCACACAAAGCCATTCAATGGATCGCGTGCTTGCACCACCTCCCTTTCTGCAATCACCTGGCACTCCTCCTATCAATTGGCAACAATGGAATGAGACATTTGATGCTTATCTAGAAGCAATTGATGGTGACACTTTTGTCCCTAAGAAGAAAAAAGCTCAGAAGGAAGAACTATTTTAAAGACCCTACCTTTGGAAGTTGTGAGCACTCATGTTAGTGGGGGCAATGATGGGGATTCTCTAATCATAGATGACTATGCTTCTCTTATCAAAACTTTAGACAAGAGATTCAATCCTAAGAGAAATACAGTACTTGAGCGTCACAAATTCCTGCAACGGGCCCAACTTCCAGGTGAATCAATCGATGACTTTGTAGCCGCACTTAGAACTCTAGCTGTCACATGTAATTACAGAGAATTCAGAGATGGGATAATTCGTGATCAGCTGATTGAACGCACTTGTAATAAGAAGATTCAGCAAAAACTTTTATCTTCTGAGGATCCAGATTTGGAAACTGCTCTAACCTTAGCTAGAAGCATCGAACATTCCCAGTTTTGTATGAAGGAAATGAGTGGAGCCACACCTTCAAACGAAGTTAAATTAGTTAGCTCCAAACCCATCAACAATTCTGTTAAAGGAACCAACACCAATGTGCCTCGTATTTCTGAACCTGCATCTAAATCCAAATCAGAAAGATCCGATCTCTCTTGTTATCGGTGTGGGAGCAGATCTCACCTGGGAAATTTCAAGTTTTGTTTTGCAGTAACTCAAACTTGTTTCAAATGTGGCAAGAAAGGTCATCTGGCACGCGTGTGCAAGGCTATTGTGACGAACAAGAGACCGCCACAAACTGTGAAGACTATTGAGGAGGAGTGTGCTGATTCTGGGGAGGATAATGATAATGGCAATGATAATATGTTACTAATGTTGTCTTCTTCCTCCATACAGTCAGAGGGTATTGTGGAAATAGCTTCCATAGATCAACCGGGCAAAAGGAAATCTCCGGCATGTGTGATAAGTTTGAATGGCACGAGTGTAAGATTTCTTGCGGATTCTGGTTCTCCTTTTACCCTCATTAATAACAAGGATTTCAAAAGACTGTATAACATCCAAGTAAATCAGTCTAACATAAAAATCTTTGCCTACGGGGGGAAAAGAGTGGAGGTTCTTGGGAAGTTTAAGGGAAATTTTGAATTCAAAGGGATTTTGCACAAGGAACAGTGTACATTGTGCAGGATGGTGCGAATTTATTAGGATGGGAGGAGCAAGGTGAGCTCGGGATTATTCTAGATCCTAATCATCCGGATATGGTTTTGTCTAAACGTGATGCTAAACAATTTTATTGTCATTCCCTCTCTGTTTCTCCTGTACACACTATTACTGGTGCACGGTTATCTAGTGACGATTGGATTCAAAGGTATCCTGGTATTTTCAGTGGAGTGTTGGGAAAACTTAAAGGTTTTCAGCACCGCATTGTTCTCAAAGAAGATGCCAAGGCTGTTGCACACAAGGTGCGTAAAGTGCCGTTGAGTTTACGTTGTGAACTCAAGCGTGAACTCGAGCGTTTGTGCACCATGGGCGTAATCGAGCCTATTGAGGGGTCTGAATTGTTATCCCCCATTGTTTTGGCGTGCAAGGCTGACAAGTCTCTCAGGATGTGTGTGGACTTGCGCGACCTTAACGCTTGCATTTGGGTGGACCGCCAGCCCTTACCCAACATCAATGAGATGCTGGCAACCTTGGAGGGTGCAAATTATTTTTCTTCACTTGACATCTCCTCCGCTTATCATCAAGTGGAATTGTTTAAGGATTCTAGACATCTCACATCATTTGTGACACCTGAAGGTGCATTTCGCTATATACGTATGCCATTTGGTCTGGCATCGGCTTCTGCAGTTTTCCAACGCATCATGGGTAATTTATTCAAGAACACTGCAGGAGTCGTGTTTTTCCAAGATGACATTCTTATTCATGGCAAAACTGAACTAGAGCATAATTCTAGAGTCAAGGATGTGTTGGAGATAATCAAGTCTAGTGGTCTAACGCTAAGAAAAGATAAATGCAAATTCCTCCAAGATGGTGTGGATTATTTGGGGCACCACATTTCTGGGAATGGAGTTGAGCCAAAGGTTAAACTCTTAGATGCCATCCGAGATGCACCTGAACCTCAGAACAAAGACCAGCTTCGTTCTTTTCTGGGGCTGGTTGAATACTATGCTAAATTTGTGGCCAATTTTTCGGATAGAACAGTGCATTTACGTGAGCTTCTGAAAAAGAATGCCAAGTATGTGTGGTCAAATGAGTGTGGTCGTGACTTCAAACTTCTTAAGGAGGCGATTGTTCAAGCACGCCCTCTGAAATTGTTCAATATCAATGATCGTTGTATCGTTACTACTGATGCCAGCAACGTTGGTTTATGGGCTGTCCTTATGCAGAAGAGAACTGATAATAAGGAAGAAACCATTGCTTTTGCCTCAAGGACACTTCGGGGGGCAGAAAACACTTATTCTACAATTGAGAAGGAGGCTCTGGCCTTATGGTGGGGTGTACAGTATTTCCGGAACTTTTTGTGGGGAAATGAATTTACCCTCAGAACCGACCATAAGCCTTTGGTAGATCTTTTCACCACTAAAGGTGGTGGCAGGGCCACTCCATGCATAGCTAAATGGCAGTACAGACTGAATGTGTTTAATTACCATCTGGAATATGTGGCTGGTGTAAAGAATCATGTGGCTGATTGCCTGTCCAGATTACCCCTTACTGAAGTTGTTGTTGACAATGTTGGTGAAGACTTGGAGATGGTGTGTGCTGTTGGTGCTGTGACTGATTCTGTTGGAACTGCCCTCTCTGAGTCTGATTGGAAGCTAGCTTTGTCTGAAGACATTGAAATTACCAAGGTGATGGATTTCATGGCTCATGGATGGCCCAACAATATGAATCTCACTTCTGAATTGATTCCCTACAAGAGAGTGTGTGATGAATTGTCTTTAGTGGATGGAATTTTGCGGAGGGGTGGGTTATTGGTCGTACCCATATCCATGCGTAAGAAAGTCCTTGATCTGGCTCACAATGGTCACCTTGGCATTCGTGCCATGAAGCGGAGAGTTAGGGAAGAGTTTTGGTGGCCGGGTGTGGACAGGTCCGTTGAACATTGTGTTCGTGATTGTGGTGCGTGTGTCTTGAGTGATAAAACTCAAGTGACCTATCCTCCTTCCATTAATCCTATTGTGGTAAAAGATTCACCTTGGTGCAAGTTGGCTTTTGATGTGGCTGGTCCTTTTGGTGGGATGGGAAATTCTCCCAAATACGCTTTAGTGTTAATTGACTACATGTCTAAGTGGCCTGAGGTGAGGTTTGTGGATGGTATCAATTCTGCAACTATCATCAAATTTTTCAGGGAAGTTTTTCTTCGTGAGGGGTTCCCAGAAGAGTTGGTGACTGACAACGGCACCCAGTTGGTGTCCGTGGAGATGCAAGAGTTTTTGAAGGAACATGGCATTAAGCATATCCTTACCTCCCTGTATCATCCCCGCAGTAATGGTTTAGTTGAGCGCCTTAACCGTGTCATTAAGGATCAACTACAGTTGGCTTTTATCAATGGTTTTGACTGGAGGAAGGTTATCTCTGATATGTTGTGGGCAATGAGAATCACTCCTCACGCGAGTACAGGCATGTCTCCCTTCACCTTGTTAAGAGGTAGAGTGGCCGGTTCCAAGCTGAACAAAGATTGGATGTTGAGAAAGGATGTTGATCTGGAAAAACTGAGTAATGTAGCTGATGTCAGGGCCGCTGCTCAGTCTAAGTATGCGTTGAATTGTTTTAGAACATCTCCTGTGTGCATTGGTGACTGGGTGAGGGTGAAGAAACCTGTACTTGTTCGCAAAGGGTTCTCTCGGTTTTCTCCTCCAGTTAGAGTGAGGGAAGTGAGAGACCATGTGGTTGTGTTAGAGAATGGTAAGATTTGGAACAAAAGTGCTATCTCTGTGGTGCCCGAGTCAAAAGCTGAGTATGTGAGAGGCAAATTTGGTGTCCAAACACCTTGCGTTGCTGTGCCTCCTATGACTGGTAATTGGAGTGTACCTGCTCATTCCAGGGAAATTATTCCCCGGGAATGTTCTTCTAGAACTAGGGTTGCTCCCTCCAAATTCCAAGATTATGTTAGGTATTAAGTTTTGTTTCCTTGCTTCGTGTTTTTTTTTTCCCCCCCCTGTATTTGTTAGTTTTGCTGTGTTTTCTTGCTGTTTTTATTGTGAAGGAAAGGGGGTGTGTGGGGATCCCGTGCACTGTCATCTCGTGCATTCCTTCTCTGTGTTCCCTGCGTGGAACCTAGAATGCGGGGATCGGGCAGTTGCTGCCGGGGAAGCTGAGGGTGAGGACTATAATAAAGAAGACTTATAGATGTACCTGGATGTCGTCTTCTTTTCAGTTACCTCAGAACAAACGCAGTGCAATGCAACACAACGCAGCGCAACGCAAGACCTTGCATCGCAGCTCCTCGCAGTTCCTAATTGGAACTGACGCAGGGCGACGCAACTCAACTCAGGATTTCGCCTCGCAGCTCATCATCGGAGCCGACGCAGCGTGACGCATCCTGACGCAGGATGTCGTATACCAGCTGTCACAGCATGACGCAGTGCTCCGCATCGCAGACATAAGGTACAATTCTTAGTGGGACAAACCTGGTCCCTGTACCTGGCCCCCACTCCGTTGCTGTTGGCTGGATCTTTGACCCAGTCCGGCTCAGCCATATAACCACACTTGCCGCTTTGTGCTTTTAGGTGCTATACTCTAACCTAAAACTATGAAACTGAATATCTCCAGCTCTACTGATTGGATTGTTGTTTTGGTGTCAAATAATTTATAAAATGTTACTCTATTTTTCTGTGTGAGTTTTCTTGTGTTGTGCTTTCACTTTATTACTGTTTAAGTGCTTCATAAATACTTTACAGATTGCCTCTAAGTTAAGCCTGACTGCTTTTGTGCCAAGCTAGGGGAGGGTTAAGCACGGGTTAATTCAGGGACTTTTTGTCATTCACCATGACAAGGATTGCGGCTGCTGCTTGAGTGGGATTTCACCCCGCTCAAACAACAATCCAATTTCTCACATTGCTGCTCAGTGGTGGGATTCAGTATTTGTGTTTGTGCAATGCCAATCAGTTCTTTGTGTAAAAATAATTTGATACCAGATTCAACCTGTTTAATCTTTTTGCTTTTTCCAAATTCATTTCTATTTACCCTGACTTGTGACCCTACCTTCAAGCATGGTGTTCGAGCTCAACAACCTGGAGAGCTACATTGTGGCTGAGCTCAGAGGATTCTGCAGGGAGAGGGAGGAGGAGCTCCAGAAGGCCCTCAGGCCTGGTAGGAGGCCCGTCAACTACAGGCTACAGGGGAGAAGGAGGAGGAGGTGGACATTGAGGAGGAGGAGATGGGGGTGGGGCAAAACCCTGTTTCTGGCCCCAGAGGAGAGAGAGGAGCCCTGCCATATCCAGGGCCAGCATCAGCATCTCAAACCACACTCAGAGGAACTGGCGGACATAAAAGCTGAAAGGGAGCTCAAGCTGCAGCTGGCTAAATTAAAGTTGGAGGCACCCAAGGAGGAGGCTTCTGCCAAGAGGGCCCTTGGGGAAAGGAAACTGGCCTTGAAGGAGAAGTTGGCAGAGGGAAAAACAGACTGAGACAGCCTTGGAAGAAATAACAGATCTTGTTGGCTCATGAAGTGAGTCTTAGGGAGTTAATCCTCAAAGCCAAGTAAAGCACCGTGCCCAGCAATAATGGTGGCAGCGAAAAAACAGTGTCCAATGGGTACATGAGCGTCCACATTCTTAAAGACCTGGTGCCTAGCTATGTGGTGGGGGACAACATTGACAAATGTTTTTCAGTTTATGGGGTAGTCCCAAGGATACATAGGGCCCGATTCACAGAACTAACTTACGACAAAATCCTAAACTTACTACCATTTTGGTATTCACAGAAGACACTTACTCATTTTGGTATTCACAGAAGGCACTTACTCATTAATGAGTAAGTGCCTTCTGTGAATACCAAAATGAGTAACTTACTCATTTTGAGTAATTTACTCATTTTGAGTAACTTACTCATTTTGATATTCACAGAAGGCACTTACTCATTGATGAGTAAGTGCCTTCTGTGAATACCAAAATGAGTAACTTGCTCATTTTGAGTAACTTACTCATTTTGGTATTCACAGAAGGCACTTACTCATTGATGAGTAAGTGCCTTCTGTGAGTAAGTGCCTTCTGTGAATACCAAAATGAGTAACTTGCTCATTTTGAGTAACTTACTCATTTTGGTATTCACAGAAGGCACTTACTCATTGATGAGTAAGTGCCTTCTGTGAATACCAAAATGACTAAGTGCCTTCTGTGAATACCAAAATGAGTAAGTGCCTTCTGTGAATACCAAAATGGTAGTAAGTTTAGGATTTTGTCTTAAGTTAGTTCTGTGAATCGGGCCCATAGAGTCTCAGAAGAGAATTGGTGTGGGGTGAGTCTCTGGTAACACATGCTCACGGTCGGGAGGGATACCCTGCTGATACTAGAGGCAGAAGAAAGCTTTTCTTGTCACCAAGTTTGGGTTCACCACATGAGGTTTAGGGACAGCCACAATCTGTCAAACCAGTCTTGGGTGGATTTCATTGATTCATCCAGTAAAGAACTGAATGGTTGGATGAAGGGCAGCCAAGTGGGTAGATATGAGGGCTGTGCAATCTAATTTTGAGAGAACTCATGCTCAATAACTGTTTCACAGAGTTGCACCAACATCTGGTTCACCGCAAGCTCACTGACCCATGGGAGCTCGCACAGGAGGATGACCTCTGGCAAGAGTGTCTAAGAAGGTACCAGGGATTAACTCAGAGAAGGGTAGTCCAGGTGCCCCCCAGCAGAGTGGGGCGGGGGGGTCCAAGGTGACACAGACAGGTCCCAAAATAAGGTGGGGAGAAAGGGTTTCCCTTCTGAGAAACAGGGAGGACGTTCTGGTGGGTGGTGGCCCAGGGCACCCCTTTTCCAACCCTGTTGATTAAAGTGTTCCCAGTTAGGACACAAGCAGAGAGACTCTGTCTGTCCCAAGAAACCACCCACTCGTGGGAACTCTACAGGAGTGGCCAGTACGGCCTTAGGCGTAGGTCATCCCCAGGAGCAGAGGGTAGAGCATACCCGGTGTCTCTTAGCTGGGAGGTGGATACGAAGGGTAAACTTGTGATTCCTGAGAGTGGGAATCGTCACTTCCATTAGGTAACAGCTAATGGGATCCCTGTAACTGCCTTAATGGATACCTGTGCCAGACAGACCATGGTGGTGGAAAGACTGTTTTCCTGAGCAGTACACTGGACAGGTGTGTAGGATAACTCAGGTCTATGGGAAGGACTCCTTCCACCCTATAGCCTTCCTGGAATGGGGTGTAAAATGGCCCAAAGCAGGATCATAGTTAGTCCCCAGATGCCTATTAACTGCATTCTGGGAAATTAATTACCACCAATGTCAGAAGAGCTGGGAGGAGCGGCCGCCCAGGGTGCCCTATTAGCTCTGATTGTGGGGTACTACCAGCAATTCAGCACAGAGGCCCAGATGGAGGGGCAGGAAGTGGAGACAGTCCACAGTGGGAGGATCAGTGGATCAGGGTTTGCTAGAGCATCCCAATACTGATCCTGGTGAGGCCACTTCTGACCGGGAGGTGCTCCCTGTGCTGTCGTAGAGAAAGAGGCTCCGAGACCTGCACCAGGCAAACCCTTGCATGAAACAGAGTGTGTCACCTTTGATGGGGGTGGTGGTTCCCTTCTCGAAGCCCTGCCTTGCCAGAC
This sequence comes from Calotriton arnoldi, assembly GCA_963921515.1. Lineage (NCBI taxonomy): Eukaryota > Metazoa > Chordata > Amphibia > Caudata > Salamandridae > Calotriton > Calotriton arnoldi. The sequence continues at coordinate 154,827 of CAWUFW010015219.1, read as the reverse complement.
ACCTGTTCAGACTATGAGTACAGCCCCCGGGTTGAGAGGCCAGTCTCAGGCTACCACCCATGGACTGGGGAGAGTGGAAGAAGGGTGCCTAACACCCAGGGCACGAACAGATAACCACAGTGGGCGCTTTGTGCTTTTAGGCACTATACTTACCTTAAATCTTTGAAACTGCATATCTCCGGTTCTGCTGATTGGATTTTTGTCATTTTGGTGTCAACAAATTTATTACATTTTACTCTATTTGTATAAATTAGTGTGGGAGTTTTCTTGTGATGTGTTTTTACTTTATTACTGTTTAAGTGCTGCATAAACAAATTATAAATTGCCTCTACATTAAGCCTGATTGCTTTTGTGCCAAGCTAGCAGAGTGTTAAACACAAGTTAATTTAGTGACTTTTTGTGGCTCACTCTGACAAGGACTGTGGCTGTTGCTTGAGTAGGGTTTTCACCCCCCACCCGCAACAAACAACAACCCAATTTCTCACATTCATTATTTGTGTTATGTTTGTGCTTATGACTTCTTCTGTGTTTAGTAGAGTTTAATTAGAGTAGGGATAGAATGATGGGGTGAATTTGAAAGGAGAATTACATTTTTTTAGTAGTGGTCATGTGTGCATGTTAGTTGGGTTACCTGCCTTAAAAGAGAAGTAGGAACTTTGAGAAAGATGTTTGGGACTTCATAGTAGTAGGTTTGGGATGAGTCAGAGAAAGAAGGGACTGGACACAGGTTGAAGGGAGGATTTTTAATAACAAAACTGAAACTTAACTCATACATATATACACATGACACTTGGTTAGGTTTTAGTGGCTGGAGTAATCCCCTCAATATAAATACCCATATGTACATAAAAGCAGCAATATTTACATGGTCTGATTTGCATGTGTATTTTGTGGTGAAGTATGCAATTTATACTTGGTTCAAATAACTGTAATTGACTTATACATAGATATATGCATGTCACATTTTGAAGTTTCAGTAGCAGGAATAAAACCCTCTATATATGTACCTGTATGTGCACCGAAGCAGCAATTTCGACATGGTCTGATATACATCTTTCTTTTTTTTTTTTTTTTTTTGTCCTCATCAGCCCAGGTTCACAGAAAGGTATAGGAACTAAAACTCCGGGGTCTCCCTAAGAGTAGCACCATCCGGAGCCCTTTTGTGGTTAGACCTGAGATGGGTCACTTTATACCTTGCTTCTTGTACTCCGACCATAGGAAGCCCGACCCTCTCAAAGGCACCACCGGGGTAATCAAGCAATATGGTATAAAGGCCTAATCATAGGACAATAATTATATATTTATATTTACAAAGGGGGTATCCAATTCTCAAAAGGAAGCCAAAACTCATTACGCTTATGCTTTGAAGCTCTATCCAGCTTAACCGTATATTTAACAGAAGCCAACCATTCTGCCTTATTCGGGGGCATAACTTTAATCCAATACTTGCAAATTTCTCTGCGGGCAAGCAGTATTAAACAAAAATTAATTTTTTTGTATTTTGTGATAGAGTTTCATAATTTACCGGGAGCCCAAAGAAAACAAGGGATATGCTTACCTGGAGTGGTTCTCCAAGTATTAAAGATACCGTGTTACTCACGTCCCACCAAAAATCTCGGAGTACCGGACAATCCAGGAACATATGCTCATCATTACTTTTTCTTCCCCACATTTGGGACACCTCGGTATGACACCTTTCGCAAATTTTGCCAGCTTATATGGTGTCCAGTAAACCCTATGGAGACAGAAGAGATGGTTCCGCCTTAAATTTGCGGCACGGACTGTGGAGTATAGCATGTTGCAAGATACTTGCCATAAATTTGTAGACTGCTCTCCCGGCAAGCTCTTATCCCAAAGTGTTGCAGGCAGGTTAAAATCTCCATCCGAACTCTCCAGTAGGCTCCAATACCATCTTGCCACCTCTTTTCCACGGGATCCTTCAGATTTTATCAAAGATTCTAGTACATTAGATTGTCCTGCGCCAAGTCCATCCGTAAGGGTCCAACTTTTAATTTGAAGATATTTAAATTTCGACAGTTGCCCATCCGCTAACTCCTGGGCCTCCTCCCAGGAAATCAGTACTCCATCAACCACCAATTGACCCCAAGTTTTTATCCCCGCTTCTTTCAAAGGACGAGCCAGGCAATCTTTTGACCATTCCGGAGAGCCCGGGGAGTCCCACACAGGAGCCAGTCCACTGTAGTAGTTTATATTAGAAACTCTCCTAATTTTGTACCAAGTTATTGCAAAGCTTTGCAAAGTCTTTAACCTCACTTTTTTAAAATAGCGTGGATCTCCGTATTTATGTATAAACTCCTGCTTGTACATCAGATACCATGGCTTTGAACATTCTCCCAATATCAGAACAGTCTGGCTTGCTTAATAAACATTTTCCTCCTCTTAATAAAAACAACCAAGCATAATAAGACAGATCCGGGAGTCGTAGCCCCCCTTTGTCATATTGCCTTCTAAGCTTTTTCCAGGCAATTCTCATACCTTTCGACGCCCAGATAAAGCTCGTTACCCTGGATTGAGATTTTTTAAGCCAAACTTCCTTAAAAGGCCATTGGAATATTTTGAAACAAAAAAGAAAATTTAGGAAGAATTGCCATTTTTACTAGATTTATTCTGCCGTAAATTGTTAAAGGAAGGTGGGCCCAGCTAAGTAGAGTTTCTCAACTGCCTTTTTGACCTTTTGGAAATTGACTTCGGAATTTGTTCTATTTTCTGCACAATTTGAATTCCTAGGTACCTCATTTCTTCCTTTATGCAGCTCAATTGTGAGTTAATATTCCACTTCATTACGACTGTTTTATTTTCATTAATCTCAGTAACCAGAGAGCCGCCCAAACCGTGCTGCTAGGTCATATACTATTGGTAGTGCTGTATCAAGATCTGAGGTATACACTACTAGGTCATCTGCATAAAGCCCTACTTTTTTCTCCCATTCCCGAAATCTAAAAGGAAGTATATTCACATGACCCCTTATCTTTTCGGCTAGTGGCTCTATGTACAAGTTAAAAAGTAGGGAGACAGCGGGCACCCCTGCCTAGTCCCCTATAGATGTTGAAACTATTAGAAATGTTTCCATTCACCAAAACCCTGGCAGTAGGATTCTTATATAAAAGAGCTATTGCCCTACAAAGTTTTCCCCAGATTGGACAGCTGTAGAATTTCCTGCAAATAAGACCAATTGACCCGGTCAAAGGCCTTAGTTGCATCTACCGTAATAACTGCCAATGGTAATTTGTGAGTGGTTGCTATGTCGGCAGCCCCAATTAGATTGTAGGTTAGTTCTTTGATGCCCCTGCCCCGCACAAAGCCCTTCTGATCCTCGTGCAGCAACACATCCAATACTCCACTCAGCCTATCTGCTAATAGCTTCGTAAGGATCTTATAATCTGAGTTAAGCAATGAGATAGGCCTATAAGAGTCGCAACAGTTAGGTGGTTTATCTACCTTGAGGATCAGAGTGACAATGGCCTCATTCCAAGATTGAGGGAGCTCCTTACCCCCTTCAAAAATCTCAGTAAACAATCTAACCATTACCGGGACCAAAAATTTCTCCAGTTTTTTATATACCTCCACCGGGATACCATCTGGTCCTGCTGCCTTGTTTGCTTTCCCGGCTTTGATAACATTTCTAATGTCAAAATCAAGAATTGAGCTATTCATTTCTTCCCTTTGGGGATCAGACAACTTATGGGGAACTTCTTTGCCCAACCAGTTTATCACTTCCTCTCCCTGCATAACTAAAGTTTCAGAATATACTTCCCCAAAATGATCAATCAGAGCCTGTTCTATATCTTCCCTTGACCTGGCTAGATCCTCTGACCCCTCCAGTTTTAATTCTTTTATGAAGTTTTTTGCTTGATCATTTTTTATCTTCCAGGCAAGTAATTTGCCACATCCCTCTCCATAATTAAAATGGGCCAGTCTGCTCACTAGCCATCTCTCCTGCACTCTGCCTTCCAAAACACCTGCTAGCTCCACTTTAAGGGTCTCAATAGCGGCAGCCCCGGACTCCTGTAGTATTTCTTTGTCCTGTATCTTTTGTTCTAACTGCTTAATCTGATCTTCAATGGTAGCAATTTCTCCCCTCCGTTGCTTATTTTTATAGGACTGGATAGATGTTACCCTCCCTCTTAAAAAGGCCTTGTAAGCATCCCATACTGTACCTATTGGGGCACTATCTAAGTTCTGTTCAAAGAACCATTGAGAATCCACCCCCAGTTCTTCCATCACCCCATCATCGGCCAATATTGTGCGATCAAAGGTCCATCTCCTTTGGCGCAGCATGTTTTGAGGAGCCAAAAGTAGAGAAATGGCTGTGTGATCCGATAAATGGGCACCAACATGACTAGCATCCCTAACTTGGTCTTTTATACCTTGGTCGATCAAAAAAAAATCTATTCTCGATTGGTGGCCATATTTTTTATTATTAAACGTAAAACATTTTAAGGACCCCTGTCTTTCCCGCCAAATGTCACACCAACCCAGATTCTTTATTGAGTTTATAATTAGAGAGCGTAATTTATTATGGGTAATCGCTCTACTTTTAGTGGAGCGATCTAGCCTATCGTCTAACACCACATTAAAATCGCCCGCCATTATAATTGGATCCGGGAAGTCCAACAATTCCAGGAGTAAGTTACTAAATGAAGTTGGATTATCTAAATTCGGGCCGTAATATCCAACCAGCGTATAGCTCTGGTTATAGCAACTCAATTTAGTTATTACCCATCTACCTAGCTTATCAACTCTACTATCTCCAATAGTTATCTGAGGGTTAGATTTTACAAGAATCGTCACTCCTCTTATAGTGAGTTGATGATCCGTACATATTACCCTCTGAAGCCATCTCCTAGACTTAAAAATCTCCATTGTTTCCTTGCTAGTTAAATGAGTCTCCTGGAGAAATATAATTTGAGAAGGGACATCCCTTATATATTGCAATTTTTTTTCCCTTCTTTGCCTCACCCTAAGGCCATTAACATTCCAAGATAAAAACTCTATCTGGGCCGTCCTCCTAATACTCATTATGATTCATAGCTTTCACCCATCCCATACAACCAAAGTTCCTAAACATTAGAAAAGGACAAATATTTTTTTGTATTTTTTCCCTTTGCTCCCCCACCCGTGCCTTCACCTGTACTTTCCCCTTCCCCTCCCTTGGAAAACCCTCCTCTTTCTCCTTCATAGCCTAAGCCAAGCCTAAGCCTTAAGGAGGCTTCCCGGGGTTAAAGAGCTGTTGTAAAAAAAAAAAAAAAAAAAAAAAAAATGTATGCATATATACAAAACCCAGTGAAAGATGTGATTTCTTTTTAAAACTAAGAGCAAGATACAACAAATACAGCAAAGTAAGAAACAGAGGATATCAGCGTATAAATAGGGTGATGAAGGCCATAAAGGCGGTAGTCAAAAAGGACCGAGAAACTAAGAAAAACCATCCTCATCATCCTACTTCACACTGGTATCAGATAAAGATCTAAGGAATTCTTCGGCTTCGTCTACTCTTTGAAAAGTCTGCATTTTATTGTTATGCATCACCCTCAAACTAGCAGGAAATCTTAACTGTGCTGTCGCACCCCATTTTCTAAAAGGTTCAATCAGGTTACCAAACTCCCATTGCTTATTAGCTGTTATTTGGGAGACATCCGATCTAATATCAAAGTTAATTCCATCTACTGATAAATTCTTTTGTTTTAGGGCTCTTGATAATATTTCTTCCTTTATTTTATACGTAAGAAAATTAACTAGGATTCTCCTGGGTTTTAGCTTCTTTGGATTTAACCTAAAAGGGTCTCTATGAACCCTTTGCATATCTTTAACCAGATCTTCTTCAGAGCAATCCATATGCACTGCCAATTTAATCAGCCGAGCCACAAAGGCCTTGATGTCCTCTCCCTCTGACCCTTCCGGGATTTTTAGAATGCGGAGATTATTTCTTCTCTGATTATTCTCCATTGATTCCAACTTTTCCTTCAATATGGCCTCATTCCCTTTTAAAACCATGATCTCCTTTGAATTAGCCTCAGACTGTACTGTTAGATCTTTTACTGAGCTTTCCAGCTGTGAAGTCCTAGCTGCGATGTCATCCAATTTTTTCTCCAGACTGTCACAGGAAGCTCTAATCTCTTTTTGATTAATTTCAGAAGTTTCGAATCTATTCCTAACCTCAATAGTTAGTAGCTGTATAAGGTCCGAAACTGACTGGGGTTGTAGATATTCTTGTGGTTTACCTTGCATTTGAATCTGGCATACGTCTTTCGTAGGATGTTCCCCCCTGCACATTCCTGAAATTCTGGGGAAGCTGTACTATTTATTCTTGCTGGGAGGGAAACATCCATATTTCCAGCGGGGAGAACATTCCTACCTCTTCCTGCCCAGCCTTTTGTATTTCCGGGGGTGTTAGGAGGGGCATTTTTTTGGCCTCAAAAGATTCTGCCAACACTTGATATTTATTAGGACTTAAAAGTCTCGATTTCCACCCCTTCTCCTTTGAGATTACCGAATCCAAAGTAGGATTTTTAACTCCAAAGTCTTTAGTACCACTTTAAAAAATGTTCTTAGTGAGGGGGTAATTTTTAGGTTAGACACCTGTAAGTTTCTTTTTTTCCCTCTTAACCTTCGCTTTTTCGGGGTTACCCACTCTCCTTCATCCGATTTAAAAGAAAGGGTAGGCTCTAACCTGCAAATACTCTTATAAGTTTTATTCAGAGTACTTTTTACTTTCTTCCTAGCCTCTGAACTTCTTAAATTGTAACCCCCAGGCGGCACAGCTTCCTCCTCCAACTCCCCTAGCTCTGCCACGCTTGAGTTGCCACTAGCTTGTATACTCAAAGAGGTACTTCCCTGCTTTTCAGGGAGAATAGCCTCTTTCCCGACAGTGTTGCGGTTGAACAACTTCCCTTCCAAAACATTTCTTGCCTTTACAATTTTTTTTCCCGATCCCCCATTAATCGTCAAAAGTGTCTGCCCTACCTCCCGTGGCGTGTAACTGGCAGTCTCCCCAAACCTGGGAGGCTCCACCAGCTCCCCCGACTCCAGCAACCTCTGTTCCTCCAGCGCTGGCTGACTGCCCACAACACTGGAGCGCGGGAGGCTCACGATCCCCGTGCCTGTGCTGCCTCTGCCAAACCCGGCCAAGCCGCTTCGAGTGGAGCGCCGAGCCCTCCGGCCCCTACTGAGCTCTCGAGCTGCACGAGCCCAGCAGGAGACCCGGTCGGGCAGTCCCAAGACCTCCACGGACTCGCTCGCCCCCCCAGGGGCCCCGCACGAGCACAAACAACAGGACAGCAACAACGTACCGCACCCACCGCAGCCCGCCGGATAACTCCTGGTAAGCCTGCAGTCTCAGCCTTCCCCTTTGCACAACCGATCTTGAAAACAGCACTTAAACCGGCATTAAAGGGACCAGAGCAGCCATATCCTAATGAGAAATACTCCCAATTCTCATCCTACACATCACTCCCCCTAAAAAACCACTGGGTCATCAAAAAGCATTCGCTCAGCTCTCTCCCCCACGGGAGCCTCCGCGACCGCGTTTCAAACGGCCGCCATGTTTCCCCCGATATACATCTTTCTTGTGGTGTAATATACATTTCTTTCCTTTATATAAATGTAACTGCTTATAACAGGAAGAATAGTTCAATTTACAATGACACATGTATAACGCCTGTGAGAAGCATTGTTTTCATGTCTGAATATACTGTTCTGTTGTGAGTATAGTTGTCGTGGGGAAGAGCAGGCTCATGACTAATCTTCTGAAGCTGAGATGTTTGTAAGTGGAACTTAATATTTGTAGGTAGCATATTCCATACTTTGGCTACTTTAAAAGAGAAAGATTTTTCACCCATGTTTTTTTTCTTGCATGTAGGATTTTTAAGGCAAGGAGCCTTTCTCGAGAGTAAGTTCCTTTGTTGTACATATTTGTTGATTTTCTTCTTGATGAAGAGTAGTTCTTTGCCATGTATTGCTTTGTGTGAGATACAGAGCAGCTTGAAAGTGGATCTGCTGGCAACTGGTAACCAGTGTAGGGCCCTCAAGGCAGGGGAGATGTATATTATGGTTTTTCATGGTGGAGGCGTCTAGTAGCAGCATTCTGAATTCTCTGTAAACTCATCATAGTTGACAAACCTAAGCAGTGATACAGACCATTAACGTAATTCCGTTTTATAGGACAAGAGAGATGGTAGCTTGAACCTTGTGGTGGGCTCCTAGGTGCGAGAAGATGCATTGCGGTCTTTATAATGTAAAAAAGCATGATTTGGGTACCTTATCCATTTGTGCATTCATTGACAGCTTGGTGTTCATGGTAATTCCGAGGTTACTTACTTTTTTTTTTTTAAACACACTTTATTGATTTTGCTTTTAAACCATCACATCCATGAATACATTTCACAGTACTTTTGTAAGAATGCATAATAATATACATTTGTTGGTGTCAGTACTTGACAGTTGATGTTACACATTCGGCTTGCATATTTTAAGTCTTGCATTCACGTTTCTAAATTTGGTTTCAGACAAACATTTGGTATCGAAATACAATACATATGTGTTATGTTAACAACTCAACCATCTCTCCCTCCAACCCCCTTTTCCCCTGGCTCTGTTCGGCTTACACGCTATTCTGCTATTTTGTCCCGGTCACCTTTATGCTACCTGTGTAGTGTTATTATATTGACTCTATGGCCGCGCCGCCGGTCTGTACTTGCGCTGAGTTCGGCTGCATGGTGATATATCTATGTACACCTTCTTCTATCCAAGGGCTGTGGGCAAGGGATCAATATCTAGAGCTTTGAGGGCCTCTAACATTAGATCCCACTCCATAGAGATCTGATTTTTCCGCATGCCACGGGCCTCTTCCCGCCTGATGGCCGCGCTTTCTGCTCCACCCCAGCGCACCATTTCACTGTGCCAATTGTGCACTGTTAGGGGTTTCTGTGATTTCCATCTCATTGTTATGGAGCGCTTTGCTAGCAGTAATGCAAGATCTAGAAAGCGGAGTTGTACCTTATGTGACTTGGAGCGTCTATGAAGCCCCAATATGCATCTTTCGACTGCTACGTTTATTTGGAGATTGGTCACCGTTTCCATGCTGTGTGTTACTTCCGCCCAATATACCTTAAGACTCGGGCAGGACCATAACATGTGGACAATGTCGGCTCCTTCTGCTTTGCATCGAGGGCAATAGTGGTGTGTATTTGGGAACATACACTGCAAGCGGTGTGGTGTAAGGTAGGCCCTATGTAAAATCATGTATTGTATAAATCTAAATTTTGCATTCCTCGACACTTTCTTGGGATATTCTATGATACCAGGCCACTCCTTGTCAGAGAATTCCTTCTCTTGACCATTTGTTGCGCAGTTCGGTAAGGGATATCTCAGCGTGTGCCCGGGTTCCTCTATATAGCCATTTTATTAGATGGCGCCCTTCTCCCATCAAGTACATTGCCTGCACTAATTCATGTGTTGGGGCTCTTCCCTGGTGGGAGCCCAGTACTTCTTCACATACCGGAGTATGGCTTCCGAGGTTACTTACTTATTTAGATATTTTTGGCAGTGGTCCTAGCTCATCAGGCACAGAGAGGATCATAGTTTTCCAGTCACCACTGATTAGTATTTTAGTTTTGGAGTCGTTCAATTTGAAGTGGCTCCATGTCATCCATTGATCAACGGCTCATATCCAACTGAAGACTTTTGATGTTCCAATGTCCTTTGGGCTATCCAATTTCAGAAGTATCTGTGCGTCATCTGTGTAGTTATAGCAAGTGAAGCCAAACCATTGATCAGATCTGGTAATAATTTCATGAAGATGTTGAAAAGCACGTGTGAGATGAGTGAGCCTTGAGGGACTCCTGCTTTAATGCTGTATGTTTTAGCACTTAAAGGAGGAGTATGTAAAATATTTGTTCTACTGTGCAGGTATGATGTCATTCAAGTGAGAGCCGTGCCCTCTATTCCGACTTCCTCAAGCCTTTGGATTAGTGGGTCATGATCCCCTGTGTCAAAGGCTCCTGAAAGGTCCAAGAGAAGAAGGGCAGCAACCCCATTCTGGTCTACTGTGTTTTTAAGGTCATCCCAAATCGAGATTAGGGCTGATTCTGAACGCAATCCAGTTTGGAAGTCGGAAAGTATGGCATTGTCTTCACTGAATTGTGACATCTGGGCCAAAGCTACTTTTTCTGTAAGTTTCCCCAGGAATGGTTTGTTTGCTATGGGTCTGTAGTTGTTGGGTCTTGAACATTCAGGTTAAGATTTTTTAATAACTGGCATATGTATTTCTTTTTTAAGTCTTTTGGGAGAACTCCTGTGGTTAAGGAGTTGTTGATGAGTATTCTGACTGGGATAACCTCTGAAGCTGATATTATAATGTTTTTGAAGATTTCAGGTGGACAAGAGACAAGAGGGGCAGCCAGCTGGCTAGCTTGCTTTGAAAAGATCCAGAAATTCAGCCGGTGATAGTTAGTTGAAGGAGTGTAATGCTTTGTTTGCCTTTCCCTAGAGCACGGGTACTCATAGTACGGCCCGCGGGCCGCCAGCGGCCCGGCAAGCCTTCCTTGGCGGCCCGCGGACCTTGCAGACATCGTACCTGTTTTTTTGTTTTTTTTTAAAAGTGTCAGCAAACACCGCAGCGCGGACTCTGAGAGACTCTGCTCTATGGGGGCCGGGCGATTCTTTAAAGACCATTCACTTGTTAATGAGGCTTTGTTGCATTTACCTCTTCTTAGCGCCCTGCATCTCCACTCTGAGTGGAGATGCAGGAGCGCTAAGAAGAGGTAAAATACAACAAAGCCTCATTAACAAGTGAATGGTCTTTTAAAGACCTGTGAAGTACTCGGGTGCGGCTGTGTGTGTTCCCGGGAAGCTGTCTCAGCCCCGGCTGACACACACGCGGGGTGAGGTGAGAGAGGGTGACAGAGAGAGGGTGACAGAGGGAGGGTGTCAGAGGGAGGGTGACAGACAGAGGGAGACAGACAGAGGGAGACAGACAGAGGGAGACAGACAGAGGGCGACAGAGAGGGAGACAGAGGGAGACGGAGACACAGAGAGAGGGAGACCGAGACAGAGAGAGGGAGACAAAGAGGGAGACAGACAGAGGGATAGGGAGGGAGACAGACAGAGAGAGGGAGACAGACGGAGACAGAGGGAGACAGAGGGAGACAGAGGGAGACAGACGGAGACAGAGGGAGACAGAGGGAGACAGAGAGAGAGGGAGGGAGGGAGACAGAGGGAGGGAGACAGAGAGAGGGAGACAGAGAGACAGAGAGAGGGAGACAAAGAGGGAGACAGACAGAGGGATAGGGAGGGAGACAGAGAGGGAGACAGAGGGAGACAGAGGGAGACAGAGGGAGACGGAGGGAGACGGAGGGAGACAGAGGGAGACAGAGGGAGACGGAGGGAGACGGATGGAGACGGAGGGAGACGGAGGGGGAGGGAGGGAGGGAGACAGAGGGAGGGAGACAGAGAGAGGGAGACAGAGAGAGGGAGACAGAGAGAGAGAGAAGGAGACAGAGAGAGAGGGAGACAGAGAGAGAGGGAGACAGAGAGAGAGGGAGACAGAGAGAGGGAGACAGAGAGAGGGAGACAGAGGGAGGGAGACAGAGGGAGGGAGACAGAGGGAGGGAGGGAGGGAAAGGGAGGGAGACAGAGGGAGGGAAAGGGAGGGAGACAGAGGGAGGGAAAGGGAGGGAGACAGAGAGGGAGGGAGAGAGAGAGGGAGGGAGACAGAGAGAGAGAGTCAAACAGAGTGAGGGAGACAGAGGGAGAGAGAGAGAGAGGGAGAGAGAGAGAGGGAGGGAGACGGAGAGAGAGAGGGAGGGAGAGATATAGAGAGGGAGGGAGACGGAGGGAGACAGAGCGAGAGAGAGAGAGAGAGATGTGTGTATGCCGGGTCTGGTGGCTCAGTGGACGAAGGCGTCCGCTGCAGGGGCCTATGTTCAACCTCATGGTCAGCTTTTTTTTTTGCTTTAGCCCCGCCCCCCTCCCCCACTGACCCCGCCCCCACCGGTGCGGCCCTCGGCCACAAACCACACTGTAAATTTGGCCCCGAGAGAAAGTTTGTGAGTACCCATGCCCTAGAGGGTTTTGTTGGACACAGGTTGGGTCTGTTCGTGTTTTTTGTTGTTTAAGTAAGAATCCAATATATTTGCTTTAGTTGTGTAATGATTTGCCAGTTTGTCACAATATTCTTGAAAAATGGGATTAGTAGCAACTGTGCATTTTGTCTTAAGGAATTCTGTGAGTATTATATAGAATTCTTTACTAGCACACTTTGCATTGCGGATTTGGCTGGAATAGTATAGTATTTCCTCGCCTTTTTGATTGTTGACGTGTATATGCTGTTGTGTCCATGTAAGCATATCTTGTCATGATGGTTTTTTTTTGCAAGTTGGTTTGAAGCTTAGCAATTTGTTTTTTGATCTTTTCAATTCTGCATTAATTCAAAGGGCGTGCTTTTTCTTGTTATGCGCAGATGTTTTCAGAGGAATTAAGGAATCGAAAGCTTTCTGGAGCCATCCGTAGAGCATTTGTAGATTGAGACCAGATCTGTGTTGGAAGTAAGCAGGTTTTCTAGTTCCTACAAATGCAGCTTCTTCCAAGGTCGATATGTAGTTGAGGGTAAGATAATTTTAGTTGTGGTGTCTTGTGTTGGAAGGCAACAAGGTAGCGGCCTGACAACGTGACTTGAGTAATCCTTTGGAATGTGACTAGCCCTGGGTTGGCGAAGATGATATTTCTTTTTATTTTGAAACATATTTTTATTGGCAAATTGTATACATCATCACATGCAAATTGGTTACAAAGGTATTTGTCCTTTTCACTTCCGAGCTTATTAAAATGCTAAACGAGAATTTTTTTTTTTTATCTTTCGACATCTTTCCTGCCTAATTCTTTGTAAATTCCTAACATGATGTACACAACACAATAGGCAGGAATGACAATCCAGTAACATGTTCGCATCTCTAATACATAATTGTGCTCTCTAGTACCTGCTCCGCTTTGTTCCTTTTTTGTTTGATGGAGTCGCCATTCAGACGGGTAGCTTTCAACATCAATCTTTGGTGCAAGCATGCCGTACATAATTAACACATTTAGTTTCTAATCTACTTAAAACAAAACGTAAACTTGTGCAGAGGGGTGTTGTGAGTAAACATCTCTTAGGGGGCATCCAGAGGATCACAGCGCAGGTAGCCCATTAGTGGGCCGGAGGGGGCTCCCCCCCATAACTCTTTTCTGTTCTCGCATTTGTCAGTTCCTTTGCAGCTAGGCAAACCTGGAGGGGACTCCCTCTCCTTTCGGTTCTATGGTCTCCGTGGAGGGGAAGGAGCCGTTATGTTCTGAGCCTCTGCAGTGGTCCATGTATCTCGCCCCTTCATCCTCACTGCTTTTGCTCTCTGGCCTTTCCCAAGACCCCATTGCCTCTCTCCATTGTTCGGCTATCGGGCACTTCCTCATTCCTTTGGCCTCTTCCCAACTTAGTACTCTGCCCTCCGCCACGGCCCATGGAAGGCGAAGATGATATTTAATGTTTGTCCAGCGATATGTGTGGTATTTAGAACGAGCTGTAGGTTGTGTGTGTCTAGGCCAGTGAGGCATATTAGGTTTTTCAAACCATATATTGTGGTGACCATGGATGGATAGGTTTGAGTCTATTGCAAGAAGTTTCGAGGTTGTGTCTCTCAATGTGCCTGGAAATGTTGCATTGCTAGGTGGTGGTCTGTGAAGGAGAAAGTAACATGAAAAGGTTGGGGTAGGGTTGCTTCTGACAAGGGGGGGCCTCACAACCTTGTAAAGAAACATCCTCAGTTTGGTGAAATATGTTGTTTCTTTAAATAAGACAGCTAAGCCAACTCCTTTTTTGCCTATGCGATTTTGTGTTCTAGGTTGATATCCTGGTGGAATAGTAGGCAGTTTAAAGAATCTATTTTGGAGGTGGTGTTAGTTTGTGCTGCAGGAGAGTGAGTATTGTCCGGTAGTATGTTCATGGTGTTAACTGTTGGAGAACAGTGAAAGTGTTGTTTTTGTTTGTCATTATCTTCCTCCAAAAGGCATAGAAGACATTTTTTGGGTCTGGCTGTGTGAGTAGTGAATCTCTATGCAATTGGGTTATTGGGCTCTAGAGTTGTGTGTGAAAAGTAGGCTTGTTTTGCCTAAGACAAGGGGATGCAAGGTTATGAAGAGTATTGTGTAGTTGCTCTTTTGTTTGTTTATGTTAGAGGTGGAAGGGGTTTGGGTGAGTGGTGGTGGTGGAGCATGAGGGTCATGTTGTATGGCTCTGAATCAAGTAATGGATGATAGACGTGCGAGTGAGTGTTGTGTTTGTGCATGTTGTGATTAGTGTATTTGTTCATAGAGAGTTTGAGGTTAAGATGGGTTTAAATGTGTGTTATTTATGCTGGTATTCAGAGAAGAGTGGAAGCGTGTAGATATGTTGGGGTGGTGGGGAGTTTTTGAATGTGAGATTTTGTTCAGATAAAATCTGTGTGTGTATTTGTTTTTGTGGGGTAATATGATCTAATATTTTGGTAATGACTTGAGGTGTAGGATTTGTGTGTGAAGGACTAGTGAGTTGTGTATGTTGATGGAGAAGGGGGTGGGATTGTGTGTAAGAGTAAAGTCTCTGTGTAGTGTGAGAGTGGGAAAATATTTGTTTTGATAGATCGTTGTAGATTGAGTACGGACATGATTTTGCCTTATTGGTGAGAGGGAGTGTTGAAAGAGTGTTGTCATTGGTCGTGTGTGAGAAGAAGAGTATGGTAGTGGTAAAGCGGTAGGATAGATGGTTGTAGAAAGGGTTCAGAGGATTGGCAAGGGCAATGCTACAAGTGGGCAGAGGGTTATGAAAGGGTTTTCTTTGAAAAGGGTGGGCGTTTTTTAGATTAAATGTGTGCGTTTGTGTTTTATTGGTATGTAAGCAGCCAGCAAATGAACTAACCTGGAGGAGGGGTGTGGCCGGCTTTCTAATTCACAAACTGTGTCTGGGGTAGGAAGAGGGAAAAATGGAGGTGAGAGGAGAAAATTTGGGTCTTGCAGCAGTAAACTGTGGTTAATGACAGCTGGACAGCACAAAAATCACACAATTTTACAATTAACAGAAGCATAATTTGTCACTAAATGTTCAACACAATAATAAAAGTGTTTTTTTTTCTTTGTGTGTTGTGTTGCCATGTCCAACATTTTACCACCACACCGTTTCTCCAATTATCTGGTAACTCTCCTTCCTTTGTGCCCCGGCCAATGGAATAAGAAATATGATTCATTATCATTGCATATGTTGTGGTGTTAGAGAGAATGGGGGATCAATGGCACAAAGAAAACTTTCCCTTCTAAAGCACTGTTTAGGGATATAGGCCTTGAAGAGTTTAAAAACATACTTGCTTTGCATATAGAAGCTAGTCAAGGTCCAAATACTTTTGAAAAAGCTGGTACCAGTTATGAAAAGATTTATGTTTTATCCAAGGAGACAGCAAGTAGATGAATGCATTGAAGATTATGTTTCAGCTCTCAGATCTCTTAATGTTTCCTGCAAATCTGAACAAATAGCAGATGATCAGGTACTTAGAGTTCAGATAATAATGACGAAGAATAGCAGGAAAGTTCAAGAATTTAAGAATGTCTTTGGGTCAGTACTGGTCTAATGTTGAATGCTGCCATTGATAAGAGTCAAAGGCATGGAATACTGAAAAGTTTGTTCAGGAGTTAAGGGGTAATTCCTGTGCCGCATCATCAGAAGTCAAATTATTAGGAAATACAACTATTGTGTAGAAATAAAAAAAGAAAAAAGAGTTCACAGTCAAGAAGAATATTGGGGTGTGTTAGCACTAATCACTCTGTGAATAACAGTGTCCTGCCACTGACAAGTTTTGCAATAGATGTAAAAACAGAAAATTTTAGTCAAGTTTGTAAATTATTACCATATAGTGAAGCAATATGGTTATCAATGCAGCTTGAGTTCCAGAGATTATTGTAATCTTAACCTAGTTCTCAGTAAATAGGTAAAGAGGGTAGGAGTAGTAACAATGCTTTCCTACAGGTACCATAAAATAGATAGAAAAGATGTTTACATTCTTGTTGATTTATGTGATTAGCTTACCATTCTCTGTAACTGTGTTGTTCAAAACACTTGACCAATTTGACAACTGATTAAACCAGAAATAAGTGTGAAAGGGCTGGGGCCCACGATGTTCACTTACCTGAAGAAACAGCCAGAGTTTCCTCGTCTGACTGTCCCAACTAGCCAGGAATCCTGAAAAAGAAAAAGGGACAAGGATTACAGGAAAAGTAAAGAAAAGGGAGGTCACGAAGAAAAGAGGAAAGACAAGTGAAAGACTACAACCCACAGGAGGAGGAAGAGGCCGTAGGACAAGAAATAAAAGGTGAGAGAGAGATACGGAGCGAGGAGGAGAAGACGTGAGATAGAGGAGGGACGCGGAAAGGAGGCGGGATGCGAACCGGGGAGGAGGAGGATGACGACACCTGGTGAGAGGATTGGTGGTTGCCACTGAACGCGGCTAACAGTCCCGCCACAGTGCCATATGGCCGATAAGGTCATTGTCGACATTGCTAAGTTAGCATGAGCTCTGCTGCCATGATGCTGATTTTGTGCGTGTTACTACATGACTTTATTTTGCAAGACTCTGTCTATGCCTTTCACATGAGAACTGTCTGCTTTGTGCGTTCTCGGTCTGTTCCTGGAGTTTAGTCTGAACACGGTGAGCAAGGTCGATAAACAATGCCCCTTGTTATTCTGTTCTGGTCTGTCCCTAGCAACTAGACAAAACATGCTAACACAGCTGCGGCTGCTGGAAAACTCGTGCATTGATATTATGGGGAGGCATGTTGGTTTAACACACACTTGGAGAGGGACCTTTCCAGGGAGAAGAGCCAAGAGGTTCCTATGATGTAGATATACCATCTAGGCACTAAGGTATGGGGTCTGCTGACAAAGCCCAGAGATCTTCTATTATATAATAATACTTCTTCTTGCCAAGGCAAGGGTGGTTAGGCCTTATAGTCCCTTATCCACTGTCTTTATAAAATGACATCTCCCTTCATAATCTATGGGCTTCCAACAATGCTAATTGTCTTAGGTTTATGTGTTTTGCTGCTGGTAGTGGCTCGTAGACTGCGTTATAGAGCACAATAGTTAAAATAAACATTTTAAACTATAATAGTGACTCTGTCGATTCTTATTGTGGACAAGTACGAGTGAGTGAGCGAAAGGGTACATCTTGCTACCGCGATTCCTGAGAGAGTCGGGAGTGTTGTGTTCTGGGGTGTCTAATCATTTGCATCTTTGTGATTCTTTAGGAGAGCGAGTAAGACACTATAGCTAGTCGGTCATGGGATTGTGGGTACTGAGGCGGTAGGAAGGCTTAGCCCCTATACACCGAGGACCTGTATTCCTGCGTATAGTTCTGTGTATGTGCAGAATCCCTGCAACAACAGCTCATGAGAGCTGTGGCTGCCTGGGTAACATAAGGGGATATTCACCAATCTGCATGCACAAAGTTTTTGTCTGTTTGCTCTGTACCGGCGTCCACCTGGGCATATTGGTTAAACTTTTGTGTGATGGTATTTCACCTCATGTGAATTGATAGTTCACGGGCCCCAGGCTGTATATGGTTTTGGAGACACTTGGGGTAGGGGCAGATAGGAGAAGTCCACGGTAACTGAGCATATCACAATCCCCTGTTGATGATGGGAATCCAGGTCAGGATCCATAAGTAAGGCCCAAATCTGGAAGTCTTAACTAACAGACCGCGAGCAAGATATTTCCAATCTCTAGGAAACAGATAGACAAAGAGTGATACTTTAGTATTCGTTGATTACGTGCTTTATACTTACCTGGGCATTCTGTTGCTTTGAGGGCTGTCGGTGGCACCATTCTCAAATAACCTGAGGAGAGAAGAAAGCACGTTGAAGAACTCTATGGTTACAAAACTCCAACCCAGCCCTAAGTTGGAAGACGCATTCAAGATTTGCTTTTCCCTCCCTTGTACATTGGAAGTAAGGCTCAAACCTGGAAGTCTTAACTAACAGAAACTGATAGAGAGACAAAGTGTGATACTTTATTATTCGTTGATTACGTTCTTTATACTTACCTAGGCATTCCTTTGTTTCAAGGGCTGTCGGTGGCACCGTTCTGCATAACATAAGAAGAGAAGAAAAGATGCCAAAGAACTCTCTGGTTACAAAACCTCAACTCCGCCCTGAGCCTGGATGACACCTTCAAGATTTGCTTTTCCCTTCCTGTGTACATTGGGAGTTTATTCTTCTATTGGTGAAAAGCCCACCTTGCTATTTACATTTAGTGTATCCAATAGACCACCACCATTCGTAGACAACAACCATCTCCTAAGCCTTATTTCCACCCATCCCTCCACAAAGTTGTGTCAGAAGTGGGAAGGCCCTGGAGAAATTTATGAGGGGCAGCAGAAGATCGGTAGGAATTCCAGAAAGCCATACAACATGGGCATGTTGGCTCAATCCCAGGACACGGCTATTCGTAAATTAGCAGATGTATCGGGACAACAACAAGGACATACTGCACTACCTTCTGTAGTCTGTTATGACTGATAGCAAGTTGTGTATAACTTGTATTGTGTGCTCATTATTGCCTTAACTGCGATAGGCACACAGGTGCTTATTGTTACCCATGCACATTACTGTGATTGGCACACTCTTACTGCCATTTGCATTCTTTTTAAAGGCCATCTTGCACCGTTAACCTATGCCATAGAAACCTACTGTTCTTTTTTGTTAACCTGCATCTTCTGTTCTGTTTATGCCTATACGCCTTCCTCGTAGCGGGTCAGAAGAAACAGGTGAATTCGTGCCTTGTCGCCGTTTTCCCGAGTTCGTGGATTCAAGAGGCTAAGGTAGGAGCTTTTACCTTGTATTTAGAGTCATATCAAGGCCTCATTAGAAAGGACGTCGCATTGCTTCGTTCCCTGTGACACTTCCTGCCCCCATTGTTTCTTTGAAAGACGATCGGAGATTTCAGTCAAACAGAATCCATTAGAGGTTAACAAGGTGGGATTTCACAGTCAGAGAGAAAGACGTCTTATGTTATAAAGAAAGAACCTGAATACTAATAATTCTGTGACAATGAATAATAACAGTTGTGGAGAAAGAGCATAATTACAGAATATGTGCAGATTACGATAACAGTTATACCTATATCATATTGTCCATTCAAAATATTGAAGCAGTTTCAATGTCAAGCAGTGTATATTTTCTTCTGTTGTAAAAAAAGATACGAATCTGACCTTTAAACTAGAACACTAATGAAACTATTGATGGAAACACTCTGCAGTTAAGAGCGTTGAACTAATCATTGCTATTTCTACAAATACCGAGGGGCATATTTACAAGCCCCTTGCGCCACTTTTGCGCCGCCGTTGCGTCACGCATGTGTCGCAGCGGCGACGCAAACCATGCGGCGCGTTGCGCTATATTTACAACGTGACGCATCTAGGGAGATGCGTCACGTAGTAAACCCCTGCGCCACATGAAACCTGCGTCAGGTTTCATGTGGGCGTACCGGCGCAGGGGGGGGCGTTCCGGCGCAGTCACTTTTCCGACGCTGGTGCGTCAAATCCTTACGCCTGCTTCAAGCAGGCGTAAGGATTGACGCACCATGTTAGGGATAGGGAAGGTTGGAACAGTGCTGGAGTTGCGTCGCGCTTGCGACACAACTTCAGCACTGCGCCAACCTTCCGCCGGCAGATGCGTCACGCATCTGCTTATCCTTGCGTCACGATGCGCCGCATTGTAAATGCGGCGCATCGGACGTGGCGCAAGGGTATACTTGCGTGACGCATTTTCCCTGGCGCATCCCTGCTGATATGCAGGGATGCGCCAGGGAACGTAAATATGGCCCCGAGTCTGTGTATAACAAACTTTCCTTGTGGAATCACTCTGCGTTTTAAGAGTGTTTAATCACAGAACAGATTCACCTTTATTCCCACAGGTAAGAGACTAATACATTCTGTTACATCCTTGCTGTCCTAAGATGTTTGAGTGACTAGTCATGGTCTATATTGATTACAAGTAAAGCGCCTTTATCTCTTGTTCCAAGTCTCCCTCCCCGCAGTACCCTTGATGGAGCAAGGATTCGAGAAAATGAAACTTGCTCGTATAAATCCTCCATTAACTTTCACTAATCATTAAATTAGTAGATGAGACGAAACTAATATACACCAGATACAGATACACGGGGAGAAAAAGCTTACGCATGCTTGAATTAATGAGAAATAAAATGCAACGCAATAAAAACCCGCTTTAATTTGCAAAAACGCTTTGCGCATGCGCAAACCCTAATTACGCAGAAATAACGTGACTAACTCGCTTTGAGAGGGAAAACCTCACGCATGCGCAAGAAAGACCAAAAACGCGGTCTTGAGGTACCGTATGCCCGGCATATGCTTGCTTGATTTAAAAGAAAGCTGCTGTTATTAACGCTTTTGCCCAAGAGTAATAATAATTACATGGGATAGAGTAGAATGTGGGTGGTGAACAGTGGGAATTACATGTTTAAGAAAATAACATCTGTTTATGATTCTTTTATTAATAGTGTGCATTTGGGCCTGCTAATACATGACTGAAAAAGAAAATGGCGAAAGCTACGCATGCTCAATGAATCCATGCAATGACCCGGTGACCGGGACAGAGCTGAATGACTGCCAAGATCCAAGGACAGAAGGAATGGGAAAAGAAGAAGATGTATCGCCCATCTATGAAGCTTGTATTAAATAAATTACTGCATTTGCAACAAAATATGCATGTGAAAACAAAATATATGAATGAGTCGAAGGGGAAGGGTTAGCAAACAATAGGTTTTACTAATAAAAATGAATACGTCAGCCTGGTGTGATGAAGACTCCCCTAACCCCATCCAATCATATTCCGTATTTTAGTAAATTTGCAACTCTTGAGGGTGGGACATGAAGAAATAAAGACTATAACTAGGATGACTTGAGTTAAGTGAGAGAGAGCTGCAGAGATTTTTGATGGAGCTGTGAGAGAACTATTGCTGAGAATGAGAGAGAAGAGAGGGAGAGAGACGAGAGCAGACTCGGAAGATCCAGACTACTGCCTGATTAGATTTGAAGATTGCGGAAGAATATCGAGGAGGGTCTCTCCCGTAAGAGAGAGAATCGCCCTGGTGCATCGGGTTTGTAGAGAAGTCTAGTAAGTATCAGACCTGTCCTGATCCTATCCTATAATCTTTGCCTCTTAATCCTAAGTCAGGGGACCCTCACCAGTCCTTTGGACAGAGGGGTGGTTTTCCAGTCATCTTTATTAGGTAAATGTCATTCCGTCCAAAATTTGCATATTTCTTTGCAAATGTATTATAATGTGCCTTTTGTCTCTTCATCTATCCACTCTTATGCGTTTGATTTTGTTGAATGAGCTTGTGTAATTGAATGTATTATGCTATATGATTGTTTCTCTCTCCCACTTATGAAAGATGGAGTTTGCACTGTGTATCTATATTTGATGAGCGTTCAACTTGATGACTGAAATTTTAGATAAACTTATTATTATTATTATTATTACTCAGAGTCTGTGGTTATTTCACTAAGAATTTTAGTTAAGAAGTTGTTAATATCACCATCAACTAACTCAACTAATGGTCCATCGACCAGAGGAAGAGTGTTGATCCGTGAAGATTAGTTAGCCATTGAAATGATACTGTAATTGATTTGTGGTTACAGGGAAATAACTAATCAGAACCTAAGTGAATTATAAAACTTGACCCCCCAGCGGATTGGCCAGGGAATGCGAATGAACATATTTGGATAGATGTATAGGGGCCCATTGAAAAATTCCGTTTTTTGTGTAAAATATCCAACCCTGGCCTCTTCGCGCTGGATCACCCTCCCTAATTCCCTTCCCCTCATCTGGCCACTCCGATCTTCTGGTATACTTAACAAACAGAATCAGTGCTACCAGAAGGTGGGCATTTTGAGGGTCCTGCACCCGAGGAACGCTTTCCTTGACAAGTCTTACAGAAATATATGGGAGGAGAAGACCCAGATTTCTTCTTTAATTATTTTGACGGTATAGCACAAGTAGCGGCTTGGCCAATAAATTGCTGGGGCCAATACATGAGGGCATTATTGACAGGTAAATTATAAACCTTGTATCAAGCAGCTAACCCCTGAGAAAATACTCCTTACACAGATATCAAAAAGAGTATTCTAGAACATTCAGGGATGGATGAAGAGACTATAGAGATAAAAGAAGGACTTAATGAGACACCCCATCCCCTGCTTTACAGAGTAGAAGATATGATGGACAGATGGTTGAAGCCCGGGACCACCAGCAAAGAAGAGATGTTGGACATGATATATTTAGGGCAGTTTTTGAATTCCCTACACCCTCCCGTCCAGAAGTGCGTAAAACAACATAGTCAACTAACCCTGGAAATAGCCGTAGAGATTTTGTAGGGTGCAAGAGGGTAGGAAGGGAAGATAGGGGAGTAAAGGGGAAAGATTTGTCCCAGAGCGAGGACCAAACCTGGGGGTCTCCAAGAAGCTGAAGGAACTTCTTCAAGTCAGGGTGAGGGGCAAGTACATATTCCAGCAGAGCGCCCTCGATGTTTCAATTGTGGAGGTGTTGAGCATATTGCTAGATATTGTCCCCAAAAGCCTGTGGAGATAGGGATGTCCAGACCCGTAATGTACGTCAATTCTGACCAGGAAACTTCTTACCATTGATCTCTGAAAGTCAATGGCACCCCAGTCAAGGCCTTGTCGGATGCCAGGTGATGCCAGTTATGCGACCCCCATATCCTACCTAGGGGTTCCCCCCTTCTAAGGGAAAGGTAACCATTCAATGTGTTCATGGGGATAAGAAAGAATATTCTGTGGTACAAGTAGATGTACAGAAAAATGGATAAGCTTCCATTCCACTACGAGTGGGTCTAATCCCGAAATTACAGCAGGGACTGACTACCCAAAACTGGAATTATTGTTACAAGACTCATGGGGAGATGTGGAGACATGTTGGGAAAAGGCTCCCTTTTCCAGCGTAGAAGGGGCTGAATGGCCCATCCCTAAACACAAGAAGAGTGAAAACCAGAGACGAGAAAAGAAACATAGGCAAACCCAACTATGCACAAAGAGGAGGTGATTTGGGAAATGGATATGAATTTGAGAGTTGCGCAAAGGGAAGATCCCCTTCTACCAGGGGCCAGGGCTTTGGAAGCAGAAGATATGCAGTAGGTAGGTCCTCAGTTTTTTAAGAGAACTGGACTGTTATACAGGAAAGGCGGAAGATCTCAATCAGTTCAGCTGCAAGTTCCAGAGCCCTTTAAGGAGAAAGTCCTCTACTTAGCCCATAGCCATCGGTTAGGGGGCCACTTTGGTCAGAAACAAACTAAGAAAGCAATTTTGGATCTTTTGTATTGGTCAGGTATTTATAGCCAGATAAACAATTATTGTATAGAATGGGCCGTTTGTTAGAAGCTGAATCAATATCAACCTCCAAAGGCACCATTTTCAAGGGTGGGAATGGATAATGTAGGACTTTTAGTGCCCTCCCGTAATGTATACCGCTTTGTTTTTGTCATGGTTGATTATGCAACTAGATAACTGGAGGCACTGCCCTTACGTCAGCCCAATACCACCCAAATAGCTATGGCTGCGATATTTTCTAGGGCGTGGTTCCCAAAGGAAATACTCACAGACCAAGGAAGCCCCTTTACTTCTGAACTTATGAAGCAGGTGTGTGAGCAGTTAGGGATCCAACAAAGAAAGACCTCAGCCTCTCACCCACAGACTGATCGTCTGGCTGAATCATACAATCCCATCTTAAAAAGGACTAAAAAAAATTACTAGAAATGGAAGCTAGAAAAGTGGGACCAAATGCTCTCTGTAGCACTATTCGCCATACGTTTCAAGGGGCAAAACAGCACAGACTATTCCCCGTTTGAATTATTATTTGGCAAGAAACCCCAGATTTTGTTGGATATGGTTGAACCCAATGAGGGTCGTGGGGAGTTAACATAAGAAAACATTAATGATATATAAACAACAAAGCGAAGTTATAATTCTGAGATTGCTTTATTTTGTTATTAATACACATACATAGTATCATGGCAATATGTCAAACATCAGTTTGAAAATACACAGCGCTCAAAATTCTTGCTGTAAGATTGAACGAAATTTGAAGAAATTTTTGGGAATGACAAATCATTGCATTATACTAGTCCAAACAATTAGAATTCTGAAGTAATCATAAGAGATAAGTCAGTGTCTTGGCACTGAAGTAGCCAACACATGTTTAGTGGAATCTCCTCTTCTTCAGGGCTAAAGAAATAATGATAAGGAAAACATAAAGGAGAGAACATGAGTCTCAAAACACAGTAACAGCAAAACCAAAAACGAACAGAGCCAAGAACAATATAATTGTTGGATTCAATGCACTGTCAGTTTTCAAATCAAATACTTGTATGTTAGTTTGTCCCAACGTGTCATAATAAAGCACCAGTTGTATTCATACAGAACCACAACGCAAATAGTCAGCAGATTTCATATAATTATCTCCATCATTACTTGCATTGCCGCAAGAAGCAACGCACTGAAAGTAAAAATTCAAGAGCAAAAGGAAATAAGCGGACAATGGGAAACAAAGTCAAGCAAAAAGATGAAGGGAAAAACCCTACAGCAATACAAACAAGCATTTGCAATGCAATAGGTCTCGCATTTACGCGAGTTTGAGCTATTGACATTGCAAATAATAATGCCTTTTATTTTTGTTTTCGTTTTTAAAACATAAATAAAAGGCATTGTAATTTACAATGTCAGTAGCTTAAACTTTCGTAAATGCTAGACCTATTGCATTGCAAATGCTTTTTATTTTAGGGTATTCTCAGTACCACTGCAAATTCAATCACACTGCCTGCTCGGGGGTGTTTTTGTACCAGAGCGTTGGTGTAATAACTTAAAACATGTTTTAAGACTACCCTGATCACTAGGTTTCATTCAATGTTTGCTGATCTGTTGAGCTGAAATAAGGAGACAGAAACTGGACTTCCGCCTCAGACTACATAAGAATAAAGTACCCATCTTGCAAAGGACATTTTTCATATATGTATCAATTGGAAAAAAAGACCTTGGACTGAAATCGATCAAAAACACAGTCCAATGGTATTGAAAATACGTCTCATTCTTGCCCTTTATGCAAGATTATAAAACATTAATACATGCTTTAAGTTTGTATAATATTCTGGGGGAAATAACGACGCACCCTGTATTTAGTCTTAGCCTGCATAGGTCTGATGAAACGAGCATTTCGTTTCGATTTGGCCTTCGCGTTTACGAGAGCGCCGTTATACATAGAGATGTGACGTTGCACTTTACAGGAAGTAATCTCTAACGGAGCACCTGAAAATGTACTCCTATGCCCCTTGGTTCGGCCCCCCACTCCCCAAGGGGAGGGGGACAGTGGCTGGACCGGGGGCCTTAGTGGAGGCCACCCCCAAGGAGCAGAACCCGATCACGACTGGGTGGAGACAAGAGAATGAAGGCAGGGAAGGAGCTGGACCAGCAGATAACAGCACTGGTTCAGCTCAGTCATAAATTTAAGCTCAGGAATTCGGCAGGGAGGTGGGGGGGTATTTAACCGTAGGCGCCTGGTTCCCTAGGGGAACAGGGTGGGGCTGGCTATAATACATTAGGTGGTCCCTCTCATCTAGTCTGTGCGGTATGGGGTTGGCGCTATTCCGACAATACACGGAGTAATTTAAGGTTACAAACATATAAAACACAAGTACAATACAGTTTAAGATACGGACAGAGCTGCCAAGGTTTTGGATTGCTATATATGACAATTTCGTATTGTAGGTTGGGTGGTGAGTGATGTTGCAGCCGCTGTGAGTGGCGCTGTCCTGTGGGCAGGGGTCGGGTGGTGAAGACGAGGAGAACATAGGGGGGTGAGGGGGGGGTATCGTTGAACAGGAGAGGGGCGTTGAGATGCGTGCTGCAGCCTGGGCCTGCAGGTGGTTTACGGCTGGCTGGCATTATTGACGGGCCCGCAGGGATGTGTTGCGGAGTTTTGGGGGTGAGGAGTGGTGTACAATTACAGTGGACGGTGGGGTGTGGCCACTGGCGTAGCAAGGGGGGGGCGGAGGGGGCGGTACGCCCCGGGCGGCACGAGATTTCGGGGCGGCAGGTAAATTTATCGCCAGCACCCCCCCCCCGCTCTTAGGCGCTCGGCGGCGGCGGCAAAAGGCAGGGACCGCCACGGGCGGCAGAGTGCCTAGCTACGCCACTGGGTGTGGCTACACCAATGTTTGGCCCGGGTGCCACCTTGCGGGCACAGCATCAGCGCGCATGGGGATTGCATTGCCCCCAGCTAAAGGTTCATATGGCAGCGGGAGTGGAGCAATATGCGGGGGAGTAGGTGGATGATGTGCGAGGATAGTAGGGCTGGGGTGTTGGTTGTGGGGCTGGCTTGGTGGTGGTTTGAAGGTTGCAATTCGTGGGTATAATGCGGGGCTCCGAGGACGGTCAGGATTGCGGGAGATCTGTGTGGGGAGGGGCGCATCCTGGGGGGGGTCCAGGACGGGAGTTGTGGTGCTTACCATGCGATGAGTCAGACCTCTGTCGGACTCTTGCAGACACGATTCTTGCTCCTCCTTCGTCCGGATGAGGGTTGCTTCTGCTGCACCCATCTCAGACTGGCAGCGTGGTCCCTCACCCGCCCTAGAGCTGCAGGCTCGGACAGCCCCCTTCACCGGATGCCGGTGATCATTGCCTTGGTGGTCCTGATGTGCTCCATGACGGGGCTCCGCTGCTGCCGCGCCCCGCGTTGTTTCGGGTGTGCGGATGAGCATTGCCGGGAGACACTTCTCAGTTTCCTGAGCCCGGCGCTCTGTGTTGTGTTGCCGCTGAGGTGAGGGAGCGGCGCGGCACACAGGGAGGGGGGCAGACGGGTCGCAGTGCCGGTGGGGGGTGATCATTGGGGCGCCATGTGGGGGAGTATGCTGAGGGTGTCGCAATTGCATTCATGTAGCTGTTGGCGAAATGCTGAGGAGCGTTTGTGGAGGGGTAACACGCTACTGCAATTGTGCGATGGATTGAACGGGGTATGTGTGGTGTGCATTTCCTACGTGAGGAACGGAGTGGTGTTGATTTCTTGTTTTTTGTTGCTGGCCCGATGCACGTGTGAACTGAAGGTGCCGTGATTAGGGTTAGGAGGAAAGCACGCCAGGGGGAGCGGTGGGGGGGGGAGGTAGGGGGCACTACTTTAGGCAGCTAAGGAAGAGGCGGCGACGAGTCTAGTTACAGGGTCAAAGGGGGAGTGGGGGGTGGGGGCCGTCCAAGAGAAGGAATTTTTCCGATAAGGACAGGGTGGTGCTGGCTATGACCCATTGGGCGGTCACTTAGATCGGCCCAGCGTGCATGCGGAGGAGGTGCGTGAATGTGGGTAATTCCTGTGTTTACCGTTTGCAGACCGCTCCCTCCCATGCCCTCTCGCGTGCTGCTTTACTTCACTTAATAGTTAAAGCGCAGGCAGTAGAGCACGCTTCGATAACCCTGGACAGACAAGACAGCCACTCGCTGGGAAGGAGAGGTCCAGGGGGGCCGGAGGGGAGGGGGGACAAGAATCAGGAGTGGGAGAGAAGAAACTCTTGCACTAACACATTAACAGGAAGAGGCGAGAGGGAGCGGGGGGCCCTTTGTAAGACTCTGGAGAGTCTAAACACAGCTCTCGGAGCCGAAGTTATAAATAAGCAGTGTTAGACTTAGCATCTTTTGGCGTGTTTCCCCTGACTTTTTGCTTTCTGACCTCCTGGTTTTGACTCTGTTTTTGCTGGTGTAATGATTCTGCGCACTTTCCTCACTGCTGTCCAGTGGGAAAGTGCAAGTGCTCCTGTATAAAATGTGTTATGGATTGGTGTTTCCATGATTGGCCTATTTGATCTGTGTGTCACTCCCTAGTAAAGTGCACTGCGAGTGCCAGGGCCGATAGATCAAATGCTGTTGGTGGGCTGCAGCACGGGATTGTGCCCCCCACGCAAACAGCCCGTAAAGTGTAACTCGGGCCTGCCAACGCAGAGCCTGTGTGCAGCCTGGGGCTGCCATGTCGACTTGGCAAGTGCACACACTTGCAAGTCCCTAAACCTTCCCTTTTCTACATGTTAGTCACCCCTAAGGTAGGCCCAAGGTACCCCTGTGGGCAGGGTGCATTGTATGTGAAAGGTAGGACATGTCCTGGTGTGTGTGGCATGTCCTGATAGTGAAATACAGCCTACTTCGTTTTTCACTATTGCAAGGCTACCTGTTCCCCATAGGCCAGAATGGGCAGTTTTGATTATTACAGCTTATAATCCTAACTGACCCAGGGAACATGGTAGAAATTCGAGTTTAGTATGCCTGGACTCAGAATGATAAAATGCATCTTTTAGTGAAGTTGGTTTTAACATTCCGTGTTCGAAAATACCACTTTTAGAAAGTGGGTATTTTCTTGTCTAACCATCCAAGCCTGCCTCTGCTAGGTTGTGTATTCCTTGTCTGGAGTGTGAGTGACAGGGGCTGGGGGATGCCAGGAGACAGGGTGAGTCAGCACAGGGCTGAATAGCCAGATCTACATGTAGATGGGTGGGAGGAGTACACCTGGGACCTGAATAGGGCTGGGCCTTCCCTCCACAATGCTGGTTCCACCTCCTGTGGTGCGTCTGATGTCCCTGGCCTGCACCCTGAAAGGAAATACGGAGGCTTGTCAACAAAGTGCTCCAAGACTGACCAGAACTGGTTTGGGCCATGCAAAGGCCTCTCTGCCTTCAGAGAACAAAGGAATTTGGGATATAAATATTGGGGCCCACACCCCATGAATTTAGATCTCGCTGGAATCAAGGAACCTGCCAAGACGAAGAGCTGGAAGAGCTGCCAGGAGGAGTACTGCCCCTTTGCTGTGTTGTTGCTTTGTTGGGTTGGCCTGCAGCTGCTGCTTCTGCCTTGGGCAGTGAAAGGACTGGACTGAACTTTCTACTACTTGTGCTGAGAATCTCCAAGGGCCTGAAACCGAGCTGGCCTCCTGTTAAGAAGTCTCAGGGACTGCAAAGACTTCACAACCCTCTGGGTACCGCTTCTGGAACCGCTGTTTCAGTTGCCACAGAGGAAGGGAACCGCAACCGACTCCGTCAACCGACTCCATCGCTGGCCCGGTGTCCTGTTTGCACCGCAGACCGCACCGTCCGCATCTCGCACCGCAACCCTGGTCTCACCGACGACGACGTCCGACGCCATCGCCACCGAGCCGCTGCTTGCACCGTGACCTGTGGGCACCGCAGTTCGCATCGCATCGCTTCAATGTGCCAGCCGGACCAGACCGACGCTGTCGCTGCAACTGGCTCAACACTTGTGACCGCATCGAAGTTGGGGCACCGCTCGCACGCTTGCGACGCACCGCTCCGACTCGAACCGCTGTCCGACGCCAGCTCCCGCACTCCGGCTTGGTCGCCTGCATCGCAACCTGCCAGCACCGCATCGAGCACCGTCTCACCCTACACCGCACGCCTTGGACTCACCGACTCCGTCTACACGATTGTCACCAAGCCGCTGCCTGCACCGCATCGAGAGGACACTGCGCCCTGCACCGCTTCCATCTTGCACCGCAACCGCGACGTACGCCGACCGGCTCGCACACTCCGTGCCCGCCACAACGAGAAAAGGTACTGTGACCGAGTCTGTTCACGACTCTGCTGGCCCGTATCGACGCGGTCGGCTGGAACGGTTAGACTCTGTGGTTTTCAGCATCGCAGTAGACTCGGACGGAGCTACCGACTCGTACGAACTTTGTTTTTGAACTATTCCTGCAAAGAAGAAGTTATCTTGCAACGTAATCATTTTTAAAGTATTGTACTGTGGATTTTTATCGTATTTGGTCTTGTTTTAACGTATATAAAAATATTGGATATTTGTCTAAACTGATGTGGTGTCAGTTTGTAGTGTTTACACTGTATTACTGTTGGTTATGTGCAAATGCTTTACACACTGCCTCTAGAATAAGCCTGACTGCTCGTGCCAAGCTACCAAGGGGGTGAGCAGGGGTTATTTTAGGAGTGTAACTCCCTTACCCTGACTAGGAAGACGGGTCCCTACTTGGACAAAGGTGCAAACCCTTGCCAACTAGAGATCCCATTTCTAACAAGCAGGAACTGTCTTTTCTCGTAAATGGTGTAATTTAGTTTTTAATGTGCACCCTGTGATTCTGGGCAAGTCGCTTAATCTCCCCCTATATATATATTTAAATAAATAAATAAATGTGGCTTTATGTAACGCAATTCGAGCCCAAGTTAAAGCGCTCTGATACTTGGTGCAAAATTCATGTTAAAAGGGAAACAAGTAATAACGGTGTTGCACACACGACGATTTCCCTTCAGTGATGATGGGGCTGAAAACGCCCCAATACCGTGAATACATGTTGTCAAACAGCGACACAAGCATGCCAGTAGGGGGAGAGAAGGCAGGTTATAGTCGGACAGGAAGATGCAGGGAGGAAGGGGAACAAAGATGCAGGAACAGGAGGTGGCCTAAGGGCTAGGGCGGTGGACCTCCACTATGGGATCCAGGGAACTGGGTTAAGTTTCAGAGATAACGGTCAACACCCTGTGATTCTGGCCAAATCGCTTACTCCCCCCCATATATATTTAAATAAATAAAGGTGGCTTTATGTAACGCACTTCGTGCTCAGGTAAAGCGCTCTGATACTTGGTGCAACATTCTTGTTCAAAAAGGGAAACAGGTAATAAACAGTGTTGCACACACTACGATTTCTCTTCAGTGACAATGGGGCTAAAAACGCCCCAATAACGGGAATACATGTTGTCAAATAACAACACAAGCATGCCAGGGCCGTAAGTGGGATGGAAAAACTGGGGGGTCTTTCAAAGGGGCGTGGCTAATATAACCAATGGCGTGGCTTAAATCACATAAGATAAAAATTTGGGCTTAGCATAGTGTGCCACCCCATTTGTATTTTGCTGTTCTGTCATTGCATCCAGATATATCATACAACAAGTAACATCGTATTTACAACAAGTCAGGTCTAGTGGCTCAACTATGGCTTGTTATAAAGTAGAGGTGCTACCGAAGGTTTTTAGATAAGTGGGGAACATAGGGGGGAGTCACACGGCACTAACGAAGGTATTAAGCTACAGTGCGGTGACAGAGCATGTTTCCCCTAAGGCCATCAACTAGGGGTGCAGCTATTAGGGGATGGCAGCACAGCCGCAGACATAGTTATAGTCCTAGGGTCCTGCGCCAAGTCCCAGTTAATGGACTACAGTAGGACAGTGTCCTTAGAAAGGGAGGAGGTCCATTCTGACCCCTCTGGCCTCGGGGAGGGTGTGCAAGGCTCATCGCCGGGGGTTTGGGGTGGGTGGGGTTAGGTGAATGGTGAGCTCCTAACCCCTGCTTCCCCCTTCCCCAGCTCGCCTCCACCAATGCCGGACAGGGGGGGGGGAGAAAGGGAGGAGGGGTGATTTGATAAACAGTCAGTATGGAGGATAGAGCGTTTTGGAAGGTCAACACACAGAGACGCAGTGCCACCTGGCTTTCGGAGTAAGACCAGAGGGAAGGAGAGGTATATTACAGTAGGAGTCATACTACCAACAATAGACACGCCTGGGGCATAACACTAGGTAGGTCCCAGTAGGTGCACAACGGCAGAATGCATGTACGGTTGACAAGGGCTTGTGCGACAGAGTCTGGGGGCAACAGGAGGTGCGAATAAGAAGGCTAACATGTGGTTTCTATTTTAGATTATAAGCAAAAAAGCAGTCCATTCGGACGGAGAAGGGGCTGTGTAAACTGAGCAAAAGTGGTGTCAGTAGTGGCGGAGGTCACGGACTGGGCAACGGAACAGGGACAAGCATAAGGGGTCGGGGACTGGAACAGAAGGTCAGCCACAAAAAGGGGAGTGCTCCAGAACACGGCCGGGCAATGATGGGAGACGAGGGACTAACTCACAGCACTACGCTGGATCTCGCAGTGAATGAGGAGGCTGGACCTAGCAGGGGTGCCCCAGGAGTTGGGTACTTCGGCAGCCAGGATGCACAGCAGCTTTGGGCCCGCTTTGCGGCTACAACAAAAGCAAAAAATTGGGAGGGGTGGGAGCTGGCAATGGCCCAAATGCAAGCACCCGCCCCCGAAAGTGGTGGACAATGCAAGGACATGGAAGAGTTGCAAGGGGAAGTTTTTTTACAACTAATGGCCATACTTATGCTTCGCCACGGGGGGAGAAGCGGTGTGTGGAAAAGAAGGCGAGGGGGAGAGGTGGGGGCATCGCAGGAGCAAAAAAGGGAAGGATCCCACCGGAAGACATACGAAGGGAAATAACAGGGGAAGACTCGGAGGCAGCAACAGCTGTTTTGCGTGCATCCGTGCCAAGTAGGCGAATGGGAGAGGACAAAGAACAGGCAAACAAGGAGGGGTCATTAACACCTGAAATTGGTCCCTTGGATGAGTTGTCTGAGGTGATGCTGAGAGTTATTAAGCATTGGCATGGGCAAACAGTAAAAAGCGATGTTCATGCAATGGGGGCGGCAAAGCGATCACTGCAGGCGAAGCACAGGATGGGTCCCCAATTGAAGTCTGGAAGGGGGGTGTTAAGGAGCCATGGGCGCACGAAGGGACAAGGAAGAAAGTATACGAGCGGCAGGTTAAAGGTGACACCATTACACCGGGGAAGGCTCCCTTGACGAGTGCATCTCCAGCTAACAATACAAACACCACACCATTCAGTCAGTCACGGGCGGGGGGGCCTAGCAAGACACGCTCGCAAGCATGGCATATCCCACTGGAAGTTAAGGAGAGTGTTTGGAAGAGGGAATTCATAGATATTTTCACTTTATTGGAACATGTGCGCAGGGGGCAGGACACATTACGGGGATCCAGGCACAGCAAAGATAGGAAGAGGATTAGGCCAGAGGAGAATATTACCAACTGGTTGGATGCATTTGCATTACTGGCAGCCATAATTTTAGAAAAATTTCTGGAGCAAGGTTCAGCATTGAGTAGGTACAACCAAGATATCCTGGACAGGTTCAGGCGCTATGGAGGCATGGGTTGGCTGCAATATGATTTAGACTTTCGCCAGCGCATGGAAGAGACACCAGCGATGTCTTGGGATCAAAGAGAGGCTGATGAATGGATGGAGCAGATGGGGTCCAAGGCAGGTTACAGTTTAGGGTTATCCGGGGCAGGAGTTGGGATACAGCAGGGGAACATACCACTATGGGGGCAGGGTTGGCAGGCTAACAACACGCAGGCACATTCTTTGGCAAACGCTCAACCCGGTTTGGGTCAACCTCTACTGTCAAGCTTCCCACAACAGCAGGAGGGACAGGTGCCGACTCAACCCGGGATCGCATATACAGCTAGCGGAGTGGTGGGGGGTTCCCAGCAGCAATTAACAGGAATTGGTCCTGGTCAGCAGTCCCCTTTGGGGAGTGTGGGACAGAACCATACTTGGCTAGGTCCCGTGCAGCAGCAGCCATATGGTGGGCAGACATTACAACAACAATTGGGAACGGCAGGACCACAGTTGACACAGGTGGGGCCTAGCCAGCAGTTAGGCACGGTGCTCCCAATTTCCGCCATGCATGCCTGGGGGCCAGTCACCACATGGCAGCAATGGACTACCAAGTTTGCAGTTCGGCGGGGGCAGGGATCATCAGCCCTTGCCAACGGTGGGGTTCCGGCGCAGGTTTCATCAGGGCAGCAAGGGCAGCAATGTCAGGGTGGCATGGTGGCAACACCAACTACCCGGGGCCCCGTCCCAGGCCACGAACAGATCATAGGGAGTCATCAGGAGCAGCTGCAGTCATTTCGAGCAACAAAAGGGGCAGATGGATTTAAGCAGCTGCTGCAGCGTAGACCAAGGGATAATACCTGTCGGCTGTTCAATGCAGGCAATTGCACCTGGGGGATGCAATGCAAATTCCGGCATGGGTGCTCCCGGTGCAGTGGAGACCATCCCGTCTTTTCATGCAAAGCCCTCGTTAGATCTACGCCGGGCGCCACTTTCATGGGTCAGCCATAGTTGGAGCCCAGTAACAAAAGGCCCATCCCCGATAAACTTTGAGATGTTAGCAACACTTTTGAATAATTACCCAAAGGAAGAAGAGAGGGAACTACTTTTTTGGGGCTTCAAAGAAGGGTTCAAGATACCTTACAATGGCCCTTTAGCAGGCAGGTCATCCAGAAACCTTCGCTCAGCGGAGGAACTTCCAGAAACAGTTGCGGAAAAGATACAAAAAGAGCTGCAACTAGGTAGAATGGCAGGCCCATTTGACACCCCCCCCCTAAACAATTTTATTATCTCTCCACTAGGTATTGTCCCTAAAAAGGAAACAGGTAAATATCGGATGATCCACCACCTCTCTTATCCCAAAGGCAACTCAGTAAATGACTGGCTAAGCCAGGATATATGTTCGGTCTCCTACACTACATTTGATGAAGCCATCGAATTAGTCAGGGAGGCAGGGACAGGAGCCCTCATGGCAAAAGCAGATGTTGAATCAGCTTTCAGGCTGTTGCCAGTGCACCCCGACAGCTTTCATCTGCTGGGGTTCCAGTTCAAGGGAAAGCTGTACTATGACAGGTGCTTGCCCATGGGATGTTCAATTTCGTGTGCTTATTTTGAGGCATTTAGTTCCTTTTTAGAGTGGGCAACAAACAAGGTACAGCCGGTAGGTGGCAAGCTCCATTATCTAGATGACTTCTTGTTTGTAGGCAAGGCAAACTCATCCGAGTGTGCCCAAGCATTGGCAGCCTTCAAGGTCATGTCGCAAGGATTAGGAGTGCCATTGGCTGCAGAAAAAACAGAAGGCCCCACAACTAAGCTAACATTTTTGGGAATTGAGTTGGATTCCTTGGAAGGGGTGTCACGTCTCCCAGTTGAGAAGGTACATGACTTTGCAGCAGCTATTGAAAAGGAATTGGCAAAGCAGAAAGCAACATTAAGGGATATTCAAGAGTTAATCAGTAAGCTGAATTTTGCATCCAGGGTCATTCAGGTGGGGAGAGCTTTTTCAAGAAGGTTGGCAGTGACTACAGCAGGCATTACTCAGAAACATCATTTTGTAAGGTTGATGGGGGGGCTTAAACAAGACTTGCGAATGTGGCTGTCTTTTCTGCGGGGTTTCAATGGAATTAGAATATGGCCAACCCCATGGACAGCAAATAACCAGTTGCAACTGTACACAGATGCTTCCAGACAGGGGGGGCTTTGGGGCGATATTGGGTTCCGCCTGGTGTGCAAAACAGTGGCCACCTGCTTGGCACAGATGTGGCCTCACAGGGAATATCACCGCATTAGAGCTCTTTCCCATGCTAGTGTCTTTGTTACTCTGGTCAGATACCTTAGCTAACAAGAAATTAGTCATCCGGTCAGACAACATGGCAGCCGTCCACGCAATTAATATGCAGGCGGCATCATGCCCCAATGTATTGGGCTTGTTAAGGCATCTGGTGAGCACGTGTCTCCGGTACAATATCGAGATAAGAGCAAAGCATGTGCAGGGGATTCAGAACAACGCAGCTGATGCTCTTTCTCGCTTGCAGTGGGAAAGGTTCCGGGCAGAATGGCCACAGGCGCAACAGGAAATGATGCCCTTCAAAGAGGAATACTGGAAACTAATGCATTAGAAATTCAACTACAAGGCATGGCGGAGAAGGCTCTGGCTGTTGGAACAAGGCAACGGTACCGGCGTTGTGTGGAGACCTTTATGAACTTTACAGCTGACGGGTTCAATTTTCCAAACAATTTTCAGAAACTGGTGATGCAGGTCAAACATTTTGTGGTGTGGGCCAGGGGAGCCAGTAAATCTAGGCCATGGGTTATGGAGCACTTATCAGCAATAGCATACCATTCAAAGCTTAAGGGTTTGGACGATCTCACTAAAGGATTTGTTCTCAGGGAAGCCTTAAAAGGTTGGGCCAGAGGAGAAAGCAAAAAGCAGGATACCAGGTCTCCGATTGATTTTAAAACACTAAAAATTATGATGGACCACCTCCCTTTAGTGGGCCACTCTGACTCGGAAATTACACTATTTCGTTTAACTTTCTCACTGGCCTTTTTTGGTGCCTTTCGCATTAGCGAACTAGTAGCCAAAGCCAAAGGAGATAGAAGCAGCAAGGCCCTGTTGGTTAAGGACATATGCCTAGGCACACACAACGTATCCTTACGGGTGAGACGCTCGAAGACTGATCAAGTGGGAAGGGGTCAGTGCATTACACTGAATAAGATGGAGGGGCACAGCCCATATTGCCCAGTTACGCTTCTGGCAGGGTACATGGAGGAACGGGAAGGGGCCAACGGCGACGCATGCCTTCTCACCCATAAAGATGGGACCCCTGTAACACTTTATCAGTTTAAAAGGGTGTTAGCAGCAACTGTCCAAATGGCAGGGCTCCAAGGGCATCACTATACGACACATTCCTTTCGCATTGGGGCAGCAACCACAGCCTTCCAGGAGGGTATGTCGGCAAACACAATAAAACGAATAGGAAGATGGGAATCAGATAGGTTTCAGGTTTACATTCGCCCAAACACCCAACAGATGAAGGATTAAGAGGCGGTTTAGGGGGAGTGGGTTTTTATGAACGTTACCACACTTATGTACAACAAATTTATACTTGTAATAAAGGGCTTATTGAAGACTCATTACTCAACCTTGCTGTGCTTCTGTTCTACTCCACAGAATGTAAAACCGTGTGGGTCATCGGGCATTCTTATGTGTCCAGGGCTGCAAACAGAGCTCGCAACATTGGGTGGAATGCGGCATTCCCGTTTCAACGTACAAAGGTGCAATGGTTTGGAAAGCCAGGGTTACACTGGAGAGAATTGGGGAGCATCATTCAAGCGTTCCGCACCTACTCAAAGGACCCGGATGTTTTAGTAATTCATCTAGGGGGAAATGACCTTCCAGTGATTGGGAGGGGTAAGCTACTTCACATGCTAAAGAAAGATCTCACCAATTTAGCCAGGAGCATGGATGCCACAGAAGTTGTATGGTCTGAAATCATTCCCAGAAGGGCATGGGCTGGGGCTCGCTCCCAAACAGGCATAGAGTTGTCAAGGAGGAGGCTAAACAGCCTCATGGCCAAATTTCTGTGGGGGGCAGGTTTAGGCAGCATTAGGCACAG
Organism: Calotriton arnoldi; assembly: GCA_963921515.1. NCBI lineage: Eukaryota > Metazoa > Chordata > Amphibia > Caudata > Salamandridae > Calotriton > Calotriton arnoldi. Next base: position 117,652 of record CAWUFW010015219.1, on the reverse strand, counting down.
CCTGATTAACTTGCGGCAGCCACACTATTACAGTACAGATGGGGTGTACCTATCTAATACTGGGACAGATGTCCTGCTTCGGCATATGCTAGCGGCATTGAATGCAAGGGGCTGTTGGTAGTTTTCAAGAATTGGGCTGCAGGTATGGCGGGGGAGGGGGAGGGCCTCACTGGCAGCGAAAGCTCCCAGTGAGGCATGGCGGTACTTACAAAGCGATCCAACAAAAATAAAACAGGGTGCGAAATGGGGAACAGACCACAAACGGGACAGTCAGGAACCAGGGGGTACTGGCAAGTTCCCCAATGGCCTTTGTTCATTAGAACCGGAAGCGAACAATTAAGTAGACAATTAAAATTAAGGGCAGAGCCGGTGGCATGGAAGAAGTGGGGTACCGGTTACCGGGTCACCTTCGCAGAGATGGGTGGGAGAACATTCAACCAAGGTCTGGCGGGCTGGAAGCACATATACTTGCCCACGTAACAAAAGTTTAGACACACCGGAAGTGAATAGTCTCCTGGTCGGGGTGGAGGCAAACCCTGACCCGGAAGGAGATGTGTGGACACCGGAAGTGAAAGGTCACCCGGCCGGGTCGGAAGCGGATGCTTACCCGGGGAATGTGTGGACACCGGAAGTGAAAAGGTCATCCGGTTGGGTTGGAAGCAGACGCTTACCCAAGGGTAGTGTGTGGATACCGGAAGTAAAAAGGTTACCCGGTCGGGCTGGAAGCACATGCTTGCCCGGAGTGAAAGTGAAGGGTTGTGTCCCGAGGTGATAGGTCTCCCGGCAAATGGACCGGCACTGAATGTAAGGCACAGTGCCGAGCTTATGGGTCAGGACACAGGCTCGCCTAATAAGTAAATGGTGTTTAAAGGATCGCTTGTAAGTTGAAAAATGCCTAATAAACTGCGGCCTCAATTCTTCCATAAAACGTGAATTTGGTATGGTCTGAATTTATTGGGATCCGGGTGGGGCGACTAGGTGGGGGGGTGCCTCTGCTATGTCCCATGGAATCAAAAGAACAAGCTGTTGTTTGGGATCCGAGAGCTGGGTTCCCTTAAGAGAGAGGTTATGTCGCTGTGTGTGTTATTGAAAGTTCACACGGCGGTGCAGTTTTCAGAACCGGCTGACTGCTTCCTCCCCGCCCCTCCTCTCTCCCTCCCTTCCTCTTCAGCGTTAGTGTCATGTTGCACAGCTTCCCTGCTGCTGATGCAGTCTTTCCCTACAAAACTGTTTCATAAACCCTGAGTTGACATTTTGGAAACAGGACAAACTTTCCTGCCAGTGTGCTCAGTTTCCTGCCTGTCTGTGCACGCGGATTCACGTTTGTTAAAAATGATGGGTTTAGGTCAGTTATTAATTTTATGTCTATCAGTTTAAATTGTGATAGAAACTCTTTCATTCACACCTTGACTCCAGGATGACTTAAGGAGCTTCTTAGAAGTGAGGCGAGATATTCCGTGTATTTAAATGCTGTTCAGGCAGTGGGTTTTGTTTTTTTGTTATGAGATTTCAGGCATAATGGTTTCTGCGCATTCAAGGATGGGCAAGTTAGAAAAATAGAACGGATGCTTGGGTTCTCTTTTTATAAGTCAATAATTCATGAAAGCACAAGTAGCTGGGCCGGGTCGTCCCCGGGATAGGCCATCGCTGGGACTGTCCTGAATAAATGATTGATTCATGAAAGCACAAGTAGCTGGGCCGGGTCGTCCCCGGGATAGGCCATCGCTGGGACTGTCCTGAATAAATGATTGATTCATGAAAGCACAAGTAGCTGGGCCGGGTCGTCCCCGGGATAGGCCATCGCTGGGACTGTCCTGAATAAATGATTGATTCATGAAAGCACAAGTAGCTGGGCCGGGTCGTCCCCGGGATAGGCCTTCGCTGGGACTGTCCTGAATAAATGAATGAAACTTTCATGTCTCCTCCACGGGTGTCCCTCCTCCTAACCTCATCCGTGAATTATAGGAAGGCTGCTGGAGTTATATGGCAGAGGAGGCAAAATGATTGCATGGGCTTTAAAACATACAAAGCACTGGAATCTAGAAATCAGGCTGCCTTAGACTGAGCGCGTGGGTGTGAGAGTGAGGGTGGCGAGGCTGCTCTTCTTTGGACTTGGACTTATAGATATGAATTATAGATATCTCCTGATAATTTCCTGTTCATACTGTCCCTATTCTGGGCTGCGAATGTAATCAGAAGTAGGTTGTAATAACATTCCTTGTGAATGCTAACGTCAGAAGCCACCTTTATTTTCTTTCTAACGTTGGGCTCCTAAGCCTTGACTCGCTCTGACTGAAGAAGTAAGGCTAAAATTATCTCCTTAAGTATTTACACAGTAGTTGCATCTCCAATAGTGTTGCGAAGCGCGTATTATCTCAGTGCTCGTACCTTCATTAACCCTGGTTTATTAGCGCCGCCTTTTCCTTTTGTCTACCAAGCAGCCTCATGCACACGATTGCTCGAGGGAGCGCGTGTAGATGTTGACAGGCAAATAAAGCCCTGGAGACCCTTCTAAAAAATAAATCCATGGGTCGATGAATCTTAAAGCGTGGGAACAGAGCAAACCTCTCCACACTGACCTTGGTCCTGAGCCTGCGATCTTTAGTGTGAAGGAATGCAGCAAAAATTGTATAGAGTTGAAGATATAGGTGACTTCGACGCGTGGGCAATTCCCCTTTGTCTACGCTGGTTCTAACTAGCCAGCGCCCGTTTATCCCATGCTTCTTATTTTGCCTTTACGGCCCGCTGTCTGTATCTTCCCGCCAGACCCCCGCCCTAATCAGTAATGCTTGTGTTCGTAACCGCGGCGGTATGAAAAAACAGGGGGGGGGGATGCTTTACTAGTTAATACAAAACCGTAATATTTTTGGTTTAAGTAACCAGCTCTAAAATCGGCTGCTCTAGCCTTTACTGAATAAAGCTGCCTAACTATGTATGCTCCGCGTGTATTGATAGCAGCCCCCACCGCCGACCGCTAGCACTAAGGCCGCTACGGTGTGTGACTGCTGTGCCGCTCCCAAACCCGCACCCGATCATGGCGGTATTGTCGATGGGGTACCGGGAGGGGCTCTGGCGCCTCCCGCTCGCATTCTTTACAAGGCATTCTCACGCCCGCCCCCACTATGAATGACCGCACCGCGCGGAACTAAATAGAGGTTGTTAATTACGACCGTGCTCACCTAACTCATGATGCCACTCCTCGGGGGCACCGCCGCCCGCTCCGACCATTCTGCAGTGCGCGACCCAAGCCGCTGGCCACCGAACGTGAGGCGGGATCTCCTGGTCTCTCTGGTGGGCTGACTCCCGCTGCTGGGGCCAGTATGAGTGCGCTGTCTTTTGTTTGTCGTGGAAAAGACGTCACGGGTGCCACAGCAGGCCATGAAATGCAAGTGTTGTACGGCCAGTGCATGGCCCAGGGGACTGGTGCACTTAGAAGCAGGGCCAAGTCTCGGCTTCACCCCACACACGCCAGGTGCTCCTCGGTGAATGGATGTGTGTTCAGTGGCAACACTGACGAGCGTTGCCAAGTAAAAGCCAACATTGAGTCAGCACAACGCGTTCTTGGAGTGAGGGCGGCTTTATGTATTAATCAGAATTCGCATCACTGTTTCCAGCTGCAGGATACTAGTCTAGGTTTGAATCCACATCTGCACACTGACGCGATGCTACTGCTCTTGAGCTCAGTTTCCTGCCTGTCTGTGCACGCGGATTCACGTCTGCTGGCCGCCATTGCCAAAGCCTAATGAAAAAAAAAATAGTGCTTACGGACTAATAAAGGAAACAGTATAACGCCGCAAGTAAAAGATCCAGTCCTGATGGGCCGTCCCAAAAGGAGACAGGGCGGTAACAAGGAGGGACTAAGAAGCCTCATTTTCAATCGGAGGCTAGCGTTTACCATACACAATGACGCTAGCCAATGAAAAATAGGGGCGGGGCTTCCACCCCACTTCTAAAACCTACCCTGCTACAATATGCCTCGCAGAGCGAGCAGCGCATGTGCGCTGCAATGCTAGGTCTGCGAGACCTAATAAAGGAAGCAGAGGAGGTCTAATCTCCTTAAGAATACAGAGCATTATATATCTAATGTTTAACAAACTGTAACCATCTATATTCTTCAATTTCATGTTGTGATATACAGGTAATATTTAATATTGATGGAAAGCCCACATCTGACATTGTACTTAAATGTATGTTTCACAACCCACATTTAGATCCTTATGATGTACATATGAAGTCACAAGCAAAAGCTTAATAGTAAAAAACTTTTTTTACATTTCTATCACTTCAAGGTTGTGTACGTTTCTGAATCCACATTAAGGCCATATTGTAGAGTTTGTAAACAATTAATCCACCAGCTCTCCTTCCGGCATAACTTGAGTCCTCTGTCTCCACCTCTATGGTGTATAGGGACATGATCTATACCCATGAGTGAAATGTTACACATCTAGTCCTGCCGATGGTTATTGGCAAATTGTACAGCCACAGGAGACTTAGAAGCAGCATGTCTAATTGCGTCCAGGTGTTCTTTCCATCTAGTTTGCAATGCTCATTTCGTTGATCCCACATATTGGCACTTGCAAATACAAATAAGCATATAGACACAATACGTTGTGTTGCAGTTCATGAAACTTCTAAACCGAAAGCTTTTTGAACTATCATGCTTAAAAAACTCAACACATTTAGCATTCACATATTGGCAACATATACAGCTCCCGCATTTGTAACTACCCTGTGGTCTTTTACTCAGCCAAGTGTTAGCAGTGTCAACTGAGTACCTTGTAGTGTCACTTGGACTAAGAATCTTCTTGAGCGGGTCAGCCTCCCCATATGTGACCAAAGGACGATTAGGAAGTAAATGGTTCAAATCTTGGTCTAATCTCAAAACAGCCCAATGTTTTGATAATATTTTGAAGTTCTGCTGATTCTCTGCACAAAAGGTCGCTGTGTATCTAATTTGAGGATCAATGGTATCTCTCCGCTCCCTCCCCCCCCTTTGTTTTTCCAACTTTAATCAATAAGGAGGTACATGGAACTTTACAAGCCCTCTCCAGTGCAGATACAAGAGTTTTAGCTGTATAACCTCTTAATCTGCACCTCTGGATACAGTCAAGTGCTTGTTTCTCAAATTCTACCAAATCAATACAGTTCAGTTTAAGTCTTAACTCACCATAAGGAGTGTTGTTTTTTGTCTAGTAGGATGTCTTGAGCTGAAATGAAGTATGCCCGCAAAGTCTGGGAAAAAGAAGGGGATGATTCTAAAACCATCTTAGAATATGTAGGACACCTAAAGACCCACTTAAGAGAGAGCATGAGAAACAGTGTAGAACAACATCAAAGCATTCAAAAAGAACAATATAAGAGGGCCAACTAAGAACCTTTGCATCTGGGGATTACATTCTCTTGTTGTTACCTACAAAAGAGAATAAAATGATGAGCCAATGGCAGGGTCCATATAAAATACACTAGAGAAAAGTGACCCCTGTGCCTTACTAGTTAACAAAGCAAAAAAGGAAACCCACATTTACCACGTAAATCTTCTGAAAAAATGGAAGGGGCCCATTCCAGTATTATTGGTAGGAGAAGTAGAGACGAGGCCGGAGTATTTACAATGTGTGGACAAGGAATTAAACAATAGCCAATGAGAAGAACTGTCAATGTGTTTATAGCACTGCCCATAGGTTTTTTCTGCAACTCCAGGTCACACCCATGTAATCTAACAATAAATAGTTACAGAACCGGTGGTAAGATTAAAGCCATATTGCATACCACAAGTCCGATGAGAGGCCATCGAAGAGGAAGTGCAGAAAATGTTGCAACTAGGGGTAATTGAACCGTCTGTGAGTGAATGGAACTAACCAGTAGTGTGGGTACCTAAACTGGATGGCTCCATCTGCTTTTGTATAGATTTCTGAGAAATAAATAAAATATAAAAGTTCGATACATATCCTCTTCCACATGCAGATGAGATGATCGAGTGCCTGGGACAAGCCCAATATATTATCACTCTAGATTTGTGTAAAGGGTATTGGCAAATACCCCTAAACCCTAACAACAAAGAAGAAATTGTGTTTTCCAGGCCTGGTGGTTTTTACCACTTTATAGTCTTACCCTTTGGCCTTCCTGGCGTCCCGCTACCTTTGAAAGAATGATGAACATTCTGCTTAGATCTTATAGTGACTATGCTGCAGCCTATATAGACGATATAATCATTCACAGCCAAAGTTGGGAAGAACACTTGCCACATCTACAAGCTGTTTTAAACACCTTACCAAAAGCAGGCCTTAAAATAAAACCAAAAGAGTCATCTAGCTTTTAAACAAGTTAAATACTTTTGTTATTTACTAGGAAAGGGAGTTATTTAACCCCGAGCTGAAAAGTAGCAGCAATAGTTTTCCTTCCCTAAGAAGGAGAGAGACTAAAAACTCTCCTTGGACTGGTGGCATATTACCAATGATTTTTACTAAACTTTACCCATTGTGCCACTCCCTTAACTGAAATGTTAAGGAAAAACAAGGAAGCGGAATGAGAGGTAAAACATCCTTCCCCCAGAATTTTGAGATCCTTTGAGAACTTAAAAATGGTCTGAACTAAAAATGGCCTTTACAGCTGACCCCATATTACAATCCCCCGACTTCACCAAGAAAATCATACTGCAAACAGACGCCCCTGGGGTAGGGATACGGGCAGTATTATACCAACTAGATTCAAAGGTGGTGAAAGCTCTTTCCAAGAGAACAAAAATATGCTATAGTTGAGAAAGAAGGATTAGGCATCAAATGGGCCATTGAAACTCTTCGCTATTATTTGGAAGGTAGGGAGTTCTATCTATATGTGGACCATGCCCCTCTTAAATAGCTGTCTCAAAACAAGGGAAAAAACGTGAGACTATTAAGATGTTCTCTGTTCTTACAGCCCTTCCTCTTCCAGACTCATCATAGAAGAGGAAAGGATCAAACAAATGTAGATTTTCTTTCACGATATCCCAAAAAAGAGTTTCTTCCTGCAAAGAAGGAAGATGTGAAAGGGCTGGGTGCCACAGTGTTCACTTATCTGAAGAAACAGCCGTCATTCCTGCATCTGACCGCCCTGGCTGGCCTGGAATCCTAGAAAGGGAAAAGGGACAAGAATTACAGGAAAAGGAAAGAAACAGGAAGTCACGAAAAAAGCAGAAAGACTTATGAAGGAATACAACCCACAGAAGGAGGAAGAGGGTGGAGAACAGGAAATAAAAGGTGAAGGAGAGATGCAGAGCACGGAGGATGGGAGACACGAGACAGAGGAGAGATGCCAAGTGGGGAGAAAGAGGAGGAGGACGACACCTGGTCAGAGGACTGGTGGTTGCCACCGACTGAGGCTAGCAGTCCCACCACAGCTCAGGAGACCTGTTGCTGCCTGGATGAATAACTAGGGGCCACACAAGGAAAAACTCACCAACCTGTATGCACATAGTTTGTGTTGAGGCAGAGATACCTTCCTTATACATGGTTGCAGATCTATCCAGGCCCCCCACCGGCGCCCACACCCAAGATATGCAATTTAGACTTAATAAACTCAAGACAGGCAAATAGCGGGTGTAGGCAAGCGTCATTAAACACTTCAGCAAGTCATTAATTCGCTCAACTATGTCATTTTTAAACGTATCCAGGCATCTTTGTGGGGAGGCCAAATTGAAACCAGGCCAATGCACAAAACCTCATGCATGTGCTTATTTAGTAAGATTTAACAGGAGTAACCAAAGACAATTAGTTGATTGATTCATCAGTACAAATTAATTTACATAACTCTCCATAATTTTACATTGCATATGTTTTTTCAAAAACAATTACCAAAATGCAGCTACATACACAAAAAACATACGACATTTAACATGGACCAACCATAAATTATTGTGACACAGCATTCGTGAAATGTGTGACAAGCAAAGAAACGAAGAACACGGAGACAAAGACGAGAATATCGGCGTGGGAACAAGGGGCCGAGTACAGAAGAGAACATAATGGCTACGGAACTTACGGTAATGAATCTTTCTAATAGAAAAATTGTGAACATTGATTGTGAGACATAGAAATTAGGGCTCTCATTTTGCCCTGACTCAGAACTTGATTATGCGCAAGTGAGAATTGATCTGTATAAATTTGCAAGAAAGTTGAAATTACACTAAATACACTGCTTAAGATCTGATGGCAAGTTGAGAACTGAAATATCTGATCCTCCCCCAGTCAGTCAGTAATCTAACTATTGGTGACATAAACACATTACAGGTGCTACGCAACTTAGAGAATACAGGGGAGGGGGGATCAACCCAAACAGACATGATTGATCCATTTGACCCCAAGTACCGGGACGAACTTACCAAGTCATTGGGAATTGAAACAGGGATGGCCTGTAAAAAAATTTTAGAACACCATCGAAATACATACCACAACTTCCAAGAGACAATATTGATGTATTTATGAATGTAGTGGTCAATGATATTTTAACACTTAGCAGAAAACCACAATATAAACACATCAGCAAAGTGGGATGGGAAGCTCTAGTTGCCCTTCAAAAAGACCAAACGATTGTTATCAAACCCTCAGATAAGGGAGGAAACATAGTAATCATGAATAGATCAGACTATGTGAAGGAAGGTTTAAGAGAACTCAGAAACACAACGTGTTATAGCAAAGTAGATAGAGAATATCTAAGAAATATCCAAACCAAATATACAGAGAGGTTACTAAACTGGCATGATGAGCAACTTCTAAGTTGGGATGAGCTACAATTTCTAAAAAATGACACACCTACTATTCCTACACTATATTTATTACCAAAGGTACACAAGGACCGGAATAATCCACCGGGTCGCTCAATCGTTTCCTCCCAAAATAGTTTTTGGGAAAACACCTCGATTTTTATTGACCATTTTCTCGCACCTTTTGTACAGAATCTTCTCTTGTATGTTAAAGATACAAAAGATTTCATAAGAAAGTCACAAAATCTTTACTGGAAGCATGAATGCTGGCTAGTATGTTCGGACGTGGAGAGTCTGTACACGAGCATCAGACATGGCGATGGAGTGAATGCATGCAGATACTTTCTCAAAAAATAGGAGTGTCACTGTCCTACACCACACACAGATGCTGTTAGAAATGATTGACATCTGTCTGAAGGAGAATATTTTTCTATTTGAGAACACTTTGTACAAACAAAAACAAGGCACTGCAATGGGCACTGCTTCGCCCCCAGCTATGCCAACCTGGCAGTAGGCTGGTGGGAGGAGCAGGTGCTATGGGGCAATGAACTGAGTGAGTGGACTAATGAGGTCAGCGTATGGTTACGCTATGTAGACTACATCTTTTACGTCTGGGAGGGTAGTAAAACCGATCTAATAGTTTTTTTGGGAAAACTTTTTTTTTTATAACAATTTTTATTGAATACTTTTGCAGAATACATATACAGCATCAAGAAAAAAACGCATTTGTCTATACGACAGTTTAAACCCCCCTGTGTCTATACATAGCAGTGAAATATGCAAAAACTCAGATGACCATTGTTGTAATACAGTAAAATGCCATACACATAGCTTATATATACAATATTAATGCTTTTCGATTTCAGGCGATTCATCCTGCTCAACAGACCGCAAGTATGTCACCAAAGGGTCCCAAATGTCAGTTGGCCTAGATGCAGCAGGGAGCTCCTCTGCATAAAGTGCCAAATTTTCCCGGCAGTATACCAGGTCCCGGATCCATTTATCGGGAGACGGCCCTGCTGTACCCTCCCATGTCATCGCCACCCGTCTTTTAGCAAGCAGTAAAGCTATTCTCACAAATTTTCCCATGCTGCCTTTCAGGAACGGTACCAGTCCCAGCAGACACACCTGTGGAGAGCATTGCACTTCCACACGAGTCATTGCTTGTAACCTGCGTATCACATCAGACCAGAACACAACCACACGTCTGCATTCCCAGGTTAGATGCCAGAAATCGGCTTCTGTTTGACCACATCGTTTGCATGCATCATTATCTCTGAGTCCATATTTAAACAATTTGTGAGTTGTGTAATAAATCTGGTGTATATATTTGAAGTGGATTATGCGCAAATTCCCATTCGATGTGAGGGCATTAGTTAGTTGACAGCAGTGTTCCCATTCTTACTGTGTGATCTGTGGGGTAAGCCGCGCATTTCACTGCTCCATACTTTTATTAGGGGACATAGCTTTCTCGTCTCTAGCTGCCTGATAAAGCTTAGTGATCAATTTATGCCTCGTCGGGCTAACCAGCACAACTTGAAGGGCTTGTAGAGTCGGAGTTTCAGTTGGAAATGTAGTGTAGTGTGTTTGCAGTGCTCTCTTCAATCTATGAAAGAGGAAGAGGAACAGTAGGGTTTTATTTTGTATGTAGGTTAGATCATCTATCGTGAGAAAAGTGCAGTTGGGGTCCTGCATTTAATCAGTCCCGGCCAAGGTCAGAGCACGCATAGCCCCTGTGTCTTGTGTCACCGACATGTCCGCGTGATGGGTATCAGGGGTGAGTATATGGGCAGCTTCGCAGACATACGGCCACGCGCCTGCCAGGCCGCAATCGTGGTATCAATCGTATTGATTTCGTTTTTGGGGGTGCCCCTGCATGTGTGTGTTATTATAGAACGTAGGGGGATGGGGTGCGCATCACCATCCTCTATTGCAACATGTGGAATAAAATCGTGAGTGTTGTACCAGTAGTGTGCGTATTGCGCATGAGCGCATAGGTAATACAGGTACATGTCCAGCACACTAAAACCCCCCTTCTTGTAGTCTAGGGTGAGGGTCTCCCAGCTTACTCGAGCTTGCCTGCCACCCCATACCAGCCGGAGAAGCAGCAACCGCACTTGTTTAAAAAAGGTTTTGGTCAGCGTGATTGGTATATTGCTGAACAGGTATAAAAATGTAGGCAACACAACCATCTTAATGAGGGCTATACGATCGGCCAGCGACAGTGGCAGTCTCGTCCATCTCTCCACTTGGTGCTCCAATGTCGTGCTTGCCGTGCCATAGTTCAAGCGTATGACCGTCTCGGGGTCCCGATGGACCCATATTCCTAAGTATTTTACGGGTTCCGCAGACCATATAAGAGGGAATTCGAGGTCATGGGAAGAGGTGCTTTCCGTGAGCGGTACCACCATCGACTTGGACCGGTTTATGGTTAATCCGGAAAATAGTCCAAACCTAATATATTCTCGTAGGATTGGCGCCATGTAAGTGTGTGGCTCTCTAATAAAAAGCAGCATATCATCTGCATCTAATGATATGCTCACTGGACGATGGGCAAAACGTAGTGCTGCCGACCTGTGGCGCTGCGGAATGATGCAGGCCAGTGGTTCAAGCGTTAGCGCAAAAAGGAGTGGTTAGAGGGGGCATCCCTGCCTAGTCCCCCTACTAATCTGTATGGGGTGCGAAGTGCTACCCTCCACCCGAATTCTAGCTGTGGGGTCGGCATATAGCAGTCTCACCCAGTTGATAAAGCTGGGAGGGAACCCCATCCGTTGTAAAATATGAAATAAATAGTCCCATTCTATGGAGTCGAAGGCTTTGGCCGCATCAAGCATCACGGCCGCCGCCTTGAGACTGGGATCAAGTATGTGAAACATCGCGAAAATCGTGCGCAGGTTATGCGATGTCGACCTGCCAGGGATGAAACCCCATTGGTCGGGAAGGACCAGGTTCGGCATCAGGGGTTGGAGCCTAGTGGCCAGTATCTTTGCCAGTATTTTCGCATCTATATTAATAAGCGATAGTGGCCTGTAAGAGTCACAGCGAGACGGCGGCTTATCTTTCTTCAGTAGGGTTATTATTAGTGCTTCCCTAAGCGTTGGCGGTAATTTGCCCGTCTCGTAGGCTTCAGCATACATTTCGAGCAAGTAGGGCGACAGTTCCTCAGCAAACTCTTTGTAGAATTCGCAGGTGAGGCCGTCGGGTCCCGGGGCTTTTTTATTTGGAAGAGTTTTAATCGTCGCCCGGATTTCATCCTCAGTGATCGATTGACTTAGGTATTCTCTATGACCGTCTGACAGCCACGCAATGGCCACATCCGATAGATATTCATTGAGCTCCGTAGTATCCGTCCTTCCCTGTGATGCGTATATGTTCGCATATGTGTTCCTGAATTGCACTACAATGTCATGTGTAGTGTAGTGATCTTCTCCGGCATCGTCCGTTATCTTAGTTATGGTTTGCCTATCTGCGCGGACTCTGATCTTATTGGCAAGATTATGCCCCGGTCTGCCCCCCTCCCCATATGCATGGGCTACATGCCTCCTGGACAGATAACGTATCTCGTCTGCCGCTAGTCCGTCGTACTCTAGTAATGAGTCTTTAATCTTGGCTAATGTCTGTGCACAGGGTGAGCTGTTGTAGTCTCGTTCGAGTCGAGTCAGAGTGGTTTCGACTTTAGATAACTGATCCCTGATGTCTTTTAATATACCTGCAGAGGTGCTAATGCATTTGCCTCGTATAGTGGCTTTGAAATCCTCCCGAAGAGTTGCTACCCTATCAACTGAACCTTTATTCTGATCAAAGTAGTGTACAATGGCTTCGCGAATCGTGTGAACATATAGTGGGTCTAGAAGTGCTTCAGAATGAAAACGCCAAGTGAATTGCCGGTGGATAATTTGTGGAATGTGCAGGCTAAGTCTAACGGGGTTGTGATCCGACAGTGTTCGTGGTAGTCCCTCCACTTTGGACACCCAGGCGCATGCGCCCTCGCTCAGCAGCCAGTAGTCTAGTCGCGACCAGCTACCTTGTGCCGTTAAAACATGCGTGCTCTCTAATCTCTCAGCATTGCGCAAGCGCCACACATCCAGCAGGCCCAGCTCCGCCATCCCCTCGTTGATAACCCGGGCCACCTTAGGCGAGTGTCCCCCCGTACCGCTTGATTTGTCCTTACTAGGGTCTAGATGTGTGTTGGGTCGCCACCCCATAATATTACCGCTTCAGGCCATTCACGTAGTATGGAGATGATATGCTCAAACAAATCAGGTTCATCTGTGTGGGGACCGTAGACATTCACAATGGTCAACAGTGTACCAGCTAATTTACCTTGTGTTATAGCATAACGACCAGCGTCATCAGTACAACTTCTGATCACGGTAAAAGGGAGGTTTTTCAGTATAATTGTGAGCACCCCTCTAGCGTACGCTGAGTATGAGGAAGCCAGTCTATATCCTGCCCATTGTGTCCCAACTTGTGTTTCATTATACTTTGTCAGGTGTGTTTCTTGAATGAGGGCAATGTTCACATCATGGCGATCTAGGTATGCAAATACTTGACGTATCTTTTTGGGTGAGTTAAGCCCCCGTACGTTCCACGTTAAGCAGGTAATCTTTACATTAGCTAGTTGTGGCATTTGAATACATTGTATAGTATTTAGAGCATCCTAGTGTTACAAGGCATTTACTCAAAAGAGTCATGTTAACTCAGTCACACTTAAACATTTCACTCAATCCACCCACCCCCACCCTTCCCACATCACCCCCCACCCACTTCAGCTTCCCCAACTTGCTAAAGCCATCCCATACTACCCATAACAATTCCCAAATGCAAAAATAAAAGTGCAAACAACTGTGGGAAACACCCATGTGGGAGCGCTCGAGCACAAACTACCCTCCCAGATACTAGAGGAGGGGGCCGAATAGCAACATAATAAGTTCCCAACCAAATTTCAATACCAAGTGTTATGTGTTACCACCTTACAGCAGTACGAACAATAATATAAATCTTATCTGCAGAGTTAAGGTCCAAGTAAAGAGTCCGTTCCGCATCCACAAGCACGGAAGTGTTAAGTCGATTGTGCCCAGCTCATTCAGATCGCGGCTTGGCAAGCTGTCTCGCTCTCTCGATCAGTTTATCATTTGGCTGTCGCACCTGAGGATTCCCTGCAGTCATCGTCCGCCACAGCGGAGGAGTCCCGGCTTCTTCGCTTGAGAGACTTTGCATAATCCATCGCAGACTTTGGAGTGGTGAAGATTTTCGGTTTTCCATTTATTTCAACTCGCAACCGCGCCGGATAGAGCATGGCATAAGGGATCTTTTCAGCTATGAGGATTTTCTTGACAGCTTGATATTCTTTTCGTGCTTCCTGCACGGCCACTGTGAAGTCCGGGTAGAAAGCCAGAGTATTTCCTTCCTGGGTAATGGTGAAGGATGGTGTCCCGGTCCCTATAATTGAGTAGGCGTGCAATTATAGGTCGCGGAGGGGCACCCGGGGGAGGACGAGTAGCCAGTGAGCGGTGCGCTCTCTCTACTATCAGGACTGATGATAAATGCTCTGCTCCGAAAATCCGTTGAAATAATGTCTCTACATAGGACTCTAGGCGACCAGTGTTGGTGGATTCTGGTAAGCCAGTAATCCGTAGATTATTACGCCTGGATCTGGCCTCCAGGTCTTCGTTTTTGGCCTGCATGACAGCGAGCACTTTTTCCATTGCCAGTGTTTTGGATGTCATTTGTTGCAGGCCGTCCTCTGCGTCTGATATACGCGCTTCCGCCTCCCCCAGGCGTAGTGCATGTTTGTCCAGTTCGTGGACATGTGATCCATCCGCAAATTTAGATTATCTATTTTACCATCGATAGTCTGTAAACTGGCTTGTACTGCTAGAAGTGTCTTTTTAATGGAAGTGAGACTTTCGCTAGGAGTGTCCATTTCCGAGTCAGAAGCTGTCTGCTGCTGCGATTTACCAGACTTACGGGGTTCAAATGTGAGGCGGGGCTGGCTCCGTTCCGTTTTCCCCATGACTCTGCCGTGCCGTTGAACCACAAGGGTGAATATACCGTCTCCCCCTCGATGGTGCGACATCTGGCCTGAAGCAGAATCCACTGCGCGTAGTTAGCGCACGCTAGCTTGCCAGTAGAACGAGAGGGTAGTAGATCTTACCCGACGCTACTCCAATAGTACTGTGCTGTACAGCATCGACCACCCAAACTAAAGGACAGACAGCAGGGGCACAGCGACTCAACACCACCACATCCTCATCAGATTCGTGCCTGGGACCTCTGTGTAATAGTACCTATCTACGATGCAGTTCTCAAGGATCTCTGATGGGCCTCAGGTCGCAGCGGGAGTAGCACGCTGTTTTGCTCCCACCTGTCTAGCCCAGACTCCCCCAGAAGGAGCACCAGAGCGTGCACGACAAACACAGCAGACTGTAGGGACTCACCGCAACAAATGTCACCTCGCGATGTAAAGTCCGCACTAATGAGCACACTGGACGCGCCGGGCCGCGCAGCCCTATCCAGTAACAGGGCTACCGGGCACTGTTAAATTATACAGCACTGCAGCACGCCAGCACGGGGCTTACAAGCAAGGAGCAGACGCAGCTCTGGTTGTGTAGGTGACCTCTCCACACCCGCGAAGGCGCCGGTGCACATCACGCACGTGTCCACGAATCCGCTGGTCCAGCAGGCGGCCCCGTCCAGTAACTCGACGTTGGTTAGGCCGCAGGCCGCACCGGGGGGGATGTCATCAGGCCCAAGTGCGAGCGCCGTCAGCGCAGGTCGCCTTCCAGGCTCGCGCCGCGCTCAGCACTCCCCCGGCGGACCGCAGCCGCACTGAGTCAGTTCCCTGCAGTCGTGATAGGGTGCGGAACTCCGCTTTGGATCACACAGCTGGGCCCCGTCACCTTCGGCCTCCTCCGCCGATGACGTGCCCCGAGATGGAGGAGAGAGGAGGCCGCAGCTCCAGCAGTATCGCTCACCTTGCTGGGTCGCCTATCCCGCTCTCGCCAAACGCCTCAGCGCAGCCACTCGCCAGGCAGGACAGCGCGGGCCCCCGACTGCAGGCTCCAGTCGCTGGTACGGCCGTATGCCGCTCGCTGATATCCGGCGGTCGGTGCGTTCGCTAGGCCGCCATGATGGCGTCACGGCCCCGAGTGCGTCCAAGCAGCGTTCTCAGCACTCCGGGATATTTTTTGCCATATAACCACTCCTCACAGGTCCAGAGCGATTATGGTACCGGGTGCCGGTAGTTTTTGATACGGATGCTGGCGGGATTAGTAGGATTGTTGATGGAGTGTTTTTTCGGCCGGCGGAGCTGCTCTACAGAGCGGCCATCTTGCCTTGCGCCCTCTAGCGCCCCTTTCTTTGGAAAACTTAACGAGAATGTTATGTTATGTTATAGTGAACTTATAAAGCGCTCAGCTACTCAAAAGAGTGTCCCGGCGCTGGACGGAGCCCTACAATACCCTGCTTAATACCAGGCTAACGTTTCTACTGAAATAACCAGGTTTTAAGTTGTTTACGGAAAGTCAACAGATCGGGAACTTGTCTGAGATGCTGAGGCAGACTGTTCCAGCTGCGGGCAACCTGAACTTGAAAAGAGCGGCCCCTCTGCACACACGGGAGAATCTCGGGACCGCTAGGAGATACTGATAAGAGGATCTTAAAGATCTCCCTGGTGCATAACGAAGGACTCTTTTCCTGATATAATGGGCCCCCAAACCATGAAGGGCCTTAAAAGCCAGAACTAATGCCTTAAAAAGGATTCTGTTTCGAATAGGTAGCCAATGCAAAGCAATCAGGTGGGGGGAAATCCGGGTTCTGGGGCCAATCCTGAGAACTGCCCTAGCTGCCGCATTTTGGACGACCTGAAGCTTGTTTATCAGAAACTCCGGAAGGCCTAAGTATAAAACATTTACATAGTCCAGCCTGGAGGTAATGAGGGCCTGAACCACGATCTTTCGATAAGGGAAAGATAACATGGGCAGAAACTTTCTAAGCATTTTAAGAAGACCGAAACAAGAACCTGCGACAGACTGGATCTGGGATTTCATGGACAAAGAATCATCCAATTTCACCCCCAAATTCTTGACTGTCCTGACCGAAGACTGAGGGGGTGCCATATCAGCTGGCCACCACTGTTTCCATACATCCTGGGGTGGTGATCCGAAAAAATAATTTCGGACTTCTCAGGGTTACATTTAAGTTCATTCAGTCTGAGCCAGGTCAAAACTTTTTCAAGCAATTTTTAATCAGCTCTCCGTCAAAATCTTCTCCTTCTCGCATGTGAACAACAGCTGCGTATCATCAGCATAAGAAATGATAGTAGCCTCACAAGCTTCAACCAAAGGGGCGAGAGGGGCCATATACAGATTGAACAGAGTTGGGCTCAAAATAGAGCCCTGTGGAACACCCACTTTCAGAGGTGGGATAGTGGCAGAAAAGGGGGGACCAGACCTCCTGGTTTCTGTCCTCTAAAAATGAAGAGAACCATTTCAACACTGTGTCCCCAAGGCCGCACTCCCGCAGTCTCTGCAGGAGGCGGACATGGGGCACAGTGTCAAACGCTGCGGATAAATCCAAAAGGATCAGCACTGCTTTACCTCCATTATCAAGTTTTCCTTTTATAGCCTCAGAGATTTCAAGGAAGGCAGTTTCTGTACTGAAGTTGGAGCGGAACCCGGACTGGCTCGGGTGAAAAAGATTATTAGATTCCGCGTACTCGGTGATCACTGAGTTTACATATTTCTCTAAGGTCTTTGCGAAAAACGGAAGGAGGGAAATTGGTCTGTAGTTGGTAAGAATTATAGGATCAGCGGAGGGCTTTTTCAGCAGTGGGAGTATTTTGGCGCATTTCCATATCCGAGGAATGAAGTGAATCTCAAGTTTACCATGAAATACAGAAGGGAAACTATTGACTTTCTAGATAACCATAATGGATAGTAACTTACACACTGAATTGTTCAGAAAAGACATGGCTGGCAACTCTATATTACATGCTGATAGTTGCCATCCTCCTAGCTTTTGCTGGAGTATCCCGTACAGCGAATTCCTAAGAGCCAAAAGAAATTGTAGCTCTGAGATAAGCTACAGAAAAACTAGAGATGAAATGACTGAACGGCTAAAAGCAACAAACTATCCATTCAGGGCCCTCAAGAAAGCCAGGGAGAAAGCAGATACTAAAACAAGAGAAGAAACATTGCACCAATGGCAAGAGCAGAATATAGAACCCAACAGCGAACCCATACGTTTCATTATGAAATTCAATAGACATGCAACACAGCTAAGAAAGATCATTAAAAATACATGGGACATACTGATGCAGGACGATGCCTTGAACGCTAGGATTGGAGATGCTCCTTACATTACCTTCCAATGTAACCTATCTCTGAAAGATATGCTAGTACATAGCCATTTGATATCAGGAAATTCAAATTGGCTGCACCAAAGCAAAGGCTTCAAACGATGCGGGCACTGTAAAGCGTGCAAACACAGTTCTAACATTCAGGAGGTTACATTAGAGAGGGTACGAAAAAAGTGGCGCATCTCGAAACTTATTACATGCAAGACCGAGTTTGTAGTATATGTCATCACCTGGCCATGTGCAAAGTGGTATATAGGTTCAACCACCTTCCCAGTACAAAAGAATATAAGAGCATTGGCGAGCAATCACCAACACAGACATGAGCTATAACACAGCGAGACATTTCCGAGACTACCATGATGGGGACTGGACTAAGGCTAAGTTTTTTGGCATTGACTCTGTACCTAGGAAACCCTAGAGGTGGCAATAGGATAGCTGCGTTACGCAGATTGGAATCAAGATTTATCATCCAAGCCGGTTGTCTGATCTCCCATGGAATGAACAACGATGAGGAACTACACCCACATTTATAGAGAGCAGTTAGAAAGTCCCGTAATATGCACAGTTCTTTTTAGCAACTTTCTGGTTGTTTTTTTATGAATGATTGTTTCCTTTCCTTCTTGGGACAATTGTGAGTAAACAGAATAGATCATGTGTGCTATCTGGACATACATGGTATTACTTTTTGGCACAATATTAAATCTTATCATTCTTTTTTTGCAGACTAAGAGCAACTTACTTCACTGCATCAAGGGGAATTGGCACGTAGGGAGTTAACATTCACGAGGAAGGCTCTCCACAATTGGAAACCTCTTCTTATTAGGAAGCTTGGTATAAGGACTACCTGGTAACCAGGTGGAAAATTTTTAAGCTACTTTAGCTTTTATGCCCATTACACAATTATTGATATTTTACATTGTACGTTGCAGATAAATATTCTATCAGATCCCAATTTGAAGCATTAGAGATTGGGTACTTTACCAGTATTGTGTTATGATACATGGAGGAAACTATGAGTATTGATACAGATGTCAGCATGAAAAGCCATTTGCGATATGAATTGTATAAAAAGGATGATGGCACACTTTGTTTTGTAAAGAGATAAAAATATAATGTGCAGATTGAAACATGAATTATTAACTGTTGTAAACTACCAACTTTTTTCAAATACATAAGTAATTTGAATTAAGAATGATTTGTTTATATATGAGGAAAGGAAAGAAAGAAACGATAAATAAAATTATTTCATTTATTTGCATTGTCGCGTCCTGTGTGACGTGTATTTAAGTTTGTTGCTGGGATACCATAATCATGTGAGCAAGACCAATGTAGGTCTAAACGCATCTTTTTTCATTTGCCAACAGAAAATAAAGAAGTGTACCAAGCACCGTTGGTGTGGCTGGCTGTCCGTCTCTGTGCCGGGAAGGATTCGAATATTCATATATTATACATATATATATCTGTGACAAGCATCCCTTCGGCATACAATGTGATTACATATTACAATCAAATATCACACAAAAAGCCAAATAACCAATATTTATCATAAGATTTGCCAGGCAGAAATCTTAAAGGATTTGTGAGATCCCAGTTCCAACACACTTACGAAAGAGGTGACAGTACAGTAATCTTTTATAGGTGTGTCCAAAGACACCCGTACAAAGCGTAATCACAAAGCGTTGATCAGAAGTAGATGCAACAGTTATTTAGGAAAGTTAACAGAAATATTGTGGATCTTTTTGTATCAGTCTACACAACTAAATTTATAGTGTCAGTCGTCCACAGATCAGGCTGACTACGCGTTTCGACCGTTGTCGATTAGTGGATCTCCCCAGGACGGGAAACCCGAAAACCTTGCTTAGGAGAATGGAAAATCAAGAGGGCCACCTCGAGTCTGCACCGGATGAGTGTATTAAGGAAAGGGCAGGAGCGGCATTGAGTATTCAGGTTGGCAAAACATTTTCAGTCGTTTATCAGCAAACTTGAAGGCAAAACAATGTGGCTCACTTTGGATCAAGGGGGCCAAAGCGTCTCATCCGTGATGGCGTGCCGAGTACGCTCGCTTCTTGGGACAACCTCTTGTGTTTTATGGACCCACCCCTTTTCCCTCTTAGGGATCAGGTATATTATCAAATTGAAACCAGATCATCAGGTAAATAATAGGGCCTTGGGAAGGCTCCCGATTTTTCCTTTTTGCAACTGGGACAAAACTTGATGGACCTGAGATGATGGGAGCAAAATTTATATCCACAGACCCACTGGGTGCTAAGCCAAAAAAATGAACTGCCACAGGGGGATCAGGCTAGCTAGCAGAAGACACGGACAGATCCATCGAGTCAGCTGTAAGGAAGAAATGCCTCTCAGCTAGCTGTATCTAGGTAGATACAGCTAACTCCACAGCCTGCACAAAAAATATTACTCCATGGTAAAATTATCTCCAGGGTAATATTACTGGGCACGATATTAGGGGTGTTGGATTTGATGAAGCTGATCAGCCTATGAATGCTTTTCTCAGTGGTTCATCTGTGTAGACAGTCTAAGGGAAAACATTACCAGCTAAGTTACGTGATTTCTATGGTCTGTTTTACACTTTATTCGTTCTATGGTGTTTGTTCCTGTGGTGGTGTTTTTAGTTCAATATTGTCTTGTGTTCAGTGTGGGGGTATTGTGTTTGCAGTGTTGTTTCTTTAGTTAAAGGGAAATGTGTGATAAGTTTGAGAAGGTGGCGTGTGGTGGTACAGTTGTGTGTTGTAAGGGTGCGTGGATATGCTCTGGTCTGGAATGGGTAAAAAGAACAGATGATGGACAGAATGCTGAACAATTCAAACATTCACCCCCAGTCACAAATCTGGGTTCAACCCACCGAGGGAGGACCTGGCCTGGCAGTTCAGGCTGGACTGTTCTCATGGGGAGCAGGGTCAAGATTGATTTCCATATGGCTGGGTCTTAACTGGAATGACGTGGCAAGCAAAAACTATGGATTTAACCCAGATTTGTGACTGGGGGTAAATGTTTGATTTGTTCAGTATTCTGTCCATCATCTGTTCATTTTGCACTGGTCTGGAATGGGAACACTGTGCTTCAGAAGAGAAGCAAGGGGGATTAGAACGGGTGTTGGTGTGTCGGAAGGAAACATACACATTTGGTGGAGGTGGATGATACCTGTTGTATTGAAATACTTCATAAACTTCTTCTACAGAACTCTGTTTGCACCTTTACCATTTTTTGTCACAGTCAATAAGCGAACTGGTTCGGACTCCTTGACAGGCTTGCATTTGAGGCTGTAGTTCTACGTTTTCCAGGAATTCAGTGCTAAACTGTGCTTAAAATGGGATGAAAATGTGGGTGGGGACTCTAAAAGGGGCCTGGCCAAAGAAGCACAACTAGGAATCCTTTCCAAGAGGCGTGGCATGTGTATTTAAGGGAGTTGCTTTAAATATGTAAACTAACATCATGTGCTTCAGAGAATGCAACAGCCAGTACTTGGGTGATTCTCTATGAGTTTTCCGTTATTAGATCCAGATATATAACTCAACAATGACATATGAGTAAAACAAGCCAGACCTATTGGCTTTCCTAATACTTGTTAGCAATTTCTAATAAATAACAATGATTTTGTAATAAATAGTTAGACCTGCAAATGTTTCAATTTTGAAAATATGAGACAATCAAATATTACTACGGTCTGTGGAAGGGGTAGTGTTCTTCAGAATGGCTCAGTCACCCCTGTTCTCCACTCCACATAACTTTCTTCTGCAGTGTCACTGTGTCAAACACTTTTGCCCGTTTCCTCCAAACATCTTTTTAAAAACCTCCCTCTGGATATCTCTTTCCTCTTCAGCACCGTCTATTCATTCTTTCTTTTTGCATGTACTTTCTTTCATCTCCTCTACTTAACCACCCTATCCAACACACTCAACCTATCCACTCACCTGCAAACACTGCATTTATTCCTTTGGCACCGTCAATATTTTGACAGCTCTATATTACCTTCACACACTGTCTCATAGCATCACAGTCACAAGTGGCATTAGGATTGCCACTTGGTTAATTTTTTACCAGCCTAGCCTGTATTTTTAAGTCTAGGCCAGTAAATGCATTGGGAAACGCAGTGAAAGCCGGTGTTTTCTTCCTTCTTAGAACTAAACCTGAAAAAGAAAAACATTAAGAAATCAGTCAAAAAGTATTTGAGAGATGTGTATATCATTTCAGAAAGATTATTAGAGCAAATCAAGGGATAATTGATATGTTACAAAATAATCTTGACAATTTTACACTACTTCTTTTTCACCTAACATCTTTTGGCTGTTACGTTTTTTTTTCAAAGAAATGTTGGCACATCTGTGGACATCGCTCTGTGTGCTCTGCAGAGTCATGTAGTTTGAACAATTTCATGACCCACGGTTAGGAACTGTGAGAAACTCCCACTGCCTTCAGCCAATAGCGCCAGAGCTTTCAATTGTGCCTATCAGGAACACCGACCCACAACCTGAACACAAATAGACCCCAATATGATACTTAGGGCCAGCTGTACAAATCTTTTTTGCGCTTGCAAATGACCCGATTCGCAGAATCAGGCCGTTTGTGAACACTAAAGAGTATTTTCAAATGTACAAAGCCGAAATTGCGATTTAGTAACCTGTTAACGAATCAAAATTTTGAATTGCGAATTGGTATTCAGAAGGGGCGTGTTTGGGGTGTCCCGTCCTAATACCGATTCATATTGGTATGTGCAAACTTTTTGCGACCGAAATGCGGTTGCAAAACATTTGCATTGTACCAGCAACTCAAAGTTGGTGGTAAGCCATTCGCAAAAGGAAAGTAGTCCCCGTGGGACACCATCCTGTTTGAGAATGAAAAAATATTGTTTTTCAGAGGAGGCAGTGGTCTCCATTGAACACAATATTTTGGATCAGAATCAATTTTGATTTCATAACATTGATTACGGAGCCCAATTCTTGCAACAAGTCGACTGCCTAGGATAAATGCAGCCTCACTGTGTCCTGCTCTTGGGCTAGAATGATCAGATTGCCCAGATAGACTATTCCTCGTACTCCTCAGGTTTGGATAGACTCTACCACTGGTTTCATCAGGGTTGTGAAGCACCAGGGCAAATGAAAGGCTAAGTGGTAAGACTTGGATGCCGTACTGAGTTCCCCATTGGAACTGAAAGAAGTGTTTGCGTGGTCCAAAAACGGAGTGGTGAGGTAGGCATCTTTGAAATCCAACCTGACGATCTAATCGTGCGGTTTGAGGAGGTCTCTCAAAAGACGGATACCCTCTATTTTGAAATGTCTGTATAATATGCAACCATTGAAATCTCGCAGGTTCAATACAAGCCTAAAACCTCCTCCTTTTATCCTTAAAAATAAGATATTGCTGACAAACCCCTTAAGATGAGGATCAGCATGACATATCGCATCCTTGGTCAATAAATACAAAAATCTCTGATTCTATAAAACTCTGCTCACGAAGGGAAAATGTAACTGTGTGGGTTGCACTTGTTGCCCCGGGGTGCCGTGGTAACTTGAATTTGAAACTCTTAACAGTCTATAATACCCCAGCATACTGAATCACCAACACCCAATTATGTACAAGATGGCACACTCTGCCATCCCCAAAACCACACTCCACCTAGGGATAATTTTTATCTGCAAATCATGAGCCAGAACCTCCTGTGGATTCTCCCTTGTAGCCTCCTTTGTGATTGTACTACTGACTATCCACATGAAAAATATTGACATACAAGAATATTGAGGACTAAATATCAAAGGACAAAATGTCGAAACGTCAGTGCATATAGGGAAGTACAGATTTAATATTCCTAACTCCACTTCGAAGTACCTTGAAGATATATGTATGACTTAGGTACATATATGTGGAGTTAGGTATAGAAAATCTAGGATTACTTAACTGTCAATTATTTTTTATATTTTGTCCTCACTATTTAGTACCCTCGATATTCTGACTTTGATATTTAGAAGGCACACCCTCCACTGTGGAATCTGCTGTGGCCTACTCTGTTCCTGGAGGGGAAAAATGTCCCTTCACGTGCACTGTCATACTAACCTCCCCTTCTTAGGGAGGGAAAACCTCTTTGGGGGTCTTGGAAGAATGGGCGGCCTGATGATTGTACCCTGTTAGTTCGGCTCATCTAAAAAGTGCAGGCTGGAATACCTTTTTTGAAGCCATCTGTGGCTCGTCAAGTGCTGTAAATGTGGTAACAAATGTATCTAAATCTTTCACAAATGGCTCTCCAAATAGCATGCTGTACGCTACAAGACCTGCCTCAACGGATGCCAACTCTGTGAGCTTGGGATCAATACACATTAATATAGATCGCCTGTGCTCCACTGAAATGGCGCAATTGTTGTTGGCAAGTTGACAAATGGCCCTTTGTGTCCATCCAGCCAATGTATCGGGCCTACTGGCAAACCGGATTCCTTCAGTTTAAAGCTTAGTTCTAAATTTGTCATTAGCAGTCCCAACAAATTCGGAAGTTTGTCCTGGAACGCGTGTCAGGACCTGTCGATCCCCTTCTTGGGATCTCTAGCGAATTTGTACATGTGGGTGTCCATATTAGGATCAACATCCAGTGTGTCGGCCCATTTGCCCTGTAAAATAGGTCTGGGGTAATTTGCCCGGAGGCGATTGTGCACGTCCTTGTCAAAGCTCTTGCGTAATCTGGCCTGAACATACTCTCCCACCTCAGATGTTGGCACCCAATCTGAAGATCTGGGATGGATGATATCATCCAGATCATAAGATAATGCCCCAGCCTGGCTTCTGGGCGCACCAGTGAGTGCATTTGCCTGTGTTCTCCTCTTCTTTTTCCCTTAGAACAGCAGTTCTTGGGATAAGTTTGAATGAGTGGAGTAATCAGAGTCATTATCAGTATCATTCAGTGTAGTCAGGGAGAGTGACCCCGAAAGGCCCTGAGGAGGTGCCAAGGTTCTGCAAGATATGTCTGAGACAATTTATCCAATGCTTCAAAAGGAGGCCACTTTGTTGATTTAGCCTTGGCTTTAGAAGGCTTTTGTTCTGAGGCAGTCTTAGCCAGGTCTCCAGAGGCTGCAGCGTCTTCACCCTCTTGACTGTGCGCACAGTGCTTCAGTTGTTTGTAAATGGTTTAAGGGCCAGTGGCCTGTTAACTGAGTGTTTGACGGAATGGTCCAATGCCTCAACCAAGTTATCCTCAAAATAACGACCAGCAGGATCCCCTTCATATTACCTGCTACTCATTAATTTCAAAGGGTTGAAATACTGTCACAGTGTCATAGATTGCCACCCTAAGAAGGAATAGGGAGGATCAGCCACAGCGGAAAACAGGCATTTACAATGTAATAGGTCTCGCATTTGCAAGAGTTTAAGCTATTGACATTGCAAATGACAATGCCTATTATTTATCTGTTTTGATAATTAACACATAAATAAAAAGGAATTGTCATTTAAAATGCCAATAGCTCAAACTCTTGTAAAGGCGAGACCTATTTCATTTCAAAGAAGCAACCGCCATATAAGTGCTTGGAAAGTGAAAGCGCGCATGCCGCGCTGAATGTTGCAGGAAACCATGTTGCGCCTGCAGTAGGAGAAACTCATTAAAGAAAATAGTGCTTACAAACCAAATAAGACATACCGTATAACAACAGACATAAAAGGGCCAGGCCTTAATGGAAGGTTACAAATGAAAACAAGGTGGTACTAAGGAGGGACTAACAAGCCTATTAACGAATCAGAAGCCAGCATTTACAAAGGACAATGACACAAGATAATGAGAAATATGTGCGGAGAGTGGGCGGAGCTTCAAGTCCATATTCGAATACAGCATGCCTCGCAGAGCAGCGCATGCGCTGCCCAGGCTCAACCTAAAAGGGCTAAAATCCATTTTAATTGTGCTTACTCCTAGGAGACAAACTCATCATCTGATTATTATAACCCCAACCGCTTTATGAGTGGGGCGTCAGGGAAGAGTAAAACAATCAACTCGCCTCCTCTACTTCATAGAATTTAAAATTCTTAATGCAATATCTAGAAATTTGTATTGTCAGACAAAAATTGCATTGCTTTTTCGCAGTCATTGTGGAAAAATCGATAAGGGTTTTAGTGTGTAAAGTTGAGGGCATGAATATAGCATACATACCAATAGACCACATTCTGGCTTTAATTGAACTTTCTCCCACCACAAACTCTCCCCACACCAAGATAAGTCGATTGGGAAAATATACCGCGCTCCTTCCCACCCCCCACCATTATTTTTTTTAAATCCCTTTTCTGCTTCAGAAATGTTAGCATATATAATATAGGCCCCGTTCTTATGAGCCGCCACACTTAAACCACTTGGGATAGCGTGCACTTGACAATTAACATCCTCTTCGGGCCCACAGCTCAATCCGGCTTTAGTTTTTCCAGCTGTCAAACCACAGCTCGACTCCGCCCTAAAAGTACAGCGGCCAATCGTACTTTAACAGCAAGACACGTTCTAATCGGTGTGAATCTGACCAATGGGAATCTCGCAACCACGAGCAAGGTGTCGAGGTACCAAGAACATCCCAGGCAATGGATATAGAAAAAGGACGCGTTTGCTCAGCAGCGTTTGTGACCAACACGGCCATGTCGAAATTCTTTTTTCTTTTTATATACTCGAACGCCTTAACTGACGGTCCCCAAAGCAGAGCACTTGAATAGAGTGAGAAACCTATACTGCTTTGACGCTGTTTTTTTTTACAAATATAACCTAGATGAGTGTAACTCTATAAAATATCTAGCAAACCTGTCCTAAACGTTCATTTAGACGCACCAGCACAAATTATACAAATCCATGAAAAACAATTAGCTTTACTCACTGTACCACCCTCGAAATGCATTGACATTACTTTTAACATAAGAGCAGCAGTTGAACGTCAGATCTTCAGATGCTCGTTCTGTCTTTTATTTCCACAGTTACTCGAGACACCATAAACCAAACTGCGCCTGCGCAGCCGGCTTTTCTCGACGTCACATGATGTCCGGCTTGGGAGGTGTGTCTTTTGCCATGGTGTGAAGTTTTGATCCTTGGTATACACGGAAGATGGCCGTCATGAGATTCTTGCTGCCGGTGCTTGGCGTTCTGCTGTTGGTGTGCTGCGGCCTGCCACCCTCCAGTGGACAGAAGAAGAAGGAGGTGAGTGAGGAGGGGGATACAGCCTCCTGGCACAGAGCTCTGACAACTTGAGACCCGGAAGTGATGGTTTCAAGGCACTGTGTCAATGCAAGGTGCTCCAGGGCCTCAGCGCAGCCACTCGCCAGGCAGGACAGCGCGGGCCCCCGACTGCAGGCTCCAGTCGCTGGTACGGCCGTATGCCGCTCGCTGATATCCGGCGGTCGGTGCGTTCGCTAGGCCGCCATGATGGCGTCACGGCCCGAGTGCGTCCAAGCAGCGTTCTCAGCACTCCGGGATATTTTTTGCCATATAACCACTCCTCACAGATCCAGAGCGATTATGGTACCGGGTGCCGGTAGTTTTTGATACGGATGCTGGCGGGATTAGTAGGATTGTTGATGGAGTGTTTTTTCGGCCGGCGGAGCTGCTCTACAGAGCGGCCATCTTGCCTTGCGCCCTCTAGCGCCCCTTTCTTTGGAAAACTTAACGAGAATGTTATGTTATGTTATGTTATAGTGAACTTATAAAGCGCTCAGCTACTCAAAAGAGTGTCCCGGCGCTGGACGGAGCCCTACAATACCCTGCTTAATACCAGGCTAACGTTTCTACTGAAATAACCAGGTTTTAAGTTGTTTACGGAAAGTCAACAGATCGGGAACTTGTCTGAGATGCTGAGGCAGACTGTTCCAGCTGCGGGCAACCTGAACTTGAAAAGAGCGGCCCCTCTGCACACACGGGAGAATCTCGGGACCGCTAGGAGATACTGATAAGAGGATCTTAAAGATCTCCCTGGTGCATAACGAAGGACTCTTTTCCTGATATAATGGGCCCCCAAACCATGAAGGGCCTTAAAAGCCAGAACTAATGCCTTAAAAAGGATTCTGTTTCGAATAGGTAGCCAATGCAAAGCAATCAGGTGGGGGGAAATCCGGGTTCTGGGGCCAATCCTGAGAACTGCCCTAGCTGCCGCATTTTGGACGACCTGAAGCTTGTTTATCAGAAACTCCGGAAGGCCTAAGTATAAAACATTTACATAGTCCAGCCTGGAGGTAATGAGGGCCTGAACCACGATCTTTCGATAAGGGAAAGATAACATGGGCAGAAACTTTCTAAGCATTTTAAGAAGACCGAAACAAGAACCTGCGACAGACTGGGTCTGGGATTTCATGGACAAAGAATCATCCAATTTCACCCCCAAATTCTTGACTGTCCTGACCGAAGACTGAGGGGGTGCCATATCAGCTGGCCACCACTGTTTCCATACATCCTGGGGTGGTGATCCGAAAAAATAATTTCGGACTTCTCAGGGTTACATTTAAGTTCATTCAGTCTGAGCCAGGTCAAAACTTTTTTCAAGCAATTTTTAATCAGCTCTCCGTCAAAATCTTCTCCCTTCTCGCATGTGAACAACAGCTGCGTATCATCAGCATAAGAAATGATAGTAGCCTCACAAGCTTCAACCAAAGGGGCGAGAGGGGCCATATACAGATTGAACAGAGTTGGGCTCAAAATAGAGCCCTGTGGAACACCCACTTTCAGAGGTGGGATAGTGGCAGAAAAGGGGGGACCAGACCTCCTGGTTTCTGTCCTCTAAAAATGAAGAGAACCATTTCAACACTGTGTCCCCAAGGCCGCACTCCCGCAGTCTCTGCAGGAGGCGGACATGGGGCACAGTGTCAAACGCTGCGGATAAATCCAAAAGGATCAGCACTGCTTTACCTCCATTATCAAGTTTTCCTTTTATAGCCTCAGAGATTTCAAGTAAGGCAGTTTCTGTACTGAAGTTGGAGCGGAACCCGGACTGGCTCGGGTGAAAAAGATTATTAGATTCCGCGTACTCGGTGATCACTGAGTTTACATATTTCTCTAAGGTCTTTGCGAAAAACGGAAGGAGGGAAATTGGTCTGTAGTTGGTAAGAATTAGAGGATCAGCGGAGGGCTTTTTCAGCAGTGGGAGTATTTTGGCGCATTTCCATATCCGAGGAATGAAGTGAATCTCAAGTTTACCATGAAATACAGAAGGGAAACTATTGACTTTCTAGATAACCATAATGGATAGTAACTTACACACTGAATTGTTCAGAAAAGACATGGCTGGCAACTCTATATTACATGCTGATAGTTGCCATCCTCCTAGCTTTTGCTGGAGTATCCCGTACAGCGAATTCCTAAGAGCTAAAAGAAATTGTAGCTCTGAGATAAGCTACAGAAAAACTAGAGATGAAATGACTGAACGGCTAAAAGCAACAAACTATCCATTCAGGGCCCTCAAGAAAGCCAGGGAGAAAGCAGATACTAAAACAAGAGAAGAAACATTGCACCAATGGCAAGAGCAGAATATAGAACCCAACAGCGAACCCATACGTTTCATTATGAAATTCAATAGACATGCAACACAGCTAAGAAAGATCATTAAAAATACATGGGACATACTGATGCAGGACGATGCCTTGAACGCTAGGATTGGAGATGCTCCTTACATTACCTTCCAATGTAACCTATCTCTGAAAGATATGCTAGTACATAGCCATTTGATATCAGGAAATTCAAATTGGCTGCACCAAAGCAAAGGCTTCAAACGATGCGGGCACTATAAAGCGTGCAAACACAGTTCTAACATTCAGGAGGTTACATTAGAGAGGGTACGAAAAAAGTGGCGCATCTCGAAACTTATTACATGCAAGACCGAGTTTGTAGTATATGTCATCACCTGGCCATGTGCAAAGTGGTATATAGGTTCAACCACCTTCCCAGTACAAAAAAGAATATAAGAGCATTGGCGAGCAATCACCAACACAGACATGAGCTATAACACAGCGAGACATTTCCGAGACTACCATGATGGGGACTGGACTAAGGCTAAGTTTTTTGGCATTGACTCTGTACCTAGGAAACCCTAGAGGTGGCAATAGGATAGCTGCGTTACGCAGATTGGAATCAAGATTTATCATCCAAGCCGGTTGTCTGAACCCCCATGGAATGAACAACGATGAGGAACTACACCCACATTTATAGAGAGCAGTTAGAAAGTCCCGTAATATGCACAGTTCTTTTTAGCAACTTTCTGGTTGTTTTTTTATGAATGATTGTTTCCTTTCCTTCTTGGGACAATTGTGAGTAAACAGAATAGATCATGTGTGCTATCTGGACATACATGGTATTACTTTTTGGCACAATATTAAATCTTATCATTCTTTTTTGCAGACTAAGAGCAACTTACTTCACTGCATCAAGGGAATTGGCACGTAGGGAGTTAACATTCATGAGGAAGGCTCTCCACAATTGGAAACCTCTTCTTATTAGGAAGCTTGAGTATAAGGACTACCTGGTAACCAGGTGGAAAATTTTTAAGCTACTTTAGCTTTTATGCCCATTACACAATTATTGATATTTTACATTGTACGTTGCAGATAAATATTCTATCAGATCCCAATTTGAAGAATTAGAGATTGGGTACTTTACCAATATTGTGTTATGATACATGGAGGAAACTATGAGTATTGATACAGATGTCAGCATGAAAAGCCATTTGCGATATGAATTGTATAAAAGGATGATGGCACACTTTGTTTTGTAAAGAGATAAAAATATAATGTGCAGATTGAAACATGAATTATTAACTGTTGTAAACTATCAACTTTTTTCAAATACATAAGTAATTTGAATTAAGAATGATTTGTTTATATATGAGGAAAGGAAAGAAAGAAACGATAAATAAAATTATTTCATTTATTTGCATTGTCGCGTCCTGTGTGACGTGTATTT
Source organism: Calotriton arnoldi (assembly GCA_963921515.1). Classification (NCBI taxonomy): domain Eukaryota; kingdom Metazoa; phylum Chordata; class Amphibia; order Caudata; family Salamandridae; genus Calotriton; species Calotriton arnoldi. The sequence goes on along the minus strand of CAWUFW010015219.1, from coordinate 86,653 downwards.
AAGTTTGTTGCTGGGATACCATAATCATGTGAGCAAGACCGATGTAGGTCTAAACGCATCTTTTTTCATTTGCCAACAGAAAATAAAGAAGTGTACCAAGCACCGTTGGTGTGGCTGGCTGTCCGTCTCTGTGCCGGGAAGGATTCGAATATTCATATATTATACATATATATATCTGTGACAAGCATCCCTTCGGCATACAATGTGATTACATATTACAATCAAATATCACACAAAAAGCCAAATAACCAATATTTATCATAAGATTTGCCAGGCAGAAATCTTAAAGGATTTGTGAGATCGCAGTTCCAACACACTTACGAAAGAGGTGACAGTACAGTAATCTTTTATAGGTGTGTCCAAAGACACCCGTACAAAGCGTAATCACAAAGCGTTGATCAGAAGTAGATGCAACAGTTATTTAGGAAAGTTAACAGAAATATTGTGGATCTTTTTGTATCAGTCTACACAACTAAATTTATAGTGTCAGTCGTCCACAGATCAGGCTGACTACGCGCTTTCGACCGTTGTCGATTAGTGGATCTCCCCAGGACGGGAAACCCGAAAACCTTGCTTAGAGAATGGAAAATCAAGAGGGCCACCTCGAGTCTGCACCGGATGAGTGTATTAAGGAAAGGGCAGGAGCGGCATTGAGTATTCAGGTTGGCAAAACATTTTCAGTCGTTTATCAGCAAACTTGAAGGCAAAACAATGTGGCTCACTTTGGATCAAGGGGGCCAAAGCGTCTCATCCGTGATGGCGTGCCGAGCACGCTCGCTTCTTGGGACAACCTCTTGTGTTTTATGGACCCACCCCTTTTCCCTCTTAGGGATCAGGTATATTATCAAATTGAAACCAGATCATCAGGTAAATAATAGGGCCTTGGGAAGGCTCCCGATTTTTCCTTTTTGCAACTGGGACAAAACTTGATGGACCTGAGATGATGGGAGCAAAATTTATATCCACAGACCCACTGGGTGCTAAGCCAAAAAAATGAACTGCCACAGGGGGATCAGGCTAGCTAGCAGAAGACACGGACAGATCCATCGAGTCAGCTGTAAGGAAGAAATGCCTTTCAGCTAGCTGTATCTAGGTAGATACAGCTAACTCCACAGCCTGCACAAAAAATATTACTCCATGGTAAAATTATCTCCAGGGTAATATTACTGGGCACGATATTAGGGGTGTTGGATTTGATGAAGCTGATCAGCCTATGAATGCTTTTCTCAGTGGTTCATCTGTGTAGACAGTCTAAGGGAAAAACATTACCAGCTAAGTTACGTGATTTCTATGGTCTGTTTTACACTTTATTCGTTCTATGGTGTTTGTTCCTGTGGTGGTGTTTTTAGTTCAATATTGTCTTGTGTTCAGTGTGGGGGTATTGTGTTTGCAGTGTTGTTTCTTTAGTTAAAGGGAAATGTGTGATAAGTTTGAGAAGGTGGCGTGTGGTGGTACAGTTGTGTGTTGTAAGGGTGCGTGGATATGCTCTGGTCTGGAATGGGTAAAAAGAACAGATGATGGACAGAATGCTGAACAATTCAAACATTCACCCCCAGTCACAAATCTGGGTTCAACCCACCGAGGGAGGACCTGGCCTGGCAGTTCAGGCTGGACTGTTCTCATGGGGAGCAGGGTCAAGATTGATTTCCATATGGCTGGGTCTTAACTGGAATGACGTGGCAAGCAAAAAAACTATGGATTTAACCCAGATTTGTGACTGGGGGTAAATGTTTGATTTGTTCAGTATTCTGTCCATCATCTGTTCATTTTGCACTGGTCTGGAATGGGAACACTGTGCTTCAGAAGAGAAGCAAGGGGGATTAGAACGGGTGTTGGTGTGTCGGAAGGAAACATACACATTTGGTGGAGGTGGATGATACCTGTTGTATTGAAATACTTCATAAACTTCTTCTACAGAACTCTGTTTGCACCTTTACCATTTTTTGTCACAGTCAATAAGCGAACTGGTTCGGACTCCTTGACAGGCTTGCATTTGAGGCTGTAGTTCTACGTTTTCCAGGAATTCAGTGCTAAACTGTGCTTAAAATGGGATGAAAATGTGGGTGGGGACTCTAAAAGGGGCCTGGCCAAAGAAGCACAACTAGGAATCCTTTCCAAGAGGCGTGGCATGTGTATTTAAGGGAGTTGCTTTAAATATGTAAACTAACATCATGTGCTTCAGAGAATGCAACAGCCAGTACTTGGGTGATTCTCTATGAGTTTTCCATTATTAGATCCAGATATATAACTCAACAATGACATATGAGTAAAACAAGCCAGACCTATTGGCTTTCCTAATACTTGTTAGCAATTTCTAATAAATAACAATGATTTTGTAATAAATAGTTAGACCTGCAAATGTTTCAATTTTGAAAATATGAGACTTAATCAAATATTACTACGGTCTGTGGAAGGGGTAGTGTTCTTCAGAATGGCTCAGTCACCCCTGTTCTCCACTCCACATAACTTTCTTCTGCAGTGTCACTGTGTCAAACACTTTTGCCCGTTTCCTCCAAACATCTTTTTAAAAACCTCCCTCTGGATATCTCTTTCCTCTTCAGCACCGTCTATTCATTCTTTCTTTTTGCATGTACTTTCTTTCATCTCCTCTACTTAACCACCCTATCCAACACACTCAACCTATCCACTCACCTGCAAACACTGCATTTATTCCTTTGGCACCGTCAATATTTTGACAGCTCTATATTACCTTCACACACTGTCTCATAGAATCACAGTCACAAGTGGCATTAGGATTGCCACTTGGTTAATTTTTACCAGCCTAGCCTGTATTTTTAAGTCTAGGCCAGTAAATGCATTGGGAAACGCAGTGAAAGCCGGTGTTTTCTTCCTTCTTAGAACTAAACCTGAAAAAGAAAAACATTAAGAAATCAGTCAAAAAGTATTTGAGAGATGTGTATATCATTTCAGAAAGATTATTAGAGCAAATCAAGGGATAATTGATATGTTACAAAATAATCTTGACAATTTTACACTACTTCTTTTTCACCTAACATCTTTTGGCTGTTACGTTTTTTTTCAAAGAAATGTTGGCACATCTGTGGACATCGCTCTGTGTGCTCTGCAGAGTCATGTAGTTTGAACAATTTCATGACCCACGGTTAGGAACTGTGAGAAACTCCCACTGCCTTCAGCCAATAGCGCCAGAGCTTTCAATTGTGCCTATCAGGAACACCGACCCACAACCTGAACACAAATAGACCCCAATATGATACTTAGGGCCAGCTGTACAAATCTTTTTTGCGCTTGCAAATGACCCGATTCGCAGAATCAGGCCGTTTGTGAACACTAAAGAGTATTTTCAAATGTACAAAGCCGAAATTGCGATTTAGTAACCTGTTAACGAATCACAATTTTGGATTGCGAATTGGTATTCAGAAGGGGCGTGTTTGGGGTGTCCCGTCCTAATACCGATTCATATTGGTATGTGCAAAATTTTTGCGACCGAAATGCGGTTGCAAAACATTTGCATTGTACCAGCAACTCAAAGTTGGTGGTAAGCCATTCGCAAAAGGAAAGTGGTCCCCGTGGGACACCATCCTGTTTGAGAATGAAAAAATATTGTTTTTCAGAGGAGGCAGTGGTCTCCATTGAACACAATATTTTGGATCAGAATCAATTTTGATTTCATAACATTGATTACGGAGCCCAATTCTTGCAACAAGTCGACTGCCTAGGATAAATGCAGCCTCACTGTGTCCTGCTCTTGGGCTAGAATGATCAGATTGCCCAGATAGACTATTCCTCGTACTCCTCAGGTTTGGATAGACTCTACCACTGGTTTCATCAGGGTTGTGAAGCACCAGGGCAAATGAAAGGCTAAGTGGTAAGACTTGGATGCCGTACTGAGTTCCCCATTGGAACTGAAAGAAGTGTTTGCGTGGTCCAAAAACGGAGTGGTGAGGTAGGCATCTTTGAAATCCAACCTGACGATCTAATCGTGCGGTTTGAGGAGGTCTCTCAAAAGACGGATACCCTCTATTTTGAAATGTCTGTATAATATGCAACCATTGAAATCTCGCAGGTTCAATACAAGCCTAAAACCTCCTCCTTTTATCCTTAAAAAATAAGATATTGCTGACAAACCCCTTAAGATGAGGATCAGCATGACATATCGCATCCTTGGTCAATAAATACAAAAATCTCTGATTCTATAAAACTCTGCTCACGAAGGGAAAAATGTAACTGTGTGGGTTGCACTTGTTGCCCCGGGGTGCCGTGTAACTTGAATTTGAAACTCTTAACAGTCTATAATACCCCAGCATACTGAATCACCAACACCCAATTATGTACAAGATGGCACACTCTGCCATCCCCAAAACCACACTCCACCTAGGGATAATTTTTATCTGCAAATCATGAGCCAGAACCTCCTGTGGATTCTCCCTTGTAGCCTCCTTTGTGATTGTACTACTGACTATCCACATGAAAAATATTGACATACAAGAATATTGAGGACTAAATATCAAAGGACAAAATGTCGAAACGTCAGTGCGTATAGGGAAGTACAGATTTAATATTCCTAACTCCACTTCGAAGTACCTTGAAGATATATGTATGACTTAGGTACATATATGTGGAGTTAGGTATAGAAAATCTAGGATTACTTAACTGTCAATTATTTTTTATATTTTGTCCTCACTATTTAGTACCCTCGATATTCTGACTTTGATATTTAGAAGGCACACCCTCCACTGTGGAATCTGCTGTGGCCTACTCTGTTCCTGGAGGGGAAAATGTCCCTTCACGTGCACTGTCATACTAACCTCCCCTTCTTAGGGAGGGAAAACCTCTTTGGGGGTCTTGGAAGAATGGGCGGCCTGATGATTGTACCCTGTTAGTTCGGCTCATCTAAAAAGTGCAGGCTGGAATACCTTTTTTGAAGCCATCTGTGGCTCGTCAAGTGCTGTAAATGTGGTAACAAATGTATCTAAATCTTTCACAAATGGCTCTCCAAATAGCATGCTGTACGCTACAAGACCTGCCTCAACGGATGCCAACTCTGTGAGCTTGGGATCAATACACATTAATATAGATCGTCTGTGCTCCACTGAAATGGCGCAATTGTTGTTGGCAAGTTGACAAATGGCCCTTTGTGTCCATCCAGCCAATGTATCGGGCCTACTGGCAAACCGGATTCCTTCAGTTTAAAGCTTAGTTCTAAATTTGTCATTAGCAGTCCCAACAAATTCGGAAGTTTGTCCTGGAACGCGTGTCAGGACCTGTCGATCCCTTCTTGGGATCTCTAGCGAATTTGTACATGTGGGTGTCCATATTAGGATCAACATCCAGTGTGTCGGCCCATTTGCCCTGTAAAATAGGTCTGGGGTAATTTGCCCGGAGGCGATTGTGCACGTCCTTGTCAAAGCTCTTGCGTAATCTGGCCTGAACATACTCTCCCACCTCAGATGTTGGCACCCAATCTGAAGATCTGGGATGGATGATATCATCCAGATCATAAGATAATGCCCCAGCCTGGCTTCTGGGCGCACCAGTGAGTGCATTTGCCTGTGTTCTCCTCTTCTTTTTCCCTTAGAACAGCAGTTCTTGGGATAAGTTTGAATGAGTGGAGTAATCAGAGTCATTATCAGTATCATTCAGTGTAGTCAGGGAGAGTGACCCCGAAAGGCCCTGAGGAGGTGCCAAGGTTCTGCAAGATATGTCTGAGACAATTTATCCAATGCCTCAAAAGGAGGCCACTTTGTTGATTTAGCCTTGGCTTTAGAAGGCTTTTGTTCTGAGGCAGTCTTAGCCAGGTCTCCAGAGGCTGCAGCGTCTTCACCCTCTTGACTGTGCGCACAGTGCTTCAGTTGTTTGTAAATGGTTTAAGGGCCAGTGGCCTGTTAACTGAGTGTTTGACGGAATGGTCCAATGCCTCAACCAAGTTATCCTCAAAATAACGACCAGCAGGATCCCCTTCATATTACCTGCTACTCATTAATTTCAAAGGGTTGAAATACTGTCACAGTGTCATAGATTGCCACCCTAAGAAGGAATAGGGAGGATCAGCCACAGCGGAAAACAGGCATTTACAATGCAATAGGTCTCGCATTTGCAAGAGTTTAAGCTATTGACATTGCAAATGACAATGCCTATTATTTATCTGTTTTGATAATTAACACATAAATAAAAAGGAATTGTCATTTAAAATGTCAATAGCTCAAACTCTTGTAAAGGCGAGACCTATTTCATTTCAAAGAAGCAACCGCCATATAAGTGCTTGGAAAGTGAAAGCGCGCATGCCGCGCTGAATGTTGCAGGAAACCATGTTGCGCCTGCAGTAGGAGAAACTCATTAAAGAAAATAGTGCTTACAAACCAAATAAGACATACCGTATAACAACAGACATAAAAGGGCCAGGCCTTAATGGAAGGTTACAAATGAAAACAAGGTGGTACTAAGGAGGGACTAACAAGCCTATTAACGAATCAGAAGCCAGCATTTACAAAGGACAATGACACAAGATAATGAGAAATATGTGCGGAGAGTGGGCGGAGCTTCAAGTCCATATTCGAATACAGCATGCCTCGCAGAGCAGCGCATGCGCTGCCCAGGCTCAACCTAAAAAGGGCTAAAATCCATTTTAATTGTGCTTACTCCTAGGAGACAAACTCATCATCTGATTATTATAACCCCAACCGCTTTATGAGTGGGGCGTCAGGGAAGAGTAAAACAATCAACTCGCCTCCCTCTACTTCATAGAATTTAAAATTCTTAATGCAATATCTAGAAATTTGTATTGTCAGACAAAAATTGCATTGCTTTTTCGCAGTCATTGTGGAAAAATCGATAAGGGTTTTAGTGTGTAAAGTTGAGGGCATGAATATAGCATACATACCAATAGACCACATTCTGGCTTTAATTGAACTTTCTCCCACCACAAACTCTCCCCACACCAAGATAAGTCGATTGGGAAAATATACCGCGCTCCTTCCCACCCCCACCATTATTTTTTTTAAATCCCTTTTCTGCTTTAGAAATGTTAGCATATATAATATAGGCCCTGTTCTTATGAGCCGCCACACTTAAACCACTTGGGATAGCGTGCACTTGACAATTAACATCCTCTTCGGGCCCACAGCTCAATCCGGCTTTAGTTTTTCCAGCTGTCAAACCACAGCTCGACTCCGCCCTAAAAGTACAGCGGCCAATCGTACTTTAACAGCAAGACACGTTCTAATCGGTGTGAATCTGACCAATGGGAATCTCGCAACCACGAGCAAGGTGTCGAAGTACCAAGAACATCCCAGGCAATGGATATAGAAAAAGGACGCGTTTGCTCAGCAGCGTTTGTGACCAACACGGCCATGTCGAAATTCTTTTTTCTTTTTATATACTCGAACGCCTTAACTGACGGTCCCCAAAGCAGAGCACTTGAATAGAGTGAGAAACCTATACTGCTTTGACGCTGTTTTTTTTTACAAATATAACCTAGATGAGTGTAACTCTATAAAATATCTAGCAAACCTGTCCTAAACGTTCATTTAGACGCACCAGCACAAATTATACAAATCCATGAAAAACAATTAGCTTTACTCACTGTACCACCCTCGAAATGCATTGACATTACTTTTAACATAAGAGCAGCAGTTGAACGTCAGATCTTCAGATGCTCGTTCTGTCTTTTATTTCCACAGTTACTCGAGAAACCATAAACCAAACTGCGCCTGCGCAGCCGGCTTTTCTCGACGTCACATGATGTCCGGCTTGGGAGGTGTGTCTTTTGCCATGGTGTGAAGTTTTGATCCTTGGTATACACGGAAGATGGCCGTCATGAGATTCTTGCTGCCGGTGCTTGGCGTTCTGCTGTTGGTGTGCTGCGGCCTGCCACCCTCCAGTGGACAGAAGAAGAAGGAGGTGAGTGAGGAGGGGGATACAGCCTCCTGGCACAGAGCTCTGACAACTTGAGACCCGGAAGTGATGGTTTCAAGGCACTGTGTCAATGCAAGGTGCTCCAGGGCACTTGCTTAGTGAGTGTTCTCTGTGGTACCCGTTACTAAGAGCTCCAGGGTGCTCTCTATATGAGCTCCATTCATGCTCTGGCTATCGGATGGGCTGTCTGCACTGATTGATGTTGGCTGCAGCATAGTGCTTGGTATGTTTTACATGCAAGCGCTCCCAATCGTGTTTAGAAAATGGTGTGATTTTACCTTTTTCCCCTCTATAAACTTGTTTTACTCCAATGCAAGTTTATGTAGAAATACATATCGTGTAGTACATTTCCTTAATCTCACGGCTGTCCCCAAATGTCATTTATTGATACCAATGACGTGGTTCTGTTGTCCTTGTGTGAGTCAGTAATTTATCTAATGCTTTCCTTGATCGTTATGTTGCCAGGTGGCCTAGCATGCCATTAAGCCTTGTCTGATTTGGTACTAACTGGCGCCTTTGTACACATTTGCTTTCACAACTCCACTCACACAACTCAACATTTGCTTAAATTCTTGCATGCTAGAGTTTGACCCGCTGAATTGTTTTAACCTTTAGGTGGACTCTTAAAACTCGCATGAATCGATGGTACATCTCGTGATCGTGCAGTGGCCTGTGTGAAAAGTATTGAAGTTTTGCATAAGGTCCTCCATGGTTTTCCAAACTTTTTACTGTTGCGTAACACAACACACAATTGCATTCACGACACACTTTCAGGCTTGTCGTGTAGATATGGTAACGTGCTGTAGGTTGTCTTACATACCGTATTTATCTTTCTGGTTGTTATGTAGTGCTGTGTTTGCTGTTCTATTAACGGGGCACACTCTGAACCAACTACTTCCCAGGAGCCTTGTGCACATCATAGTGCCAGTGAGTTATGTTTGACGTGTACTGTTGTAGAGTAATGTGCGAGTATTATTTGCTCCTGATATAATGTTGAGATGGCAAATGCTTAGTCAAGTACGTGGCTTGGAACTTTGCTGTATGGGTGGCAGTGCCAACGTTGTAGCAGACGTGTATTGTTGTCACTGGTTTTGAATGTAATTTGTTTTCATGTGCAGTCTAGGTAGCAAACCCCCATTCGACTACATGGTTTGAAGGTTTATTGCGAGAATGAGGCAGTGCGAACTCTACAGCCACAGATTTATAGTTCAGTCACTTTGGTTAAGCCTAAAACATTACATACCTCGGCCAAGTAATTAACGTGTAGGGGTTGCACTTGTTTTGACTCCTAGATGCAAGGCATGGAAACTCTACATACAGGTCCAACCCGCCATAAAGGGGTGCCCAAGGCCCCTGTCCTCTGGAAATATAGCTCTTCTGCATTGCCTGCCTCTCTTTGGAGTGGCGTTTTTTTAACATTCTCGAAGATCCGAATAAATGAAAATTTTCACTACAGACTAGAGATTTAAATTTAGCACGGCCATACTCGAATTGTGAGTGGGTGTCACTCCAACTTGATTCAGACATGCAGAAGAGTGTGTTGAATTATTTTTTATGTGCGATGTATTTGCGACTGGCTGCTGTCCGGTTCTGTAAACAGACGTGTATTGGTGGGTCGAAGGTCCCACATAGCTTTGTTAACTGTGCCTTCATTCCTCCTTGCTGGATCTTCTTCAGACGTCAGTTCTGTACCTAGAGTGGTATGTGTTTCACATGCTTTCTTAATTTGCTCACTGTCGGTGAGTTTTAGGCTGGACTAAAATTGCAGCTTACCGTAAGTGTACACGGATTCCTAGTCAAGGGTAGTTACTTCTCCCAGCGCCCCCGCTCCATTTTAGTTTTACAGAGACTGATGCTTGGTGGCAAGTGCTAATCAATTGCGGGATTACAGGCTTTTTTCCTTGTACTATCACAGAGGAGTCTCCTGACTCTTGTAATTAAAACTTATCTGTCTTTCATAGCTGAGACTATTTGTCCTTCGGTGTCTCCCATTGTGATGAGAGGAGGCAGGCTATTGTAGAATTTGTATGTATTTTGCGAAAATTATATGATCCAAAATGGAGGGTCCACTGAAGTGTGGAAAAACCTTTCTGGCTTCCTCGCCCCACCTCCTCAAAATATTTCCCTGACCTTTGTTTTTTTCTTCCTACCTTGGGGCTCCTAGTAGAGGTACCCCAAGCCTACCCAGCAGTAGATCACCTGGTGCCGGGTGTAGGCCAATATTTTTCCTCCACTCCCAAAGATCTGTTGTCAAAAGTAAAGCCAAATGGATCTACCCAGCAACAAGAACCTGGGCAAATGACTGTCTGGGTTGTGTGGAGCCAATACTCATCCTGGGCCTTTTAGTGGTTCTCTTCATCATCCTTCCTGTTTACTGTGAAAAAAGCAGGAGAAGATGTAATTTGCTTGATTGGAAGTCTCCCTGAAACTCACTTAGTTTGATGATTGAGCACTGGTTTCCCTTTAATGTCTACAACTTTCAATCTATACTTGCGCCCTGAGAAATTATTATAGTTCTCCTTTAACTTCAGAAGACGCTATCTAATTGTGACTTAAGGAACCCAGACCACAAAGGCCCAATTCGGATGGAGAACGATATGGAGCACTGTGCAACTGTGTTAATAACACCAGTTTAGCACTTATGCCACATTTTTTGGTGGCGCCGGTTTCAACCGATTTTGGAGTAATAACACACTTTTCAGTGCACTACCACTGTTTTTCCCCTCTCCGCTAGTTTACAAAAAAAAAAGTCTGTCTCAAACAGCAAAATTGGTTGACATGACTTTTTACCAAATTTCCGGCTATAATGCACACTTTTTGTCACTAGTTCTGTTGAGCTTGTATAAGCGAAAATTAAGTGTTTGCCCTTGGCAGTGAGAATCTGAGTGCCCAATGCTCCGTTGCAAAAAGCTGGCAAATGCTAACTGTGTAACATTAGTAACGCAAGATTACAATGAAGAAGTGCTAACCGTTTGTCCAAAAGCTTTATTCTTGATACTTTGGATTTTAGCAGACACACATAATCCAAAACAATAAGTGCCTTTACCAAAAAAAATATATATTTAAAACAGTTCTTAATTGTTTTTTTTTTTTTTTTTTTAAACCCACATGCTTACTTTCCACCCTCTTGGCTTAAAATCACTTTGTACAGTGATTTTCTGAAGATCACACGTTTTATAATTTTTGAATACTTGGAAGTAAGTATGTAAACAACAGTTAACCCTTGCCAGTAGCTACGGTATTGCTATTAAGCTGCATATAAAGAGGAAGACCTAGTTAACATATTAATTTAGGATAATGGCCACAACCATTGGTCTTTAGATCTATTCCTTCTTGTGATACACACACTCAGTGACGTCACGTGCTTCATGTATTTGTTTAAAATAAATGGCAGCATAGGCTGAGCTGCACAGCTTCCTTCCTCCAGGGAACGTCGTCCCTCCTCGTAGCTAGCCATCCTCCCCTGCTTTAACTCTTACTTCACCACCCCTTCTTATTTTGGAGCATTTCTAATCACTAAAATCAACCCTTTTATTTTTTTGATCCATTCTTAATCTTAGCTCATCGTTCTCATTTAGAAAATATTTTCTTTCCCCGCCACCTCTTCTGGTCTCAGAACCATGTCATACTATTTCAGCCTGTATACAGATGAATACATGTTGTATACTAAGACTTTCACCAACAGCCATCAATTTGTCCATGACCATTTCTTTAAGCATATTGACATTCTTGTTCTCTGTGAGGTACCTTTGTGTGACCTAATTTTGTTCAGAAGTACAGCGTGTTGGCACCCTTCCTTTCCACTTGGACTTTATGTCAAATAAATGAGGAAGCTAAACCTGGTTACTAGGTAGTCAATTGTTGTATTTGTACGTGCTTTCAGTAACACAGAAAGACATGCAAAACTGAATTACCTCCACTTTTGATTGAAACTGATGAAAATAACAGGTAAACAACTATGACAGAGTTAATCCTTTTAAGAATACCTTTGTAGATTAGGTATCCTGAAGACAAATGGACAATTAGTAAGAATATGACATGCATTTGAAAAGTTTACCCTTAGGCGATATAGACATAGACTGCGTAGGGAAGGGGACTATCAGAACCCTGTTAAGAGGGCCACGGGACAAGCAGGAGCTACAGGGCACAACCATGGCGGCTGAGGCCTTTTTACTCGTGATGTCCTGGGGCCTTGCCTATTATGGATCCTGCTCAACTGGGCCAAGCATCCCTTCTGCACCTGACTCTGTTTGGTAGCGTCGAATGAGCAGCCAAGGCTCCTCTGGGGGGGGGGGAGCACAGATAAAGATCAGTGAACATAACTCATAACTCAACGTGCAAGCAGCGCGAACAGTAAATCAATGTCCAGTCAAATACTTGTTTTTATATAAAAATAAGTATTTTAATTCTAATTCTACACATACAAAGGGAAACTACGTTCAAAAGCAATAACACAATCCCCCCCCCCCCCCCTGAATTTGGTCCTCTAGTAGTTGTAAGGCCACTCTCTGTCCCGCTAACTTTGGTTCAACAGTTTCATTGTTATTCTCCATTCATTTCTGGCCACATCCACGGAACGTAAACTATTAGGCTGGGCTCAAGAGTTCTCCCCTCTGACTCCTTTCGGAAGTTCAGTCACAAGAGTCTTTAGGGTTGTAGTACCGATTGTAGTGTGTCCTCTGGGGCCCCAAATGCCCAGTTCATGGCTTTGCCGCTCCGGCGGTGTGGAAACCTTCAGCGGGGCAGTGAAGTCCTGTTCCAGATTGGCAAAGTCTATCTGCGCACGTTCACAAGCTGCAGCACCCGGCAGGTGCTAACTGTCTCCACCGAGCCACGTTACAGGCTGGTTCTAGCGGTCTGGGTTGTTCCTGCTCTGGTGATTTCCTGGTAAGTCACACTCCCATTTGTGGTGTCGAGGGGTGGAGGGGGGGTGCAGAGGGGCAGGTTGATCTCCTTGCTCCCGACAGGGCTCCATCGATGTCTTTTGACCCTCTGTCCTCCTTCGGTGCAGTTCGCAGAATGCTGTCGGGACCCTCCATGGTCACAGCAGCAGTTTCTCAGTCCTGGGTACTGCCCAAACCCTACCCTCAGCGTCTCTGGTAGCCCCATCTGGCATACGGCGTTCCTGCCACAGCACTTAAGTCTGGTCATACTGACCTGGCATTAATGTTCACGGTGGCCCCCTCTCTGGCACACAGGGCCACCTACCACAAGGTCGTGCAGGCCTGGCATCCTCCACACAACCCTCGCTCCTCGGCTCACTCCACGGTGGCAGAAGCTGATTCCTCACACCTTGCAGAGGCCGCCCTCACAATAGGGCTCCCCTCTGGACTTTGTTCCATCCAACGCTTTCCTCTTCCTCAAAGGGCATACTGGTCTTGGCGAGGAGGCAGGCGTTGGTGCGCCAGGCTCCAGGGCAGGTGGTCTTGATCTCCCTGGATCTTTGAAGTTTTATGTTGGGGTTCAGCTTCTTTGAAATTGACTTTTTTCCCCTTTCTTCAACCTCCTGAAGGAAGTCTGTCACAGCAGGCAGGTCTCCGAAGCTGATTACCCCGCAACATTCATGGGAATGACCAGAGTGCACACCTGGATGTCGGCCACAGTGATGTGCATCAAAAGGCGAATCCGGAGCTCCCAGCCCTAATCTTTATTATTCCCTATCAGTCCTATCTCTCTTTCTGACATGTGTCCAGGTCCCTTCCTTGTGATCTATCATTGAATCAAAGAGCCATTTGAAACGCGCAGAGAGAGCCTGGCTCTTTCATTCTTCAGTGCATGTTCCTATCAGCTAACAGGAATGCAGCAATACACATCTGTGGAGGGGGCGGGCTCCTCCTCTCCTCATGTTTTCCACCAGGCAGGCCTGGCCGTACCAAAATGGAACCCAGGATCCTCCATGTAATGTACTAGTGCAAGCACACTTGCACTCGTTGTACATCCACAGCACACTTACTGCACATCACTGTTACCCTCATGTATTATGCCACCACAAGAATAACTACATGCAGCAAAGACTGCACCCACTGTTCAGTACCGAAGCCTTTCTATATTGTACCAGAGTGTTATTTTAAAAACACACACTGCCAGCATACACACATTTACCACATGTGCACTGTATCACACTTAACCCCTTGTGTAGTGTACTTCTTACGAGCACACATGCACTCAGCACATTGTCCATCATGCATGCCCTTCCACATCTACCTGATGTAGGCTAGGCGTGAGTTAAGCACACAGCAGCGGAACCTTTAAAAAGGGGAGTGAGTATTTTGGCCTCACTCCAGTGATGCAGGGTAAAAAGGTCCTGTTCACTACTACTGATCACTACATGGTATGCTGCCACCACCACGCTTGTGCTGCTTAACTCCTGGTGAAGGCGGTAGCGTTCCACCACTATGAGGGCAGCGCTTTGGGCACCCTCGTGGTCCAAAAAGACCGCAATCCGTGAGACAGGCCTATGTCATGGTGCACACGCGTGATCCGTGTTCACCTAGGGCAAAAAAATTATCATTAGGGATCCAGACAGTTAGGCAGTACACATCTCTTACCATGCAGAGGACTTTTCTGTCCCAACAGGGACAAACCAAGGAAACTGTTGGCCTGGCTCCTGAAAAGAGAGCGACCAAGCCTGATAATTCTGGGACTGAAAAAGCTAGTGGCACCATAATTGCAACTCAAGGTAGCATAAAAAGGCACTACAGAAATACCGGACACATTTGAAGTGGAAACCGACAGAAGTCACTTGAGGCCTGATGTAGGCCTTTCTTGGAATGCTTAATCTTCCAGTGCTGTCACAGGATAAACTAACTGAATTTGAATTAGGATTGCAGTGTAAGCAAATAATTGAAGCAATCGAGGAATGCCACATGTGAAGGCTCTGAGAGGAGATGACCTCCCAGCAGATTTTAATCACGCTTGCACAGGTCAGCTGTCAGACATTACTTAAGGTACATGGTGAGGCTACATCACAGGGGGAAGCTCCCAGACATGAGAGAGTAATGATGCTCAAAACGGAGAACCACCACTGTACCACAACTATAATTGGTCGATGATTAATTCAGACACTGAAATACTGAGTAAGGCACTGGCTACTAGGTTCCTTAGAGTGAAAAGCTCACTTGTATATGAGGTTCAGTGTGACTTCTACCTGGGTATAGATCCCTCTTGAATCTAAGGAGACTAAGTCATCTACTACATGCTACCGCTCAATTGGAAGAAGATTGTGCACTAATCATGCTTGACACAGAGAAAGCCTTTGACACGCTTGTTTGGGTACGTTGTCTTTGGTCCGAATGACATGGACTGTGCTTGCTCCATGCTCAGCCAATGGCTCAGGTAAGGTTAGAGGGACTGGTCTCAGAGGGATGGAAAATAGAGAGGAAACCAGACATGGTGCCCACTGTTGCCCCTGCTGGTTGCTCTCAAAATGAAGCTTTTGGCAATGACTTGGCGGTCCCCATGTCAGTTGGGCATCAGGGTTGTCTGTGTTGTCCACGCACTGTGATTTTAGATGGATGATATGCTTGTGTATCCCAGATGACTGTTTGCCACTCCTGCAGTAACCTTACCAATTTTGTGCAGTTTCCAGTCTGCAGACCACCAAACAAAAAAATACGTTTTGGGGAGTATGGTGGGCGTCGCAGTGAATAATCGGCCAGACTAGGGTCTTCACTAGGAGACAAAAGTTGTTTTAGATACTGGTAGCACATTCAGTACACATACGTATGTGCTTGAGAATCTGGCTAATTCGGTGTGGTTCTAGAACGTCCTGCCGCTTTCCATTATGAGGAGAATTACAGTTGCCAAAATCTTCCTCCAGCGATGTCTGCATGTTCTCACTGTGTCCCTTAAACTGGTCAACCTTTCAAGAACTAGGTAAGCACTGATATCCTTGGTTTGGGCAGGGAAACGGTTAGGGCTAACTTGGATATAATCAGGCTGGACTGGGAGAAGGGTGGACTAGGAATGCAGGATCTGAGGCTTTTATATAGACTCTGTTGCAGCATGCATTGAGATAGGTAGCGGAGGATGATACTGGGTATAGGTGTTTGGTAGCTGGTACCTGTGAAGGCGAGACTAGTAGAGCTACTAATGAGAGACCAAACCATTGCAGGCCACCGCACATCCATCGTGTGGCAGACAAGGCGAGCTTAGGAGGCTGCTGTAGGGAGGATTCTTCAACAACCCCCTTTTGTCGGCACCTTGGAAATCTGGTCTCTGTAGCCTTTCAGATGTAAGTTGTGACACGTGCCTAGAGGGAGAGGAGTGTGGTACACTGAAGGGCTAGTGCTCAACAGGCTCTTTCATAAAATTTTGCAGAAGCACAAGAAGCATTCGAGTCCAGCTGTACCAGTTCCTCCAGCACACCAGACTGGCCGGAATAGCCAGGGAGATATGGACTCATTTTCCAAAGACCGTGAACGAGCTAGGCGGGAGAGGAGACTGGTCTTGCAATTGTACATGAATTGAAGGCATATAGAAAGAGACAATCAAAAAGTAGGTAGTAGTGTTCCCTAAAAGGGAAAAACCGCACATCAAAAAAGACAGGTGACAAATAAGTACAAGCGTGGATGGTAATTAGATGTAGGTATAACGGGGTGCTAGGGTAGCTAAGGGCACCTACTACCAAACGGTGCTATCGGCACGTTACAAATAACATGCAATTGAACATTAAGAAAGAAGCTGGTACAGCACACCCTTATTAGTTAAAATAAATCCAAAACGAACGTGTTGGACCTTTGTTCATCATAACATGAAAAAGTCATAGTCATGTAGTCATAAGGCGAGTATAATATATTCCAATCCTTTCTCAAGGCCAAAAATATAGCCGCTAGTGTAAATCAGAGCTAATAAGCATTAACCGCAGTGACGTCCTTCATCAAATAAACAAAGGGTAATATCCGCTAGTGGAGCACATACTCATGAAGTGGTGAACGAGCATCAAGAAGCCAGACCATGATACGTCCGTCGCCTAATGAGAAAAGTAGACTCCACACCAGCCGCGCGTGTGGTCGCACGTGATGTGCGGTTAATGCTTATTAGCTCTGATTTACACTAGCGGCTATATTTTTGGCCTTGAGAAAGTCTGAATACAGATGTGTACAGACGAAACACGTGTTGGCTTCAGTATTTGCTGGGAATTTCTTTAACATCAATAAAAATAATTTTTTCAACGGAAAGTGTTCGTGGATTACCTCTTAAGCCCTGCACAGGATTGGAATATATTATACTCGCCTTATGACTACAGGGATTGACTTTTTCATGTTATGATGAACAAAGGTCCAACACGTTCGTTTTGGATTTATTTTAACTAATAAGGGTGTGCTGTACCAGCTTCTTTCTTAATGCATATAGAAAGAGGACGCCTCTAAAAGTCGGGTAGCAAAGGCAGGATGACCTACAGGAACCGATCCCCCTCCAAAAATGGGAGATGGTATGCTCCCAAGTAAAATAAAAAGTACAATAGCACGTATTAATGTCAGATTCAGGATAACACATTTATAATACCTGTTCTGCACATATATGAAACAACCTAAGCTTAATATGCTATATCCAGAGAGAGCCTCTATTGGTCCAAGGTACAAAGTTTGTGGCCTCATTTTTAGGTCTCGCCTAGCGACGCAGCGCATGCGCTGCTCGCTTGGCGAGATCTATTATCGTCAGTTTTTCTGCCGAAGGGGGACAGGAGATGTGCGCGCGCCCGGAGGACAGGCGATGTGCACGTGTGCGGCTCGTTTAATACAGCCTCGGTAATGCTTGCCTACAGAGAACACCCCTCCCACCTCCCAAACTGCATCAAGCGGCGATCCCCATGGCCATTTATTTATTTAATACAGCCTCGGTAATGCTTGTTAAAATATGCAAGTTGCTGTGAAGAAAGTAAGACTAACTGTGGATCATAAACAAGTTTCAGATCTCAACCCAATACCACCCCTGCTCAAAGTCAGCCGCTCCAAGCACACTGCCCCCCCACCCCCCGTCCTAAACCGCCAAAACGTTGCCGCCATTCCACCCCGCAGGCCAATGACTCCTGAACCACGCCGAGACCCAACTCGCCCCCTCCCCCTCTCCAAGGTCGGCTGTTCCGAGCATAACCCCACCCCCCCCCCTAGAAACCCCGCCATCACCAACTGTCTCTTTACACCAAGGGATATTTACTTCTACCTGTCAGTAGTACCCTATTCCCCTGGTCTGGCACAAGGGGTCCCTCTCATTTCTTTTATATCTTTACACCACCCCCTGCGCTCCCAAGCCCTAGTCTCCATCCTAATATTTTATTGTACTCGCGTCGCTTTCTTGCGTGAGCGCGTGCTGCTCCTTGAGACTGCACCCCCCCCAGCCAGGCGCACACCGACCCAAGCTGCTGGCCTTTGTCACCCTCTGCCAGCAAAACACGGATGTGCTAAGGAGGCCTGAACTCCACTTCTTCAAGCAGTGGATTAAAAGGTGAGCGGGATTTCGCGGAGACCCGTTTAGTGGGTGTACTGGCTGCTTTTACGACATATATTTAGGGTCAGCGCCGGTGAAGAGAGGCGCATAGAGGGGAATGGGTACTACAGATTTGGCGAAACATCTTCGAAGCTACGACTACCTACCAACTTTTAAAGTTACTGATGGACTGGACCCCTCCCAGCCCCCTCTATTTAACTCTTCTAGAACCCTCTCTCGGCCCCCACCTTCCGTCTTTCTCGCCTTGCCTTCCAGGTCTGCATCCTCTCACCATCCCACCACCTCCGGGTGCCTCTCCACTCTGGTTCACTCGGCAGCCTCTCTCCCCTGCTTGGGCCTCTCTCCATCCGTCTCATCACTGCCTTCTTCTTTCCACTTCTTCCCTCCATTAACCCCCCCCCCCCTCTCCTGCTTTCGTTCTCTTTCCCCTCCTTGTGTCTCTCGCCCTTTCACTCCTCGTACTGACTCTCTCCTCGTTTCATTCCCTGCCCCCCTCCCCGAGGCCATCTCTCTTTCTGTTCACCCCATCTCTAGACTGACACCCCTGCCATGTGGCCTCATCTGCCCCTACCTTTGCCTCCAAGTCCATCGGTGATACCTGGGGAGCAGCACCGGGGCGCGGAGCCCTGAGGCTCGGGAGCCAGGGAGCAGCCGCGGACGTCAGTGCACCCCTCAGTGAGAAGCTTGACTGCAACCCAGAGGTGGGACTTTACCTATGACAGCGCTGCGGCACGAATTTCATCATTACCACCATCAGGAGCGAGTGTGACAGCTGAGCACACGGTGCGGATGACAACATGTTTGATGTCACACTTTCAGCCTCTTAACCCTGTTCTTTTCATCGTGTGCAGCTTGGTTCACTGTTAATGCTTTATGCCTAGGGCCTTAACTCATAAATGCCTCTAAGGTCAAATGTCATGAAGGTTTGTGTTTTAATGAGTTGATATGGCCGCATTTGTCATCTTGTGCAGCGCTTGATCCTGCTGTTTGGTCATTCTTAGCGCTGTAAAAGAAAGCTGCTGTGACTGTCTCAAATCCTCATCTTTTCAAACTTAGCAGTAAGACAAAATGCAGAGACAGCCCAGAAGGATTCATATCGGTGACCTGCCCGTGAACTCACAGATCTTTGCAGTCAGCGTGTTAACCCACTGAGCAATCTTACCAACTGACTAACAGGAAGCGTATCAAATAATTATTATTACAAACAAGAGCATACCATTGTAGTGGCATGCCCTGCACCAGAGGGCATTACGTTCATGTCTCAAATCTGACAATGGCACATGACTATATAGTTATTGCCATTTTGCATTACACCATTTAATTAATGCTTCACGAAAGGAAAAAAAAAAACAATAGCATTTACAATGCCAATAGCTCAAAACAATGTCATTGCGAGACCTATTGCATTGTAAATGCTTGTTTATGTATGGCGCGGTCCTATGGTGTGATAAGTGAATATTGGTGGAGTTTGGTGGACAGATTGCATTCAGTAGCAATCAACATCCTTGGGGTCTCAGCCAAACATACCTATTCAGCATAATTTCGAAGCCCAAAAAGTGGAAGCTGAGTTAAAAATTTACAGTCTTGTGAATGGTGCTGGCTGCATCCTCGAGACCCGCTGGTGCATCCGGTGAAAAGATCTATTGGAATGGGCCCTGGAAGAAGAATCTCATTTTAAGGTCACCAGGAGAGTAGAAAGTGCATACTTGGGGGAGATAATACTGAATCTTAGGTGGCAGAAAAAGCACCAACAGATAACACAAGAACGGTGATGATGAGACATAAGGCAGAAAAGGGTACAGACCAGACCCACACAGCATTAATCAACAGAACACAAACCTCTAACTAGGATGGTATAAAAGGCTACTCTGGCTGAATGTCCTAGAATGTATGGTGCTCACCCAAATAAATAGAATTTTTTTGAGGTATGGATTGCTCATTAGACTTCTCATCCGGAGGACTAACAGGTGCAACATTGTATTTCTAAGTATACAAAATATGGGCCCATATGTTGTGGAAATTTGTAATGTTTATTGTTTATACAAAATTATACATAGAGATGTTTAAAAAAAAAAAGGTATTTGTAGTTTTGCACCACATTTATACCGCCTTTGTTTTTAGGTCTCAGAGGAATACTTGCCTGCAAAGGGACATAATAGACAAAAGTAGCAAAGCTCAAGTCGTCTATGGTGTCACTTGGAATCAGGAAGTGAAAATACTCCACGTAATTAATAGCTACCCACTCACAAGCTTATGTTGTGTATGGCCCTCCGAACTCTCTCACCCATTTCAGGCCAGCAGCACAGAGTAGTGGAGCCATGTAAATGTATTCTTACCTCGATCAGCCCTACCTTCAAAGTACCTGGGGTACTGCCAACCACCCTACTACCCTCTAGCAAACTAATAAAACAAAAATACCTGGTTTACTGCAACCCTCCCACAACACCCTTGGGAGAACATCGTCCTTCCCTGACCACTCCAAAACAATTGGCATCACTTACTACTTTAGTAGATCCCATCCTCCCTCAGAAAGACCTTCCTCTCATCCTCCTCCTCGATTCATAAAATGGCACCTGGCAATAATATGCAGCGCTCCCTTACCATTCTCCATGCCTCACCCAACCTGCACAAACCACGCTCTGAAAGAGCTGGCACTGTGCTGACCGCTATTGTGTGGGAGCTGCTGGTCAAGATGCCTTTCTTTGCCCAGTCAGGGCGGGTCTGCACAGACCTGCGGCTGTCAGATAGCACAGCAGTTGGTGCCATAAGAGCACCGCCTTTGATAACCCTGCTCCCTCGGGTCTCTAAAGAATAGGAGTAGCAGAGGATCAGCGCCCGCCAGAGCATCATCTTTGTTTCTAGTGTTTCCTGCTGCAACATCAGAACTGTGAAATATTAAACCTGTTCTTTCACTGCACTGACACCTCTGGAGGGAGTTAGTTGGTTTTGAACCTATCATGTACAGTAATGGTTTTCAGCGCGAGCCATACACAACATAAATCTTTTGAGCAGTGAGAGAAAAATAACTGGAGGAGAAGCCAACCATTAACGTACTGGGAGCAGGAGCGTTAGTGCAACCAGGACCATGCACATTTGTGGCATTCAGTAGCAAAGCACTCCAGTCCCATCACATACTGTGCATCCCATGAGTTATTGGAAAAAGTGATGGTTCTTATAGCCTCTCTGTCTATGGCAAGTAACATTTTTATATGCATGTTTTTAACACTATGTTTTATTTGGTTTCAGATGGTATTATCAGAAAAGGTTGGACAGCTGATGGATTGGGCAAGCAAGCGAGCTGTTATTCGAATTAATGGAGATAAGTTTCGGCGCCTGGTGAAAGCACCACCAAGGAATTACTCTGTCGTTGTCATGTTCACTGCTCTGCAGGCCCACAGACAGTGTGCTGTTTGCAAGTAAGAAACACAACAATACCAATTCCCCTCAATTCAGTTGTAAAATTTAACCAACTGGTTCACTTAACTGTGTGGCAAAATAATTTATTACAGAGTGGGCTTAGAATGAGGCACTATTTGAAGTCACTTCTTACATGACTTGGATCTTGAAAGGAATTTGTGAAATACTGGAAAATTATGCTTTTTTGCTGTATGAAAAATCATTTATAATTTTATATTTTTGTCAAGAATGAGTAATTAATGAGTCTTTTGATGATCATGGAGTTCAGTAAAGATTTAGAAGGTTAGTTAAGCCCTGCAGATAGGCTGACTACCAGCGGGAACGACAGAGGCAACACTTCCACCACCCCAACCACAGCTCACCCACCACATTTACAGATAGCTGCCAGGCTAATTTATTTATTTTTCTTACCAAAACTTCTTTCACTGACATGGCGAGAGTAGCTTAGGCGGAAACTGGGAATGAGTCGATCCACTGTTCTGTGGTGGCTTTACCTACTGGCTGACACAACTTTTGTTTTCCAAACACAAATCCTCAAAGTAGGGGATTTAATGTGGAAAACAAAAAATCGATGTTCCTGATTCACTGGGAGATCTCTCCCAGTGCGTGAAGGCCATTGCTTCTCCTTCCCTATGCTACAATGCTGTCACAGACCAGGAAGCCCATGGCCGACTTAACCTTGGAAGGCCTGCCTTATAAAGTTACCTGGTGGCTTTGCTTTCACCAAAGAGTTACAGGAGGAGGTTAAGGTAGCATGAAATCTATCTTTAAAAAAATTGGATATACTTTAAAAGGCACCAAACTCTGCACAGAGAACCAGACACTGAATAACTTGAATCGCTAATTGAGTTTTGAATATATTTTTATTGTTGGCATGTATCTCTTTATTGTTGGTGAAATATTTAAATAGTTAATATTTTAATAAAATTACATGATTCACAATACTTTTACAATACATAAGACCGCAAATCAAAAGTATTGAGAAGGCAGCTGGCACTTGTTTTGCTGAAGCTGCTTCTTCAAGGCTGTAAGTCACACTAAGGTACCTAATACTTCAAATATCGATAGACCTTCGAACCATCAAGATCATTGCAGAAATGTATCATATTTAGTAGAGGATCTCCTCGTTATTTCAACATATCTCCTTTTAAACTGATTCCTATCCTTAAGTCTGTAGCTGCTCTATCTGACGCAGCAATTCATTATATTTGGAACTATATTCTGCTTGTCTTATGTTTCCAAAACACCCTTGTAATGGCCCTGGCCGCATACCAATCAAAACAAATTCTGTAGTGTGCATCACCTGCGCCATGAAGACTCAAGGGATTTTGGGTGCATATCATAAGAAACAAAAGAGAGATACATTTATTCTACAAAGAGAATCTAACTTCTGATCCTGTTTAATGTAGTGACTTCAACTGTACCTATGCAATCACTACTAATTGTAAACCACTTTTTCCATAGGGAACAGTGGACTTCGGTTATTTTGTAGAAGGGTTTATGAATACTTATCCACCCTTCAGCACTGATGGCAGGCGATGTGCTGTTTGTGATAACTAAATGATGGCGATCATGGCCCAAACACACAAATAAATTCATATCTAATGTGAATGTAATAAAACCTTAAAACGTGTTTAGGTTACTAATGTTCATATTTGTGTTTTTATTACCGATATGATCAGAAAGATCCAATGTTATGGCATGTTTAGCCTCTTTTATGTGTTCAACAATACCATCAGTCCCAAAATGTGTTAAAAGCAACTGTTTTTGAGCGTTTTTAGTGTGATTATTAATGGGTCCTTAAAATGAATGTGGTTTTCTTGCTTTATTTGTGAAAAGCAAGTTGAATATGTTCTCTACGCAAACATTGCCACATGCTTTTTGCTCTGCGTACACTGAAGGGGAATTTACAATTTCTTGGTTGCCCTATATTTGCACCAGCTGCAGTTACTGGATTATTTTTTTTTGTTGCAGATTGGCCTTGCTCAGGCTTTGTATTCTGCACTAACTGGGTACTCCATTAACCTGCGTCTCCGAATATTTCAATAGAAATGCTGTGGAGAGAAAAGAATATAAACTCTCCATAATTAGAGAGGGGCAGAGGGAGGTTGAGGAACATTCTGCCTGTCAGGACATTTAAATGAGTACCTTTCAGTCCACAACAGATCTTCAGGAGGTACTACGGTTCTAGACTAATCAGTTAGGGATGTTTTATGAAGAATATTTTATTTAGTATTATGGTGAGATTCCTAATTTATATTTTTATATCAGATAAGCAATTAATAGGCATTCATTTTTATAACATTTGAATGTGTACTGATTCTTTGTGGTTCGGCCACAGTCATTGTCTTACAAGAATCCATGAAAGGGGTGGGCAACATCTGTCTGCTTTTCGTTTTTTCTACCAAGGCAAGAACAGGCTTTGGAGGACAAGGAAATCTACCATGATGTGACCCACAATTAACAGAGGTTTCTTACTTCTTTGGAATGTTCATATCAAGCATTTCCCGCTCGAGGAGGCTGCCGTTGCACTTTAGTGTAGTTTCTTAGTAGTCTTTTCCAAATACTTGTGGGAGTAGAAGGACTTCTTGGCACTTTAGCCAGCTTTCCCTGGACTCCTTGAGCAGGATGTTAAGACCCCAGCTATTGGCCCCCAGAGCACTAGAATATCTGCAATAAAAAGTTGTCCTCCAAGCCTTCTTGACTCTCTTGACGTGTCTTGGTCATACCGGCAGGCCTTGCCTTAAATGAGATGATATGAATGGTAAGACCAGCAACAATATCACATAGATATCATGGCTGCAAAAAAGATGGAATATCATAGAACACTGTAATTTCACCTTTAAATAAAATATCACTAGTGAAACACAATATCAACACTGGACACCCAAAGTATACTAAATATATAATGTCCATGATTGCTATTCAGCAAACACTGTTCTGTTCGTACTTATGTGTGAACAGTGAGGACTACAATCGTGTTCTTCACACCTCAAAACTGTTCATTCTACTGAGCTGTTTACAATCCCTGTTAAATTTAACATGAAACAGCCAATATAAATAAAGGATGTAGTCTGTGGTCAAGGATTGTACTTTTCTAGTGCAGTAAAATCAATTGTCTTAGTGTTTGCTGTTAAAAGGTTTTGATCACCCAGCTTTGTATCCTTGTTTACGGTTCAACAGTAGCTTTTAAAGTTGGATATGTTGTAAAAACAAAGATGGTAGTGAGTCCGCACCAAGAGCTCCATATCTGTGGTGCACGGGTCTTTGTATTGAGAACACATCTTAAGCTTGTGTGAGTGGGGGATTTAAAGTGTGAGAACAAAAGGAAATCACAGGGACCTCATCTAGCTTTCAGATCTGGCTAATGATACTCTTTAAAGCACCGCCAACCGGTAAACAGCCTTTAGTGCGCGGTTGCTAGTGCGCATACCATTACTTCGCAAGCGTTACTACGTTTGCGATGTTACAACGCGTACCATTAGTACGCAAGTTGTTACATCGCAAGCGTTGTTACAACGCATGCATTGTAATGGTATGCACTATCCACATCGTTGTTTGGAAGGAGCTTCCGTTTCCAAACAACGACGTGCAGATCTGACGTCGCAGGAAGCCGCTGGAAGCCGGATAAGAGAGGAACCACGGAGGAGAGAGAGAGGTAAGTCTAGTTTTTTTGTGTCGTGCAGGGGTAGTCTTTTAGGTTGTAGGGTTGTGTTTGAGTAGTGTAGGGTCGTGCTGGGGCTAGTGTTTTAGGGTTTAGGGTGGTGTATGTGTAGTGTAGGGTAGTGTTTTAGGGTTTAGGGTAGTGTCGGAGGGTAGTGTTTCAGTGTAGGGAAGGGACTGGGGGTAGGGGCAGGGTCGTGCTGGGGGTAGTGTTTTAGGGTTTAGGGTAGTGTTGTGGTGTTAGTGTAGTGTAGGGTAATGTATTAGGGTTTAGGGTAGTGTTGGGGTGTAGTGCAGGGTAGTGTTGTAGTGTAGGGAGCGGACTGGGGGAAGGGTGAGGGTCGTGCAGGGAGTAGTGTTTTAGGGTTTAGGGTAGTGGTGTGGTGTGGTGTTTGTGTAGGGTAGTGTTGTAGGGTTTAGGGTAGTATCGGGGGGGTGGTGAAGTGTAGTGTTAGAGTGTAGGGTCCAGGAAGGGGGGAAGAAAGTGTAGGGGGTAGTGTATTAGGGTTTCGGGTAGTGTAGTGATGTTGAAGTAGTGTAAGGTAGTGTAAGCATGATTTTAGTGCAATGTTTTTAATTAGCATAAACCATAGTACATTTATAACCATTTGCGTTATAAATGCATGCGCAGTTAAAACTTGCGAAGTAATGGTTTATGCTAAGTAAAAACATGCGAAGTAATGGTTTATGCTAAGTAAAAACATCGCACTAAAATCATGCGAAGTAATGGTATGCGAAGTAGCGACATACATCCCCGCCAACCTTCCTATTAGTACAACAATTCTTCATACAGCTAATTCTTCAAGTTTTAATTAAAGTAGCACAAACGTTGTGTTTGCAAAGTAACATGCCCAGGGAACTAGTAGTTTCCTGCTTCTGCAATAATGGGATTTTTTTTATACAAGAGCTCAAACAAATGTAAATTAACTGCTTTTAATACATTTTAAGAAAAGCTACGATGGCTCTAGAAAGTGCCATTTTAATAGTCTTGAATGGGCATTTTGAACACATAGCAGTACTTCTGCTGTATGTTATTTTGTTAAAGGAATGTTGCTTGAAGTCAGTAGCAAGCAAATGGAATATTATTGTTCAATGTAATGCATGCATAGTATAAATTATATTGGATGTCACTAAACCTCATGCTTTTAGCTGCTTAAGCAGGCCTGAATCCGGTTTAAAAGATTGTTTTAAAACCGAAATGTATTCATGATTGCTGTTTGAGATGTACTTTCATTGATGGTGTCTTTCATTTCCTAAGACAAGCTGATGAAGAATTCCAGATTTTGGCAAATTCCTGGAGATACTCAAGTGCATTTACAAATAAGGTGTTTTTCGCTATGGTGGATTTCGATGAAGGATCAGATGTTTTTCAGATGGTGAGGCATATTCTTTTGTATTTATCACGTGGGCCGTTTTGCAAATAGTTGTTTAATTCTGGTTTTGTAAATGTAAACCGATAACCTTTTAAGAACTTTCCCCTGCAGTGTTGTTTTTTAACAAGTTCACAACAGCCACTTATATCTTCAGGTACATCTAATTAGCCATCTCTCTTCATCAGAGTTGAATGTTGTAGCTGGTGAATTTTACGCTCGAGTCCTATCTTTTCACAACTAGTAGAATCTACTAGTTGGTTAGACAGAGTGGTTGGTTATAGTCAAATGTGGACTTGCCTTATTACTACAAGCCCTGAATTGGTGTACAATATGTGTATCTAAAGTTGTTAGGGATGACCCAGAATTGAACCACTTAAATCAATCGGATTGCTAAAATGTCACCGGAAGAGATTTATTTAAAGATCTAGATGGGCAGCAAAGGTTGCCTGATACTTCATTAGTAGTGAAGCTTTTGTCTGATAGTTAAAATGCTGGACTATTTAGGCTTAGGAGTGCTGTAAAAACCTGGTTTTCACTTATGCTCTCTTTGAAGTGTTTTGCAAGTACTTATCTACAGCTGTTGCAGAATGTCGAGTTTTTGAGACACCAAGCCGGGAAACCGATGAGTGTTCTCACCCGTCCCGAGGGAACTACTACCGGTAGAATAATGCTTGAGAAAACGGAGAGAAACGCACAATGCTTTCTGGTGCTGGAATGTTTTCAACTGTCTTTTTTGCACAGGACAGGTCGTCAGCACAATAGTATGCAGTCTTTGCACCAAAGTAGATGTAAATAATTACTAACAGACCAACGACATTCAAAGGAATGGCAATTAAGCAATGAGAATACCGCTACCTGTCTCCAAAGGAATCAGGCTGTTGACAAACAATATTCTGAGCCTTTCCTGTATCATAGAAACATAGTAGAACTGCAGCAACAGCTGAAAGAGATGGTAAACTTAGCAAAAGGAGTAAAGGCTTTAAATAACAATACAACACCCAGAGGTAAAGAATAGGTAACTTGGAGGAACCAAAAGGGAGAAACAAAATTGAAATGCTGGAAGCAGAGATCAGGTCGAGCTAAAGTGACAGCGAATCACGACAGTGTAACTATGCAAAGCCTTTCAAGGTTAAGAACTCATGGTGAAACGTTCTTTTGGGCTGCAGCTACCCAAAATACCCTGGAAGTGTAACCACCAACCAGGAGGTGTTTCCCCATGGACAGATTAGTGGTCTAGCCTCTTAAACGTTTGGCGACCTTCCATCTCTCTCGTCTTCCAAAGCCTCCAGTCTCTCCCTTTATAGGTGTAATGATGCCTATTTGTGATGCTATGTGATCTAACCCAAGAGTGTGCAATTTTCCTTCCATCAAGTTATTCACATGCTGATTTCAGGTAGCCCGGTTTCTTTTAAATTGCTGTAGTGTAACTTTGCAGCTTCAGATTTTTCTATATGGCCATGGTGTACATTATTCTGCCATCTACTAGTTGAGACTAGAAACTTTGTTCGTATGTGTAAAGATTTTTTTTAATAGCAATCAAAAGGAGAGGGAGGAAAGACACTGGAGCCAGTTCACTTCCCCTGGTATATATGTTTTATCAAAGAGAGCTAGCTCTGGAGTGGGTGCTCCTAGCGTATGTTTGTTTTGGAAAGGAAACGCATTATGTTTATAGTAAGGCCCTCACTCACCAACCTAGTTGGTGACATGCTTCATCATCGGGCCCCACCCAAGGCACAGAGTGCACCTTGGGTGTTCTACGACGCCTGGATACAGCAGAGCTGGTATTGTGGCGTGAGAGTGCAGTGAAAGGAAGTGAGTGAATGTTAAAAAAGCTGTCCTAAGGGTCCCTGGGATAAAAAATGACTATTTTAATGGGTGGGCCCTTGGCAGTTAATAAAAACGAGAGTCGGATATTTAAGGAGATCTTAAGGTAACTCCAATATCTTAGTCGGTCAACATGTTTCAGCCATGCTCTCTTAGTGGTATGGCTTTCTTCAGGACCTATGTTTAGTGCAAAGTGAGTGGTCTAAAAACGTGTTAACCATATATGTGACAGACGAGCTAAGGTGTGATATGTGGTAGAGGAGAATTTCCTCTAACTCTAAACATAATGTGTTTCCTTTCCAAAACAAACATACGCTAGGAGCACCCACTCCAGAGCTATTCTCTATGATAAAACATAAAGATTTTTTTTTTTTTTTGCATCAGTGGTACGAGTAGTTATCAGTATGACGTCACTTGGAAAAGGTTGGCTATATTTACATGATTTTTTCAGCTATTAGGTTTGGATGCAAGGTGATAAATAGCAGCTGAAAATTACTTTTTTAACATTCATTTTTTTTATAATGGTTTCCTGGGTATATTTCCCTAAGTGGTTTGTTTCGGATACCCCAAAGATGAGTATCTCCAAAAGGAATGTAGATTGTAAAAGTTATGCTGTTTATCCATAGCAAAGTATGTTATTCCGGACACTGAATGTAACTGGAGTCTATAGTCTTTTTCTGCTTCTCAAAGACGTCCTTTCTTTTTCTAGGCCTGCTCTTTTCCTACAACCCCACCTTTTGAGAAATTCTGTTGACACCTATAGGCAAAAGGATTTACAATTCACTTTCTACAGACAAAAGTGAATGCAGCAACCTCCAACCTGTAAATAACACTCCCTTGAAACTTTCTGAAAAGGAACGCACACTATTTTCATTCCAGTCCTGCTTGACAACTACCACGTGGGGTTCGTCTCCTTATTATTAACTGATGTAATCCCCACAATTTAAAACTAGATGAATGTCTAAACATTTGCTCTTGCACCTTACCTTGATCATTCTAAAAGTATGATTTGAAAAGCAAGTTAAAGTGTAGGGAAAATGGAATGAGGAGTTTCTACTGGATTTGTTCTAGCGTCTGTCAGATAATGACTTAATACTTAGCTATATACAATGATTTATTTCTTGGAAGTATGTATTTACCTTTTTTGTTCTCAAGAGACCATTCTTAGAATCAGTATACATTTTACCTCCACCTTAATTTTGTGAGTGAGGGAATCTGGGCCAAGTGGTTTGCTGTCCACATTTGGTGCATTTTAAATACTATTTGTATAACCAAACATCTGAAGACCTTGTCCTGACAGCTTTCAGCAATGTAAATGATTAATGCACCTTGCTCTAATTTGTAACTCAACCTAGTGTCTCTGAGCTAGTTTGTTTGCTTAAGAATCGCCCCATTATCAGTTCCCTGTAATGTACACAGCTACATGGGATTTGGGCAACCTGCAATGGCTGTTAATAGCTAAACTATCCCAGTCATGCATAAAATATAGATAAATATTTACCATGAGAAACACATTTTGGAATTTGGTAAGGGGCATCGTGCAACCAAATGTTTTCTCTTATTACTCTGCCAGTAAGGTGTCCAGTTTGACCTGCCGTCTCCGGTCTACTCAAAAGCAATAAGAGAAGGTCAACCCACCGAATATATGACGTTACTTAGCAGACCATTACTACGCATGATTTTACTGCGATGTTTTTACATCGCAAAACCATTACTTCGCAATATTATACTGCGCATGCTTTTAGTACACAAATACATTGAAAATAATTAAATATGCTCTTTCACCGCTGTATTTTAATACGCATACCACTTATATGCATTTTGGTCACGTAATAACTAAAATTTATACAGTAATCGTAACATATGTACTGTTACGGGATGACATGGTAATAGGGGTTTAGGGTGTGGGAGTATTTTTTTAAAAACTACATTTAATTTAAAAAAAAAAAAAAATCCCTTTTTTTAACAAATAATACTCGCTTTTTTTTTTTCCCATTACTCTTATTTAATATGCCCTTCACCCTTTCTCAAAATTATTCAACGTAATCATAAAAAGTTCTTTTTAAAAAAAAAATTTTTTAATTCTGATTTCACAAATCGTACATTCCACGTATATATCAATATGTACTTTTTTGAAAATGTCTTTATATTATAAATTCAATGTCTTTTCTAACTAAATTGTAACACCTACCACTATTTCTACACTTTCTCAATAATCAAATTCACAACATTACCTTAACCCTCAAACACTACAGTACCCTACACTACTCATACACCACTACACTACCCTAAACCCTAAAACACTACCCCCTACTCGTCCTGGCCCCTTCCCCCAGTCCTGTCTCTACAATCTTACACTACTCTTCACGACCCCCCCGACACTACCCTAAAACACTAACACTAACACCACACCACTACCCTAAACCCTAAATCACTACCCCCTGCACGACCCTCCTCCTTCCCCCATTCCGCACCCTACACTCAAACACTACCCTCCTCGTCCCCCCTGACACTACCCTACACTACACAAACACCACAGCACAACCCTAAATCACTACCCCCTGCACGACCCTCCCCCTTCCCCCAGTCCTGTCCCCACTCCCATACACTACCCTTCTCGACCCCCGACACTACCCTAAACCCAAATACACTACTCTACACAACACTACCCTAAAACCTAAATCACTACACCCTGCACGACCCTCCCCCTCCCCCTCAGTCCTGTCCCTACCCCATACA
Source organism: Calotriton arnoldi (assembly GCA_963921515.1). Taxonomy (NCBI): domain Eukaryota; kingdom Metazoa; phylum Chordata; class Amphibia; order Caudata; family Salamandridae; genus Calotriton; species Calotriton arnoldi. The sequence continues at coordinate 55,295 of CAWUFW010015219.1, read as the reverse complement.
CTACCATTCACGACCCCGACACTACCCTAAACCCAAATACACTACTCTACACAACACAAACCTAAAAGTCTACCCCCTGCACGGCCCTAAAAACTACACAGCCCCACTTACCTCTCTCCCCTCGTGGTCCCTCTCTTCACCTTCAAGCGTGGTTCCTCTCTTCTTATGCTTCCTGTCGTCAGAGTCGCACGGCGTTATTTGTAAACAGAAGCGCCTCAAAATAAAAAAGAAGTGGATAGCCTGCGAAGAAACCGATTTCCGAAGTAACGGTATTTGCGTACTAGTAGCATGCGTACTAAAAGCATGCTAAGTAATAGTACCTGCGAAGTAAAAAATGCGTAGAAACGGTAATGCGCAGTTCCAGCCGCGAAGTAAGGGTTGAATACCCAACCCACCTCTTAAAAGGCCAAAATAACACAAATATCTATAACCTAGAAAGATTGAAGTAGCACTAAAAATAAAACCTGGAAAAACAAATTCAAAGGGAAATGTAACTCATTCACAGCTTCTGAAAGCCCTAACCTTACACACAGCTACATGTACTTACTCTCCAGTTCCACCTCATTTCTTCCTCATGTCCCTCATATTTATATATCACAAATCTGTCTTTCATTGTTTACAAAATACATGAAAACATATTGCTTAATAATGCCTACGACAGGGGACTCCAACCGTCTCTGTAGTGAAATCTACTCCTGCTCAAGGAAGGCCCTATTGAGCTACTAGCAAATGTTAACACTGAAAGATAGTGAACACACATGTTAACATTACACAATGAACACACTAAGCAAGATAATCATTAGTCGCCTCCCAAGCATTTCAGGAGAAGTTACCAGCAGAAATGCCAGGAAAATGTTTATCAATTTTAAATGCCTCCAACTGAATAATAAAATAGCAGCCAAGCATCACATGTCCTCTGGTTTAAATCTTTTTATTGATTTTAAGAGTGCAGAGATAACAATAGCCACCACCTACATCCACTGGCCGGTGGGGAACAATAAGAAAGATTCAACTCGAGCAAGATGATAGGACAGAAAAGAAGATGAGAGATTGGCCTACGCGCTTTGGGAGTGGGATGTGTCTCAGCAATGTATACTGTAGCCACAGTAGGGGTTGCTGTCATGTGTGTTTGGTCATCCTTGGAGGGAGGTGCTTTAGTGAGTCAGGACCAGGAGGTATCTCGGGCATGTAAGCTCTGCAAACTCTGTGGATAAGAATTCTATAGTAGTGCCCCAGGTTTTGTCGAATTTGGGGAGTGTATGTGTGAGGCTCGCCGTGATCTTTTCCATACCCAACGTCTCCCACACCTTGTGTAGCCAGTCTAGTCGGGACGGAACCTCCTCAGTTCCCCATCTGGACAACAACACCTGCTTAGCAGAGCCCAGTGCTAAGGTAATGGCTCTCCCTCGACAGGATTTAAGAGGATATGTAAGGGTATTGGGAAGTCCTAGCAGTGTGTAGCTGAGGAATCTAGGTATGTCCGTATGATAGATGTTGTCTATGTCCTGTAGGACCGAGTCCCAGTATGCTTGTATCTTCGGGCAATGCCAAAGAATATGTGAAAGGGTGCCAGGCATTCCGCATCTGCGCCAATATAGACCATCCCCTCCCGGTTTCCACCTTGCAACCCTAGCAGGGGTGTAATACCAGTAGTGCGCTATCTTTAGGAACATTTCCATGCCAGTGGTGCTGCAAGAGGAGGCTCTAGCTCTATGGATGATATCGTGCCACTCTCTAGGGGAGAATTTGAGTTCAGATTCCAATCGGCGCTGCGCAGGGGATTTAATGCTCTGTCTAGGTGTATTCAGAAAAGTATATATGTCCGATAGCAGGTGCTTATCAGAGGTCCGGGTTATATGCCACAACTCAAACTTAGTAAGGGGGCGGCTAGCGTGAGGGTACACTTGTGCCTGGGTCACCCAGTGGCGTAGGCCAAGATATTGCCAGTATTCGTTTTTGGGGACTCCAAAATCAGAGGTAAGGTGGGTAAATTCCATTATTCCCTTTTCGTCAAAAAGATCTCCAATTCTTTTGCAGTTGGCCTCTTGCAAATGGTGGTATTCGTTCCCTGTTCTTGCCGGAGGGAAGTCTGGGTTACCGATAAAGGGAGTCAGAGGTGATATAGAGGTTGAGAGGCCACACGACTCTTGCACCCTGTCCCACACCCCAAGGGTGGTCCTCAGGACCGGAGACACGTAGACTCCGACTGGTCGGTGCCGCTTAGGGAGCCCAGGCACCTTCCAAACATGCATACCCACTGTTGAGCGGTCAATAAAACGCCAGTGCTTCTCGGACTCCATTTTATACCACTCGATCATGTATCTCAATTGTGCCGCCTGAAAGTATCGCTCCAGGTGCGGAACGCCGAGCCCCCCATCCTCTTGTCTCTGATATGTCAGATGTCGTGCCATCCGTGCTCTCTTCCCTCCCCATATGAAACCCCAGATAAGATGCTGTAACTGTGCCACCAGCCGAGGCGGGGGCCGAAGTGGGAGTGTCTGCATTACATACAGAATTTGTGGTAAAAGGGTCATTTTAATGGCCGCCAATCTACCCAGCCACGACATTGTGTGCCTCTTCCAATTTAGGAGTCCCCCTCCCTGGATTTCAGCCAAAAGTGTTGAATAATTCACCTGGACTGTCTTGTCGAGCATGGGGAATATCTGCAGTCTTAGATATTGGACGCCTTCGTAAGCCCATGTAAATGGGAACTGCAACGCTAATTGCTGTTCAGCTTTAGGGAGGGTTAAGCTAAGGGCCTGTGTTTTTTTGAGGTTGACCTTAAAGCCCGAAGCCTGGCTGAAGGGATTTAAGGTCAATTTCACTCAGCAAGGAGGGCAGGGTGGTCAGTGGTTGTGCAAGGAAGAGTACAACGTCGTCCGCGTAGAGCGATATTTTATGCTCTGTCTCCCATCCTAATCCCCGAAATGTCGGGGTTTTGGCGAATTCTCTCCATGAACGGCTCCATATAGAGAGCAAAGAGCAGGGGCGACAAAGGGCCCCCCTGCCGAGTTCCCCTCCTGATCCGAAAATGTCGACGGGCCACCCCATTCACCCTGATCCGCGCTTCTGGGTTGTTGTATATGTAGTCTACCAATCTCATAAATCGGTCTCTAATCCCAAATCTATATAGCACCTGCTTCAGGTATGGCCAGTGGACCCGATTGAATGCCTTTTCGGCATCCACCGAGAGAAGCACCGCGGGTTGCTCAATATGTTGGATTTTGTTCAAGAGATGACACATCTGCCGCGTCCCTTCGCTACAGTTACGCTCCAGGGTGAACCCCGATTGATCTGGGCCCACAAGTCCCTGCATATAGGGCGCCAGTCGAGCTGCGAGTATACTAGTAAAGACTTTCAGATCGACATTTAATAAGGATATCGGGCGGTAGGATGCACAATCCAGCGGGTCTTCCCTGGCTTGGGTATCACGACCACCTCTGCCATGGTCATGTTTGGAGTTAGAGTTCCATTGTCGCTAAAAGAGTTAAAAAGACGGACCAGCACTGGGGCGAGGTCGAAGGCAAAGGTCTTATAAAAATCAGTCGAGAATCCATCCCCCCGGGAGCCTTCCCGGAGGCGAGTACCCGGATGGCTCGTAGAACCTCATCCAGTTGGACGTCTGCATCCAGGGATAGGAGGGAAGCCACCGGGGCATCCCGCACAAAGGCCTCGGCCGCCACCGGATCCAATTGGTCCGCAGCGTATAACTCTGTGTAAAAAGTCTCAAAAGTAGCAGCGATGTCGCAGTCTGATCGAAGAGTCTCACTTTGCGGGGTTTTTGATCCCTGCAGTACGACATGCATTTGTTTGGGAGCGTAGCATATTTGCCAGAAGCTTCCCAGCCTTGTTTCTCCCCTCGTAATAGCGCTGCTTGGTACGCAAGAGAGAATATTCCGCACGATCGCAGTCCAAGGCCTTCAGCTGCTGTCTTGCAGCGTTAAGCTGCCGTCTAATTTGGATCGCTCACGTATGGCGGTGTACTCCCTCCAGTTCTTTAATCTGCGATTCCAAGTGCTCCCGCTTATCTCTCCTGTCTCTATTCAAGCCTGCGGCAATTGCTAGAAAACGCCCTCGTATGACGGCCTTCAGTGCCTCCCATAACAGGGAGACTGGAGTCGAGCCGTCATCATTGATCTCTAAATATGTCTGTGTTGTTGCTCGTATCTCTTTAATGTTAGCGTCGTATGTAAGCAGTTTGTGGTTTAGTCTCCACGACCTCTGTCTTGGGGGTCCTCCAGGGAGGTGTAGCTCCAGGGAAATCGGCGAATGGTCTGAGAGAGCAGCAGTCCCTATTGTGGTCTCTCGTGTGTCCCTTGTGACCCTTCGGGGAAGTCAAAAACAGATCTATATGCGCATAGGTTTGATGGGCCGCTGAAAAAAATGTTCACTCAATAGTGCCGGGAAAGCGGTCTCTCCAGGCATCCGTCAGTCCCACCTCCCCCAGTTTCTGTATCATATAGTCCGAGAATGACCCAGAGGGTCCCATTCGTTGGACCATAGATGGATGCAATTGTGTATGTGTGATTTCCCACTGCTATTCTCAATGCCAGTACCCTGCCTGGTACCTCTGCATGTATGCCTAGGACTGAGCCCGGAAAGTGTGTTGCAAGGAGGACTGCCACTCCCGCCTTTTTCCCCGCCGTGTATGAAAAATATTGCCTGTTGAACCACCTGGATCGGAGGCGCTTCCAGTCCGCTCGTAGTAAATGAGTCACTTGCAAGAGACAAATGTCACATTTGGCGTCTCTCAGCAAGGCAAGAAGCGCGCGCCTTTTAACAGGGGAATTAAGACCACTGACGTTAAAGCTCAGTATCCGTACCCTAAGTGTTGTTACGGGGTCGGGTTTAAGGGGCTACTTCGGCTCCCAATGCGGGTGCATTCAGGAAACACACGCTCCCCCAAACTCCCTTGGGCCCTCCCTCCTTCCGTTTGCCGATAGCTGTCCCTACCTGGCCATGACTCGACCCAGCCTGACGCAGCCTGTGCCTTTGGTTCGCCTGACTGAGGGCCTATACCTGTTGATAATAAGAATGGCACCCAAACCCAAAAAGAGAGTACGAGAAAGGAAAAAATAGATAAAAGATGCAATGAAACAAGCAGATGTAACAAAGAGATCGCCCTTTATTGGGCATTAGACACACCATTGTGTATGGGTCCAAGTGACCCGCGATCGGTCGTCATCCCAGGGGAAGGGATCACCCTGCCTCAGGCCGGTTTCGGTTACCATCGGGACACCAACGCTATTTGCACAGGCCAGGGGCCCGTACGACCTGCAGGGCGACACAAATCAGTCCTTATTGGATTCCTCTGGTTCTACTCTGTTCTGTAGCTGTCGGAGCAGGGCTTCTCTTTCTTTCTGGTGTTAGAGTTCCATGGGCTTTATGCCGCCTTCGTCTCGAACTTGATGGCCTCTGGGTTGATGTGTCATCCAGCTGTCGCTCCCCAGACCCATCTTCCTCCAGGTTAACGCCAAGAACCTCTTGTGCTTCCCTCAGGGACTGCACCATCTGCAGCTCTTTGTTCCATATAAAGGTCAGTCTCGAAAGGGGTGCCCCCAACGATAGCGGACTCCTTTCTCCCATAGATAGCTTGTGGCCGGTTTCAGCGTTTTACGCCGCTGGAGGGTGAGAGGTCTAGATATATTCCGACTTGAAGGCCCTCAAAAGCAATAGTTGCTTTGTCTCTGGCTGCGTTCATTATGACTTCCTGCTGTTTGTCCGAATGAAGGCAGGTGAGGATGTCGTGTTGATCCGGGTTAGACGCCAGCATCCCAGCTCGGTGAGTGTGATGCAGGATGATCTCCTTGTCGCCAAGTGCCGGCGCTGCATGGCGGAAAAAGCAAATCACCCAGTCCTCCAATTTCCCACCATCCACATGGAGTGGCACACCTTTAATACGAATGTTGGACTGCCTCTGGCGGTTTTCAAGGTCTTCCAAGTCGGAGGTGGAGTTCCTCATTGCGGTCCCTGAGGTCCAGTAGCTCTCGGACCTGTTCCATGAGCTCTTCATCTCTGCGGTCACCTGCTCGCTCAAGTGAGTCCACGCGTTCTCCAATTTCTTGGACATCTGTCCTGAGTTGTTTGATGTCTGAGTCGACGTCTTGCCTGAGGGCCGCAATGTCCTCCCTAAGCGTGCCAAAGAGTTGCTGTTGGAAGCAACGTGTGATCGGCTCTTCTGTCTGTTGACTCATCGGATCTGTACCTTTCTGTTGTGATTGCGACTGTCTGTTCTGAACTGTAAGCTTCTGTTCTTTTAGAACCCAGTTTCTGCAGGAAATCTTCAATTGGGGGCGACTTTCTCGCCCGGTGGGTGGACATCTTGGCGGGCCACCTATATAGAGGTCAGGGAGATCTGTTTCAGGAGCAGGCCTGGTTCTGGTCTTTCCCTATTAGTTTAGGTCACGTGAATTCCTTCTCCTTCGCTCCTTTGCCTTAGAAGTTGGGTCCCCTAGTGCCTCTCACCCGCCAGGGCAAGATTGCGCGAACCGGTATTGTGCACTCTTGCAGGCCGCTGTTATCTACCACTACGCATGCGGGTGTGGTTGAGGTTCCGACGGGAGCAGCAGACTGTCCAGGTGCCCAAGCCCCAGATCCACAGGTGGGCCAATGTTCCCGCTTTTCCCCCCTTTGTCCGGGGTTTCCCTTCGTTAGCTCAGGCCTCTCAATCCGGGCTCAGACCGTCCACAGGCCGGTCCACAATTATGTCCTAGGCTTCCTTATCTCAGAACTCGGTGCAGGCGGTGGGTCGCACCCCCACCATCGAACGAGACTCGGGAGTCACCGGTGTCAGACTGCCCCCACTCCCCCACAAGGGTATGTGATCGAATCTAGGCCCAAAAATCCAAATCCGGCCTGCAGCTCAAGATGGCCGCCGGGACACTCGATCTCTCTCAGAGCTCCATTGTGCATTCATGCAGTCACTACAATTGCCCAGAGCCGCCGCAGTTCACCGCCTCTCCTGTTTATATTATGGCCAGTCCTGAATACAGCCAGTGAATCGGCCCCCAAGGTCCACCGTGAATGTTGCGGAGGGGGCACTCCACTCTACCCTCCACCCGGCCTCCGTCGCTCTATTTTCCTGCGTGCACCCGGTCTCACCTCAAAGGGCCAGGCGTGTCTGTGATCCGACCCTCGCCCTGTGCGTCAGGGCCTGCTCTACTTCAGTTTGTCGGGGGCCGGGTCGTCACCTTCCCCTCCTGCCGTCGTGCGCTGCCTCCAGCCTGGCCTCGCACGACTCCCCGGCGTCTCATTCAGTAGGCCCGATCTCGGCTCACCCGCCGGATTGGTCCCCAGACACCACCAACTGCTCTTTACCTCTGCAAGGCCGCACCTCGCCGCCTGGACACTTCCTTTGCGAGTGGATCCTCCGTTGCCTCCACAGCTGGGGATTGCAGCGCCGAGCGCTCCCGTTCTTCCGGATTCACTCGATAGGGCTCCAGCCTGGCAGCAGGCCGCTTGCTCGCCTCGCAGTCCACACAGGGGGTCCCTCGGTCTCTCGTCGTCCCCACTGCCACTTCTGCCAGTGAGCCAAGTTACGGGCGCCCCTTCAATGGTGTGTGGGGTCCCGGATTCCTCTTTCTAGATGCTTTAATCGGCCTTGGCGAGCGGAGCTCCGAGAAGTTGATGCTACTCCGCCGCCATCTTGGCCACGCCCTACCCAACAATCAACTTTAAATGTGTTTTTGAATTGCATTCTTTTGTCTTCCTCAATATAGCGATTTGTGAAAATATACACATTTTTGTATCGAGTACCACTTTCTATTTTGGACAAGCAAACACCGTTCAGAAGAAAATCAGTTTCTGTAAAGACATAGTTTTTGATTTAAAAATATCAGTTTTCATTTTAAGTAAATTTCTCATAGAAAAGGGGGCCCCCAGAAAAATAGTTTATGGTTCGGGAAAGGGGGGAGAAAAAAAGCAATAAGTAATCACACGTCCTGCTTAACCTATATGCTTTCAGCAGTGGACTTAATCTCACGTGGAGGGACCCCAAAAACATTTACATGTTTTTCATTTGATAGAATTTATTTTTAACAATTTGTTTTCTTTTCATTATAGCAAAAACTTTCTCATAAGTACCAAGCATAAAATTCATACATAAATTCACTACATTATTACATTAAATTCAAAATCACAGCAATACAATACATAGCAAAATGAATTGGATCACCCCACTCATCAAACCCTCTCTCATGCACTCCATATATACAAGTCCTTCAAGAACGCAGACGTTTAAACAGAAGAACGTTTAAACAGACAACATTTAGCTAGGAGAAGGTCAACCAACCTCTTACATGGCCAAAATAACACCAATATCTATAAACTAGAAAGACTGAAGTAGCAATAAAAATAAAACCTGGAATACGGGTCTTGAGATTAGCAGTGCTGCCTTCATTAATAAGCAAAGACTCTCTGAATGAGGTACTGGGCTGGGTTTCATATCTGCGATCTACTTCCAGGGTGCGGGTGATCTACCAGTAGTTCCTGAGCTACTTGTTGGCAACCCCTTCCCTACTCTCGTGTGGCTCTATATTATCGGAGTCTCTATTGTAGCAACTGACATAACCACTAATTAGACAAAAAGGAAAGGTTTGAAACCACCACTTGTAAGAAAGTGCCCCTTTTTGCACGGTTGCCCCCACTTTTTGCCAAACTGTTGATGTACTTTAACTGAGTTTGTCCTGGGTTCCTGCCAACCAGGTACCAAGGGGCCTATGTTCTTTCCCTAAGCTGTACTGTTGCAAAACCCAATTGGCAACTCTCTGGCCACATGTAAGTCCCCTGTAAGACGTACCATAGGCACTGTGACCAGGGAAGGCCTCTGGGGGCTGCAGCACTCATTGTGCCACCCTTAGAGGCCCTGTACCTTTACACACACACACACTGCCATTGCAGGCTGCATGTTTTGGTGCAGAGCAAAGTGAAGTCTCGACATGGCACACATCCCTGTGTGCCATGCCTACAACCCTTTGCCCTGGCATAGGTAAGCCACCCCTCTAGCTGAGTGCACTATACCAATTGTGAGGGTACAGGTGCATGAGCCCTGTACCCCTACAGTGTCTAAGCCAATTCTTAGACATTGTAAGTGCAGTAATGCCATTAAGAGTATATGGTGCTGGTAGTTTGTCATTACGAACTCCACAGCACCAAAATGGCTTTACTGAAAACTGGGAAGTTTAGTATCAAACATCTCAGCACATTAAACCCACACTGATGCCAGTGTGGGATTTAATGAAAAATGCACTCAGGTTGCATCTTAGAGATGCCCCCTGAAAAACGACCTAACTCTAGTGTCCTGACGGAGTGACTGCTCGCCAGCTACCATCACCAGACATGTTTCTGGACCCCTGGGCCGAGAGGGGTCCTGAAACAATGCACATCCTGGGACGAGGTAACAAGCCTCCTCCCCCAGGATGAGCAGGGTCCACGAAAGAGGAGCTTCAAAGGCTTGCCACCTTTGTGAGCTGCCCCAGCTATTTGCTGCTCCCAGCAACTGGCGTCCACCGGTTCTGACCCCCACTTTGGACGAGAGAATCGGCGGGAAAACCAAGTTAGGAGGAGAGGTGTGCCCACCTTTGCCAACCCCACCCCTCGGGGGAGTGGGGAGACCAGGTGAAGCGCAATTCTCAGTCCCCACCATCTTGCAGATGGGGGGACCCAGCCAACCAGAAAGAGGCTTATACCCCCCTCCCACTGACACCCTCATGCATTTTTGTCAAGTCATGCCTGGGTGTATCTGTTCTCCAGTCAAGATTCTTCTGGACTGGTGTGATCCTGTCTCAGCCTCATTCTCCATAGCCACCACCCTCCGGTCACACCTCCAATTTCAGCCCCCTCCTGGGTATCCTCGTTTTGTGGTCCTTGTGTAGCACATTATTTTTTGCATTCAACATTCCGCCATCCCTCCAGCCATTCCTAGGTCTCTTCTGGCATCATAAAGAACCATGATTTCCCTTCAGACACGACCCACAGAGTTTTGCAGGAAACCGCATAATGTATTACATATCTCTTTTGCAAAGCACTGCTTTCACACTTTCAAACAATCGTCTCTCTGCTTGTACTTCTTAGGTGTAATCTGGGAACAGCATGATCTTATTTTCAAATTGGATGGGACCATTTTTGTGTGCCTCCCTCAGGATTGCATTGTGTTAGCTGAAGTTAAGAACACAGGCGATGATGGGTCTAGGTCTTTTCCCTGGTTTTGTTGGTGCCCCCGAGACGCATCAATTAAGTCCATTTCTTCATTATTCACGTGACAAGATGATAGTAAGAGAAAATGCACACACCTGAGATGTTTTGGATTGATGTGTATGCACTAAGTTCTTTGTGCATAAATGTTGCCATTTTTTCCCTCCCTTCTTAGAACAATCAGTATTTTAGGTTCACAACCTTTACTTAAAAGTGTTAACAAAAAAGCATTCCCTACTTTGTTTATATCAAAATAATTATATTTCCTATCTTTTTCTTTCATTAGAAGGGTTGAGGGAGACATGTTATCATAAGTGATACAAAAGGGGATGATGGACGGAACGTTTGAGCCAATCAAACACTCACCCCCAGTCAACTGATCTGGGTCTAATCCATCATCATTCCTTAGCTCACTCCACCACCCCAGCTCAGACATGGCCATATGCAAATCAGTCTGACCCTGTGCCTCATGGGAACAGTCCAGCCCGAACTGCCAAGCCCTGTCTTCCCTGGACCGGAAACAAGCATCCTAGGACCGGTTTCTGGCATTCCAGCCGTCATCAGCCAGGCCTGCTTGAATCCAGTGGCAAAGTGAGCAAGGGACCCACGCCTGGGCATACCCCCGCCAACTTAGGGCGAACAAAGCGATACAAAAGGGGATGATGGACGGAACGCTTGAGCCAATCAAACACTCACCCCCAGTCAACTGATCTGGGTCTAATCCATCATCATTCCTTAGCTCACTCCACCACCCCAGCTCAGACATGGCCATATGCAAATCAGTCTGACCCTGTGCCTCATGGGAACAGTCCAGCCCGAACTGCCAAGCCCTGTCCTCCCTGGACCGGAAACAAGCATCCTAGGACCGGTTTCTGGCATTCCAGCCGTCATCAGCCAGGCCTGCTTGAATCCAGTGGCAAAGTGAGCAAGGGACCCACGTCTGGGCATACCCCCGCCAACTTAGGGCGAACAAAGCGATACAAAAGGGGATGATGGACGGAACGTTTGAGCCAATCAAACACTCACCCCCAGTCAACTGATCTGGGTCTAATCCATCATCATTCCTTAGCTCACTCCACCACCCCAGCTCAGACATGGCCATATGCAAATCAGTCTGACCCTGTGCCTCATGGGAACAGTCCAGCCCGAACTGCCAAGCCCTGTCCTCCCTGGACCGGAAACAAGCATCCTAGGACCGGTTTCTGGCATTCCAGCCGTCATCAGCCAGGCCTGCTTGAATCCAGTGGCAAAGTGAGCAAGGGACCCACGTCTGGGCATACCCCCGCCAACTTAGGGCGAACAAAGCGATACAAAAGGGGGATGATGGACGGAACGCTTGAGCCAATCAAACACTCACCCCCAGTCAACTGATCTGGGCCTAATCCATCATCATTCCTTAGCTCACTCCACCACCCCAGCTCAGACACGGCCATATGCAAATCAGTCTGACCCTGTGCCTCATGGGAACAGTCCAGCCCGAACTGCCAAGCCCTGTCCTCCCTGGACCGGAAACAAGCATCCTAGGACCGGTTTCTGGCATTCCAGCCGTCATCAGCCAGGCCTGCTTGAATCCAGTGGCAAAGTGAGCAAGGGACCCACGTCTGGGCATACCCCGCCAACTTAGGGCGAACAAAGCGATACAAAAGGGGATGATGGACGGAACGCTTGAGCCAATCAAACACTCACCCCCAGTCAACTGATCTGGGTCTAATCCATCATCATTCCTTAGCTCACTCCACCACCCCAGCTCAGACATGGCCATATGCAAATCAGTCTGACCCTGTGCCTCATGGGAACAGTCCAGCCCGAACTGCCAAGCCCTGTCCTCCCTGGACCGGAAACAAGCATCCTAGGACCGGTTTCTGGCATTCCAGCCGTCATCAGCCAGGCCTGCTTGAATCCAGTGGCAAAGTGAGCAAGGGACCCACGTCTGGGCATACCCCGCCAACTTAGGGCGAACAAAGCGATACAAAAGGGGATGATGGACGGAACGTTTGAGCCAATCAAACACTCACCCCCAGTCAACTGATCTGGGTCTAATCCATCATCATTCCTTAGCTCACTCCACCACCCCAGCTCAGACATGGCCATATGCAAATCAGTCTGACCCTGTGCCTCATGGGAACAGTCCAGCCCGAACTGCCAAGCCCTGTCCTCCCTGGACCGGAAACAAGCATCCTAGGACCGGTTTCTGGCATTCCAGCCGTCATCAGCCAGGCCTGCTTGAATCCAGTGGCAAAGTGAGCAAGGGACCCACGTCTGGGCATACCCCCGCCAACTTAGGGCGAACAAAGCGATACAAAAGGGGATGATGGACGGAACGCTTGAGCCAATCAAACACTCACTCCCAGTCAACTGATCTGGGTCTAATCCATCATCATTCCTTAGCTCACTCCACCACCCCAGCTCAGACATGGCCATATGCAAATCAGTCTGACCCTGTGCCTCATGGGAACAGTCCAGCCCGAACTGCCAAGCCCTGTCCTCCCTGGACCGGAAACAAGCATCCTAGGACCGGTTTCTGGCATTCCAGCCGTCATCAGCCAGGCCTGCTTGAATCCAGTGGCAAAGTGAGCAAGGGACCCACGTCTGGGCATACCCCGCCAACTTAGGGCGAACAAAGCGATACAAAAGGGGATGATGGACGGAACGTTTGAGCCAATCAAACACTCACCCTCAGTCAACTGATCTGGGTCTAATCCATCATCATTCCTTAGCTCACTCCACCACCCCAGCTCAGACATGGCCATATGCAAATCAGTCTGACCCTGTGCCTCATGGGAACAGTCCAGCCCGAACTGCCAAGCCCTGTCCTCCCTGGACCGGAAACAAGCATCCTAGGACCGGTTTCAAACACTCACCCCCAGTCAACTGATCTGCCCAGACGTGGGTCCCTTGCTCACTTTGCCACTGGATTCAAGCAAGCCTGGCTGATGACGGCTGGAATGCCAGAAACCGGTCCTAGGATGCTTGTTTCCGGTCCAGGGAGGCCATGTCTGAACTGGGGTGGTGGAGTGAGCTAAAGAATGATGATGGATTAAACCCAGATCAGTTGACTGGGGGTGAGTGTTTGATTGGCTCAAACGTTCCGTCCATCATCCCCTTTGTATCGCTTGTTCGCCTCTAAGTTGGCGGGGTATGCCCAGACGTGGGTCCCTTGCTCACTTTGCCACTGGATTCAAGCAAGCCTGGCTGATGACGGCTGGAATGCCAGAAACCGGTCCTAGGATGCTTGTTTCGGTCCAGGGAAGACATGGCTTGGCAGTTCGTGCTGGACTGTTCCCATGAGGCACAGGGTCAGACTGATTTGCATATGGCCATGTCTGAACTGGGGTGGTGGAGTGAGCTAAAGAATGATGATGGATTAAACCCAGATCAGTTGACTGGGGGTGAGTGTTTGATTGGCTCAAACGTTCCGTCCATCATCCCCTTTGTATCGCTTTGTTCGCCCTAAGTTGGCGGGGTATGCCCAGACGTGGGTCCCTTGCTCACTTTGCCACTGGATTCAAGCAAGCCTGGCTGATGGCGGCTGGAATGCCAGAAACCGGTCCTAGGATGCTTGTTTCCGGTCCAGGGAAGACATGGCTTGGCAGTTCGTGCTGGACTGTTCCCATGAGGCACAGGGTCAGACTGATTTGCATATGGCCATGTCTGAACTGGGTGGTGGAGTGAGCTAAAGAATGATGATGGATTAAACCCAGATCAGTTGACTGGGGGTGAGTGTTTGATTGGCTCAAACGTTCCGTCCATCATCCCCTTTGTATCGCTTTGTTCGCCCTAAGTTGGCGGGGTATGCCCAGGCGTGGGTCCCTTGCTCACTTTGCCACTGGATTCAAGCAAGCCTGGCTGATGACGGCTGGAATGCCAGAAACCGGTCCTAGGATGCTTGTTTCCGGTCCAGGAAGACATGGCTTGGCAGTTCGTGCTGGACTGTTCCCATGAGGCACAGGGTCAGACTGATTTGCATATGGCCATGTCTGAACTGGGGTGGTGGAGTGAGCTAAAGAATGATGATGGATTAAACCCAGATCAGTTGACTGGGGGTGAGTGTTTGATTGGCTCAAACGTTCCGTCCATCATCCCCTTTTGTATCGCTTTGTTCGCCCTAAGTTGGCGGGGGTATGCCCAGACGTGGGTCCCTTGCTCACTTTGCCACTGGATTCAAGCAAGCCTGGCTGATGACGGCTGGAATGCCAGAAACCGGTCCTAGGATGCTTGTTTCCGGTCCAGGGAAGACATGGCTTGGCAGTTCGTGCTGGACTGTTCCCATGAGGCACAGGGTCAGACTGATTTGCATATGGCCATGTCTGAACTGGGGTGGTGGAGTGAGCTAAAGAATGATGATGGATTAAACCCAGATCAGTTGACTGGGGGTGAGTGTTTGATTGGCTCAAACGTTCCGTCCATCATCCCCTTTTGTATCGCGATGTTATCATAAGTGACACAATGTGTTAATAGTATCATTGTTCTCTTTTTATAGATTTAGTAGGTGTACCTAGTTTTAATGTAAGAAGCTGTAGATGTTTGTGGAACTAATGGGGAGCTTTGTTTCATAGTGACACATGGGCAAGAAGCCTATTGAGTAATCTTTGTGAGGGGTAGGGCTTCAGTTAGCAGGTACTTGTTTTGTTCCCAAGAATAAAGAATTCTTAAACCACCATAATCTGCGCTTTGTAACTTTTGTTTTGTCCCTTTTCTCAATCCATTTCTATGCTTGAACCCCTTATGCTATGTCCTTCATTTTGGCATGGTGGCCTTCAAAAGGAAGTAACAAAGATTACTGCACATATAGACCATTTGTTTCCATCTTTTTATAGTTAAATATGAATTCAGCACCAACGTTTATCCATTTTCCTGCAAAAGGGAAGCCCAAGAAGGGGGACACATACGAGCTGCAGGTGCGAGGATTTGCTGCAGAACAGCTTTCACGCTGGATAGCTGATCGGACCGATGTCAATGTAAGTACCAATACAATATTTTACTTTCTTGGATACTCATTTTAAAATGCATCAAAATTATTTAGGTGTATATAATTTTGTTCTAATTATCTTGTTTTACATAATGGACTCCACAATCAGATTATTAAAATAGTCTGTCATTTGGGGACATGTAAGAGATACTTTTACTTTTGTGGTGGTAAGGCTAGGCATGCACAAGGCTAGTCCTTTTTTTTTTTTTTTTTTTTTTTTTTTGGGCTGGCTGGCTGGATCATGACGTAGGTTTGGAAATAGATGCCACCAACAGTCTATAGAAAGCCCCATTCTTGAATGCTTTTTGTGTTCTTTGGACACTAAAGCAAATGGGCATTGTTATGCGGCTATGCGGCTAGACATGCTTTCTGTGAACTCCCAAACATTTATTTATTTAGAATGTTTTTAATTGCCATTTTCTTTAGTTGTATACCATCACAATTCTAGGACAGCGCATATATCCAGGTACAACAATATGAGCAGAGAAATGACATGTCCAAAAGAACAGATGCATATGAGATAAAAAATATGCAACAATATCAAAATTCAGGGTAGTTGACCATGCATAGGCCTCAGTTAGGGCACAGAAATAGTAAAAAGCAAAGTATCAAGCAATAATACAAAGTTCGCATAGATGGGGCCTGCTGGAAGACAAAAACTTCAAAATTGTAGTAATTTGCTATCATATGTATTGAAACTAAAAGAAAAAAGTTAGGATAAACAAGTAAACAAACACAAAGAATCGATTAGCAACTACACTCGCTCGGAAGTATCAGTCAGTAACTATGTAGACCCAGGCGTCAGTTGATACACAATACGATGGGGGGAGCTGATGGGGGTTGGAAGAGAGAGGGTGTGTGCCATGTGAGTGATCAGGTGGAGTGTGGGACCACTGTTGAACCCTCCTGGAATTTGTCTAAAAGGGCATCCCACCTGTTTGAAACTGGATATGTACGGAGTCCCCGCACCTCTTCCCTGTGTAGCAGTGTGTTCTCTACCTGAGCCCATGCCAGCATGGAAAGGACCCACGTGGAGGATTCCAGTGGATTTTCTGCCTTCCAGCTGCGGGTAATCAGTCTTTTCGCTAATAGGAGGGCAAGGTCCGCAAATCGCACTACCGCTCTATATTTCTTAACGCAGCGATAGATTCCCAGAATACACGCTTCCCAGGTATATGTTAGAGCATATCCTGTGCACCGTGTCAAGTGCGAGATGACATTGTTCCAGTAGCCAGCAAGTAACAGGCAAAACCAGAGCAAGTGCACTAGTTCACTGTCGAACAGCAGGGGCGTGCGATGAAAATAGCTGTTTATTTTATGGGTGTTAAATAAGCATGGTGCAGGATGTAAAATGTAATCAATTTGAAACTGGTATTTCAGGACACTAGCGGGGGATAGGCCAGCATGAGTCGCCATTCACTGTCGGTGCATGCGCCACCAAGATCTTTGTCCCATTGTCTTCGCAGTGTGGCAAGTGATACAGCGGTGTGTGTGCGCATGGCGTCTGCTAAACATCGGGTGTGGTGTGTTTCCCCCCCTCCCCCCCTCCATGCCCAAGACATGTAGATAATGAATGACAAGATGTGGAGGGGGTTCCCGTCGTATCTCTCCCAGGATTGGTTCAGTAGCCCAAGAACAGAGGCACGTAAAAGAAATTGACAAGGTGGGAGTTCAGAGCAAGACAGTAAGTCCTCTATGGAGAGTCCCTTCTCAGTATATGTCGCCTAAGGTGTGTAAGCCTGCTGCGTGCCACTGCTCCAACTCCCTGTGGGAAGTGGGTACGCGTCCACGCGGCATTCCAAGGAGCGGCAGAGCTGGAGCATAAGGCTTGATTAAGCAGGTAAGAAACAGGACTCTATGATAACCTCGATAATCGGTAAGGAGTAGGGGGGTGACCGGAGGCGGAGCCCTAGCAAGAGAGTGGAACAGTGCAAGTACTCTCTCGAGATCCCAAGAAGGCAGAAACATTGCGGTACCTGCCAAGTTGGCACCTGGATATCAATGCGACACCCACTAGAGTTGGGAGGCTAAATATTGCTGATTGAAGTTGGGAACGTTGAATCCACTGCAGTCCCGGGGAGGCAAAGCTTGAGTAGTGCTATTTTATGACAGGCGTTATACCAGATGAGATCTCCTATCATGTGCTGTAGGGTACGGAAAAAGGGATGGCAAACAGAGAGGTTGGCAAAATTGACAAATAGCCTATATAAAACCGCCATTTTTCTAAGGGCCATGTGAACTTCCAAACACTATAATCAACTTTACAGTAAATACCTTCAGCAAGTAACATGATTATTTGGTAACTGAAGCTCTGTTGCAGCTAAATTGCTAAAGAAAAGTAAGACTGAGGCAAGGTTGTCAGCAAATTGCATGGGCTGAAGAAACCAACTACTGCCAAGCTGTTTTTGAGTATTTGTCAGACAACAGGAATATAGTAGAAAGCAAAAGTACTTTACCTCGGCCTATAGTATTCAGTTCCTCTGGTCTCCCTATCTCTTCGTTTGCAGGAAAGTGTATCTTTTCTCTGCGCAGACTGTCCTTCGCTTTTCACTGTGGTGTGGTGTCAGGGAGTATGGGTGACGCTTGATGTAGAAACCTGCAAGAGGTTGCCAAGACATATTGAGATCCAGGGGTGCAAAGATTGCTCTCATTGCCTGGATATGCAATGTAGCAACTGATAGTAAATGCAGCCACACGGCGTGAGTTTCAAGGCAGAGTGACTGAGATGTCCTCACCTCATCAGTTGGCCTGTTTGTGTTGCCCTATGGTCTAAATAATTTTGAAGACATGCAAACTATCAGGGGTGTCCCATAAAACAGCTCACATGGGGGGGAACCTTGTTGACCATGTTAAAGTATAAATTTGCATGTGCATCGACCAATTGAAAGCGAGGTAAGCAACTAAGCAGCTGCAGGTAAAGACATACAAAGGGAGAAAACCTATGCAGTTAACAATGTAGTACAGTTCTCTATTTGGAGAAATACATTTGTCCTTATATTGTCTCCCCCCCCCACCCCCCCCCCTAAGCCCCTCCAGCCCCCCAACCATTTTTATTTACAAGACAGTTGTTCAGGAGGGAATGCTGACTAGCACATTTGTGCAACGTGACCGAAATAAGAAAATTCTGTGGCAGTTCAAAAGTCTCATGTCTTAAAATCAATACTTTGACTAGTCAGATTAAGGGCCTATTGCTAGAATAATGTGTAGTGAAGCACATTGGTGATGTAAATGTCCAGCACTTGGCATTGCATTTATTGTTGACTTGAATGGTTGCTGAAGCATGTGAAGCTTGTGAAAAACATCAGTACTGCTAGCCAAATTATTGCTTTCACAGACTTTCTTTTTTTTAATAAATATTTTTATTGAAAAACAGGAAACCAAATACAGGCTGAGCGTACCACATGGCTTTCTGATTATAAGTTGCCCATCAATACATCAGAAAAATCAAGCATTTAGACAATCACATCTGTGCATCTTGACTTCCATGTATAGCGCTCTTCCGGCTCAACCTCCCAATTCTTACATTACTACCTTACTATCCATTTGCCCCGATTTCTCCCCCCCCCCGCCCCCCCCTCCCTCGTCAGCTCTATCCCCTGTACGCCTGCCAGGCCTCTCACACCTTCTCCCATTTCTTAGGGCAGCGACCTCTGGCACTGAGGTATCCACCCCCGCCCATGCCCTGGCTATATTTCATTTCGCTACTCTGGCCGCCAGTCTTTTTTTCTTTTTTATTCAACTGAACAGTCAGCACAAAACAATTCTTGCATGATACATTAATGAGGTTTGATCTCCAACAGTTACAAATATGATCGTTATCGGCAAGGCCACCTGCCCCTTTCTTCCATTGATCTATGTGAAACAGTGTATGCCACCGGTATCTTTTGTCGTGGTTAAGTGGTTTCGTCTTGAACCAGGGAACGATCTCGGGGAAGCTGCAGGAGTTGGTTCTCGGGCCCTTATGTCTGGGTCTCCTGTGTAATGTGCATGGTGGATTGTTGCGTGTCATCTCCCATATCCAGCCCAAAGTGCCGTCTCCAAGGGTCCCAGATCTTGTGGAATTTTTTCGGGCACCCTCTGCTACGATATGTGACCTGCTCGGCCGTCATATATATATATATATCCATTCCTCTCATCCACTCCTGGATGGTCGGTCTACGGCCACTCCCCATCTCCTGGCAATGTCCCTTTTGGCCACCACTAACCCCAAGGAGGCAAAGATTTGCTGTGTTCTAGTTATGTCCACCTCACTTGGGGTCCCCAGTATCACAAATATGGGCTCCATCGGCAACGTTACCCCCAGGACCGTTCCTAATAGTTCAATCACCTGCGTCCAGTATGGTAGAAGTGTGGGACACGCCCATACCGTATGGAAAAAATCACTTTTAGTGGCAGTGCAAGTCAGGCAAAGTGGTGACTGCCCTTCCCATCCTGTGCAGCCTATCCCTGTCATAATGCGTTCGGTGCACTCTTTTGAGTAGAATGAGTCTAAGCCTTGCCTTTATGGCAACCTCTCTGGAGTGCATTAATGCCAACTCCCAATCAATATCTTCCATGGACCCCACGTCCTTCTCCCATCTTGCTCGGAGACCTAGTAACCCATCAGGGATATTGTTATTGATGGTTTTATATGTGAGGGAGACAGCTTTACCGATCAGCTCCTCCTGTAGAAGCCTGCCCTCTAGGGGTGCGTATTCCGGAAGTTTCTCACTGGGGATATTTTCTGCCCGCCACGCATGTCGCAATTGTGCGTATTTAAGGAATTGGGAGTCATTCATATTATATTCTTGCTTGAATTTTGCCCATGTTTTAAGCTCCCCTTTTTCGACAGTGTCCCCTATTGTGGAGATCCCAAGGAGATCCCGGGTCTCAAACCCTGTACGTTTATGTAGTTCCCTGAACCAAGTCCCTTCCCAGAGCGGTGTAGTCCGCGTAATCCGTCCCGTCCATCCCAAGGTCTTGTTACCCCTTGTCCATGCCGACAAGGTCACTTGAGTCGCGGGTAACAGACGTGAGCTACCCTCCCCCCCCCCCCTCCCACCCCCCCCGTAGATGTAGTGCAAGTGTGTATGGGGCTGCATTTCCTCTCTTTCGAGACGGTATGTGGGGTGGTCTCTGTGCTTGTGTATCCATTAGTTTATGGGAATCAGGTGGGACGCCCAATAATAGGCCTCTATGTCGGGGAGTGCGATCCCTCCTTTGTATGGGTTGCGTTCCGCGTCTTAAGTGCAATTCTGGGGTGCCCTCCCTGCCATATTAGTGATCTAACTTCGTTAGCCATTTCTGTGAAGATGGCCTTGAGTAGGGGATGGTACGAGTTCTGGAGGACGTATAAGAGTTGAGGCAGGGTGATCATTTTAAAGGTGGCCGCTCGACCGAGCAGGGTGAGAGGAAGATCTCTCCACGTCGGTCCCAAAGTTGCTGAGGATTATACCCAAGTTTTCCTTTCTACACACCTCCGCATGGGGCCTGACGAAAATACCCAGATATTTAAAGCCCCTTGGCACTACTCTCAGCTCTCCGGGCAGAGAGCAGTCTAGTTGTGCGTTGGTCGGGCAGTACACTCTGGCCACCAGTCTTAACCATATCTCTTTATATTTAGGCCAGTCATGCTCCCCTTTTATCCCTAGGAGCAACCATTTGGCTTCCTGGGGAACCTCCACCCCCCTCATCATTATTGTTGCCACTTGCACCCAGTAACCTTGTATATATCAGCAGTCCCACAGGACATGAAAAAAGGACCCCTCGCTTCCACAGCCCCTCATACACTGTGGGGATTCCGCCCTGCCTATTCTATACAGGAGTGTCTGGGTTTAGTAGACCCTGTGGAGCACCTTGAATTGAACCAACCTGAACCGGACTCTGATGG
Organism: Calotriton arnoldi; assembly: GCA_963921515.1. Taxonomy (NCBI): domain Eukaryota; kingdom Metazoa; phylum Chordata; class Amphibia; order Caudata; family Salamandridae; genus Calotriton; species Calotriton arnoldi. The sequence continues at coordinate 34,266 of CAWUFW010015219.1, read as the reverse complement.
CTAGCACCCTGGGGGCCTGTAGGGCCTCTGCCCAATCCTCGTCCTCAAGCTGCCCCAGATCCTTTTCCCAGGTTGTCCTCAGGGGGCCTAATAAATCCGGTGAGTTATTCAGTAATTTCTTATAAATCAATGAGACTCCCTTCATCGTCAGGGCCTCTGTCAGTACCCGATCCTCTAATGGCGAGGAGTTTGGTATCTGCTCCTCTTCCCACACGTGACATCGCAGGGCATGCCCCAATTCCATATATCTGAAATATTCAGTGTCTGATAGATCGAACTCCCCCTGTAAATCGGCAAATGTTATGTATGCCCGGTTCCTCCTGACATCCCTCAGATGTTCGATCCCTATATGCATCCATTTTTTAAATCTTGCCGATCCTCTAACCTCTTGGAGGTGAGCACTGTACCACAGCGGTGTCAAGCCAGTGAGTTTCCCCTGCCAGCCCTTGAACCGGGTGGCCTCTTTCCATACGTCAATGACTGTTTGTGCATGCCGCGGTCGGGGGATCCCTCTTCCCGTCACATATCGGTTCCTCATAACCACCTGGGCCCTTGCTGGCCCGGTCTACACTAAAAGCTGGGTCTTGTTGATCGCTGTATACCCATTTATTCACAACGAAGAGCTGCGAGGCCCAATAGTACTTTTGTATATCTGGGACCGCGAGTCCTCCATCGTACACCCCGCGATACAGTTTGTCTAATGCAATTCTAGGTGCTCTCCCTTTCCATATCAATCTACAGACTTCCTGATCAATTCCTCTGAACACCTCCGGTGGGATTTTGTAAGGCGTGTTTTGAAGTATGTAGACCAATCTTGGGAGGCTCCTCTTATAAAGAGCAGCCCTCCCAACCAGCTCAACGGTAGGGTACTCCAATGTGCTACATCTCCCCCCCCCCTCCCCCCTCAGCCTTTCCAATTGTGAGTTGACATTTTTCCTCTCTTGCCGATCATGTGTGATATAGATCCCCAAATATTTGAAACCCTCTGGTCTCACCGGGGCTAGGCAGTCTCAGGGTAAGTGGGGGGTCCTCACCAGATAGCGGGTTTATCACCGCCTTGGACCAATTAATTGTATAGCCCGAGTGCTCTACAAAGATACGAAACACTCGCATAATTCTAACAATGGAGCTCTGAGGTCGCAAGATTTATAACAGCACATCGTCCACTAACAGCAACATTTTTTCCACCCGGCGCCTCTATACCCCATATCAGGTCATCCTGTCGAATCCACTCCGCCAGGGTCTTAAGAGCCAGGGCATACAAGATGGGGGACAGTGGGCAACCCTGCCGAGTTCCCCTTCAGAAGGCAAAGGAGCGGAATATTACACCATTTACTCTGACTCTGGCCATGGGGGCCTTATGAAGCAAGCCAATCCATGCTCTAAACTTTGGACCGAAGCCAAGTCTCTCCAGCATGGCGAACATTTAGTTCCACTCCACTGAATCAAATGCCATCTTTGCATCCACGGCCATTGCCACAGTTTGTGTTCCCTGGCATGAATCTGTTAGGTGGAGTACTCCGTAGAGGCGTCACAAGTTCAGCTGTGTGCTTCTACTAGGGATGAACCCTGACTGATCTGGGTGGACAATCAAGGGTATTATACCCCACAATCTAGTTGCTAGAATTTTGGCCAACACTTTGGTCTCCACATTGAGCAAAGAAATCGGCCTGTAAGATCCGCACTCTGCTGAGGGCTTGCCTTCTTTAGGTATAATCACCACCGTCGCCATTCTTTGATCGGCTGGAAGGCATCCCACCGAGAGCGCTTCATTGAACAGTTCCAACATTGGCTCAGCTACTGTCATTCCCAGCCACTTGTACAGTTCGACTGGTATGCCGTTGGGTCCTTGGGCTTTGCCCGACTGTAATCCTCTCAGCCCCTGCAGGAGCTCCTCTTCTGTGATTTCGGCTTCCATGGTCTCAATTTGCTCCCCTGTCAGCTCTCTAAGGCGCAAGTTTTGAAGAAAATCCATGCAGTCAGCATGTGTCCTGGTGGTCCGGGAAGTGTACAGTGCCTCATAATATGAGGCGAAGGTCTCCGCTATAGCCGCATTGGTTGTGTGAGGCCTCCCCAGCTCATCCCTTATCTCAGGTACCCAGGACCACTCGCTGTCGCGATTCTCTAACCAGGCCAGGAATTTGGGCGCCTTATCTCCAGTGTCATAAATACGACGCTGCGTTGCCATGGCATGTTTGCGCGCCAGGTCTTCTCGTGCTAAACTTTCCAGCTCCAGTGTCTCTCCCTCTATTTCTGTGTTCTGCTTTCTTGTTTCCTTTCCCTTGCCCCCTATTATTGCCTGAACTTCCCCTCTCATCACTGCCTTAAAGGCTTCCCACGGGGTCAGTGCCAAGTCCATCGATCCCTGGTTTTCTGCAAAGTACTGGCTCGTGCGCTCATGAACCTTGTCACGAATACCCTTATCTCCTAAATAAGAGACCTCCAACCTTGGGGCTGTGATCCGCCCGTGTGCCTACCACCCAGGCCTCCACTGGGGAATGGTCCGAAATCCCTCTCGCAAGGTGTGTTGCTGTTGAGAACCTGGATATCTGAGTTCTCAATACTAATAAATGGTCTAATCAAGAAGCTTCCATGTGGAGCCGAGAAGTATGTGTATTGACTGGAACCAGGGTTGTGCTCCCTCCACAAAGCCACCAATCCCATTGCGGATGCAAACTGCGACACAAGGGCCACACTTGCTCCTCCACCCCCCCACGCCTGTTCTGTCCATGCTCACATCAAAGACCGCATTTAAATCACCCCCTATCAATATCCAGTATGCCAGGGGGGAGCTCCAACAACAACCCCCCGAGATCAGGGAGGTTCCTACCCAAGAGTCTTGGCGGGACATACACCGAGCAGATGTTAAGATCTGTTCCATCCCATGACCCATTGAGGGCCACATATCGCCCATGGTCGTCTCACCACGTCCTCCAAGGGATAAATGGCAGGGATTTTCTCACTAGGACACGTACCCCCGAGAGTCAGTTGTGTATTCAGCGTGGGCTATCAGGACATACCCCATTCTATCCAGGGCCTTGTAATAGTGACCCCGGAGGTGTGTCTCTTGTATCCTTACAATGTCAGGGTTGTGGCGCTGTAGGTGTTGCAATATCGGTGTACGCTTGATGCTGCTCCCCAACCCGTTAACATTCCCCGACCATATTTTCAAATCCTGGGAAGCATCTTGTCTGCATCACCTAATGTGTAGGTCTGGAGGATGTGTCGGAGGTATTTTCTGCTCTCCAGTCCCAGGGGGACCGCCAGTATAGTGATAGCCACGTCCTAACCCCCATCATAAATGCTCAAGTCGTGGTTGTGGAGAGCAAACCATTTATTTGCGTTTCCACAGCTACCACCTTCTGCCAAAGTCTGCTCTGAGTAGATTTACGTCAATAGTTACTGTGTCCAATTTAGGTTGGATGGGGGCAATGGATCCGCAGAGCTCCTGTATGGCCGCCATTATTGTTTGTAAGGAGGGCTCCGCTTGTTGCTGACTTCCCCCTGGGGGCATAGATTTCCCATCAGGAGTTGAGGTCCCGGCCGCTGACATCTTAATCGTATATTTATCTAGGCTGCTTTGTTGTGATCGTTTTTGGGGGTGGCCCTTCACCATTGCCAAGTCCACCTCCTTAGGGCTCCATCCTCCACCCCCCAGCTGTCTTCGTTTCTCGTGTGCACCTGTATGTGGACTCCAGCAATCGCTGTCCTCCGAGCCTGTGGTTCACTATCCCCACAGGCTGAAATGACTGTTCACTACCAGCGTCTTGATCACTCAACCTCTCGCTCCACAGCCAGTGCACTCTTCCCCCTTGATCCTTGTTCTCTATTTCGCCTGTATCAAAGCCACACTGGGCCTCACTTAGTCCTCCAGCAAGGTACCTCACTGTTTGCAGTCGCTGCTAGGCATATCTGTGCCCAAGTCCAGCAGCCGGCAAGTCCGTCACCGTCCCCCTGCATCCGCGCTCACCTCGCTATTTTGGCGGGCCACCATCTTGGGCCGCCGCCCGCTTGCCTGATGAGAGCCGTATACCTCTCAGGGGCCTCTCTTCAAGGTGCTCACGTTCCTCCGACTGCCGTGTACCACGTTCTCCCCAAGGGTGGGGTGGGGGACCATTGCCCGCGCCTGCAGCCTTCTTGCCGCGGAGTCTCTCCCAGTATCTTTGGCGCTCTTTCAGCCCCTCATCTGCGGCCTGTGCGCCTCCCGATTCTGCGCTGCTGGGACAGCGTCGCGCCCAGCACCACGTTACCGGCTCCCCAGCCACGCCTTGGTAGTCTCCGCACCCCCGGGAGTGAGGCGAACACTCCGCCCCGGTCCACCAGGATCGCTACGGCACAGGAGCCATCTTTCTCAGGCCGCCCGCAGTGCCGGCAGTCTTAGCAACAAGCATTGGCATAGCCAATAGGTCTCGCCTTTGGGACATTATAAGTATTTAGCCATGCAGCACATTATCCTTGGTGCTGTGCCGCCATGAATTGAAGAGCTATAGAAGTACTGTACACTGGGTGATGCAGTCCTTAACTACTGTGAAATTTTAGGTACAATTTCTTTGAAGCATCATTTCACTGTGTTTATTATGAAAGTTATTAACTTTAGCCAAATTTAGATTGTTAGAAAGTGTTACATGTATATAGCGCTTACTACCCCTGACGAGGCGTTGATATTAATTTGAGATCTATTTTGATCGGTCAGCACCGGCTGCCTCTTAAACTGAGCTATATTTTGTTAACCCAAAGACATGACCAATAAGAAGAACGGCTGACTTTCTTATACCTCCACCGCCAAAGGCATTTGAGGGCGGAAATTTACATGAAAATGTAAGACTGCAACCAACAATAAGTTTACAGAGTGTGTGTATAAATAGAAATGTTCTTTTCTTTCGGAGTTGCTGCATGTACGAGGCAGAGTACATGTAAGGGTGGATGAAGCAGGCAGCAGAGAGGACAGAAGCAGGCAGAGGGCGTGAGCACGGAGCAGCCTGACAGGCACTCATTTGACTACTTAAGAAACGCATCTCCTGCTAAGTGTAGAGTGCAGATCAGAGGGCCTTGCCCTGTTGGACAAAAAAGAGCGCAAGGGACCCCGTTGGCAAATAACAGCCACATTAAAACGGAAAAAGGCGCGATGTCTGTCGCTGTTTAGGAAGGCTTTGTGTGCAGACCCACACGCAAGCACTTGCGAGATTAGCGCAGAGCTGCCTGTGGGAAGAGAAACGAGCAAGAATGCCTCGAGACCAGCACCACCTCGTGGGAGCAACAGACGGGCGATGCTGGGTGCCAGGAGAGAAGGGGTGGGATAGAAGGAAGGCTCGGAAGACAAGGGGCGAAGGAGAGATAAAAGGCAGGAGGGAAGAAACGTGAAGCAAGGCAGGAGAGAAGAAGCAGAAAAGAAGAGAGTACGGAGACTGAGTTAGGGAAGGATGAGTGCGAAAGAGGCATGTTAAAAATTGGGGGGGGGGTGAAGAAGAGCTGGGAAAAGGGTTTAATTAATGAAGGTATGGAGGGAAAGAGGAATTTGGGGAAGGACGGAACAGAGTGATGGAGGCAAAGGAGATGAAAGGATGGACTCGAGAGAGACAGGAAGGAGGAAATGATAGGAAGGATGCGGAACAAGAAGGGAGGAGAAGAGAGAAGGGTGAACGAAAATTTCTGGTTTGAAGAAGTGGGTGAATGACATGTATTGAAAGGTGGCCTTTTTATGCACACGGTGCAGCACTGTTTCTCTCATCAGGGTAAATCATCTTACAACTTCACCTGGGCACTTAGCAGCCATCCTGTGACGTGGAAGAAAACGAGCCCACGTTGGCAAGCGTGACCGTAGGTTTTTTTGGTCGGGTACCTCCTATCACTTACAATTTAAGAAGTACATCTGAGCCAGAACTGTTCGTTGCGCGCTGCCTGCCCTTCAATGGAAGGAAGGAGGGGCGCACTGCTCGGTATGTCCTGCTGGCCTGCCCTCCCTTTAAGAAGTCCCCAACAGTGGTGATGGCATCCACGGCCCTGACTTTTCGTGCACATATGGATGCAAACTCGATGCATCGAAGGACGCAAACTTTAAGCACAGTTGATCCAAACACGAAGCACCAGAGGACGTAAACGGCACCGGTTGATCCAGACACGAAGCACCGGTTGATCCAAGCTCCAACCGCTGGTCGATATAATTTATTTGCACCAGTCGACATCACCTCGATGCACCGGTCTGCACACGCTGGAGCCTACGATGGATACAAGTTACATGCTTAAGTTGAAACAAGCTCCATACGCCTGTTGATACGAGTTATAGACATCAGTTGACACAAGCTACATGCACCAGTTGATGCGGGCGAGAGCCATTTCCATGGACTGCAAGCCACCACCACCCCCCCCCCCCCCTCCCGCTTTCACACAGACTTTCGTGCTTTAAGATCCTCTTCCAACTATAAATACAGTTTGCACATCTGGTTTTCTTGAGCTAAATCAAAACGTGTTCCTTCAGCATTCCTGATGAGCACTCAAGACCATTGAATAATAAAACCCTAGGAGCCGTGGACAATATAGGAGAGTTTCAGGCACAGGACTGTGGGCGTGCAGTCTCTTAAATATCTGCATTATAGTGGCACCCAAATAAGGGGGTCGGGAGGGTGTAGACCTGAAGAACAGCATTTCAAAATACAGTCAATAAGAAAGGATTGACTCAAATTGGGAGTTCGAGAGTACCTGGTGGCCTTCCTAGTCCTTTATGAAGCATTGTTCTCCATATTTGTATGCATAAGCAGACTGAAGTGCTCACATGGGCCCACATTTTGATTGATTATGGTATTGCGTATTAGTATTTTTACACACAATTCTGGGGAATATCCTATTTTATACACTTCTGTGAAATGGGGTTGAGAGGTACAAGGATGCGATGTACAGTTTGGGTCCGATTCTCAAAGATTTTTCTTGTACAGATCTATTTATTCTGAGCTTACTCTGAATTTCCAGGCATAAGCGCCGAATTTGCAAACTGCATTTTGGAAAACTTAAAGATGTACTCGAGTAGTACTACTTACTACAAAAAGCAATTCACAGACATACGGTGGAGATCTCTACTTCCACTTCTCCCATCTTTTCTGTATAGATATCTCCGCAATGGTGTTGGGGATTTCTGCACATTTAGGTATAAATATTTGTAGTAAATATGAGAGCAAGCAGGGGAAGTGATGCGAAAACGGGGAATAATTACTACTACATGGGTGGGATTAATGAATACTTAAGGAAGGTACAGGGAGGGACATGCTAATAGGAAAAACACACCCATAAAAGAATAAGAATATTGGAATTTGCAAAACACACATTTAATGAAAAGAAAAAAAAAAAAAAAAAGGCTGAAATCTATTCCAGCCCAGCCTTGGAGTAAGTCCAGCACCACACATGGCTAACAAAAGATACTACACACTCCCAAAGAAAAAAGTGGAGACTCTCCATAGGAATTAATGTTAATTTAATTGAATTCATTCTTAATTTAGATTTCCTGTACATTAGATTTTGACTGATGAGATTGAAGTATAAATATTGATCGAATTTTATTTTTGTTATACATTTAGTAACATACTTAAATTTAAAAATAACTTAATATTTTGAGCTTATTTTTTTAAATATAAAAAATAATAAAAACATTACTTTTGACAGTTACAAATTAACCAAATGTATTATTATAAATGAATATATTGAAATTATTTTGCAATAACCGTAAAATAGTGTAATTTTTCTTTTAAACTTTAATAATTTTCCCTATGTTTTCCCTGCCAGAATTCTCCCACCCTGGTGGCGTAGGTCTCCACAAATGTTTACTAATTGTAACTCTACAGTCATAAAATGAGTTTTAATGGGCTCCGTCCCCTAATTTAAAGTTGTGGTGACTTGTGCGTCTATGCCTAGGTGTAAATCTTTACTCGGAAATGGTGAATAGCAAACAAGTAGAGATTTATACCTAGGTGTAAAAGTAGATCTAATTATGTAAATTAAGCATTATGAATCGACCTTCCTGCTGCACATACTCGTAAAAGAAAAATATTTGAGCGAATGTGCATCTGTAGATGCTGCCTGTGCTGGATTACTAGCATTAACAGGTGTATATTTTTCCTTCCTTTTGATGGCACTCCGCAAACTGTAATTTATAATAATGATTTTATGAAAATAACAGCATGTTCTGCAACCAATGTACAAATGTTTGTTTTTTTCAAGTAAATACACTATTTGCTTAGATTTTTACCTTTTATAAATGCTGAACGCAGTGAGCTGTTTTATTGTCTCTGATTGATTTAAACTAAGAACTAATAAATGTATTGTGGGAGTAAAATACTTCTTTAACTGGCACAATATGAAAGGGAATTAAAATGTTATTGTTCTGTTAGATTCGAGTGATAAGGCCTCCCAATTATGCCGGACCGCTGATGTTGGGTTTGCTGCTTGCTGTGATTGGTGGACTTGTGTATCTTAGGCGAAGCAACCTAGACTTCCTCTACAATAAGACTGTTTGGTCTTTAGCAGCCTTGGTAAGTTAACCTACAATTAAAGTAACATATTTAGTATGAGTTACATTTTATTTTCTTTGATCTATTTAAGTGATGCTCCAAGTCCCATTGACTAGTCTACTCACTGCGACTGATGTTCTTATGCACCTTCACCATGCACAAGTAGTTAACATTGGAATAGTTAAATACCCATGAATGCCATATGCACAGGGAAAGGTCTTGCGCTTTTTTTGTTTCCTTATTAAAAGTCAGAAATATTCAATATAACTGCCTGTGTGCATTGTGCGTTATTACGGAACATTTTTGCCACATTAAATAAACTGTTTTTTTTAAAATGTAAATGACCTATCTACATGCACATTTATTTTGCCTCTTGTTAAGAGTAGATAACTATGATTGAATAACAAGCTGATAAAATAACCGTAATCTTGTTTTTTTAGAGGTCAACTTCAAAAAGAACCAAAAGAATGTGGGTAGATTCGCAACACAGTTTCTTACTGAAAAAACTGCGTTACCCCTGTGAGACAAACCTTAAGCTCCACCACTTAAGAAAGCAGTGCAGGGACTATTCAGGACCAGTTCTTTGTGATGGTTCAGTCTGATGAGAAAGCTTTTAATCACTCAATACTGATTCCATTATTTTCAGGTTTTTCCAAGGAGGATTTGTAGAGAGTGGTTATGAAATCAAAGTTGATGCTCCTGACTTAGAACTAGTATCTTCTATCAAAGTATTGTCTTATTCTTAAACACTTATTAAAATGCCAAGCACATCCAATGCCCATGTGGTCAGAAATATATTTATAATTGAAAACACAGGAAAGGAAAAAGAATAGTAGCTAAGTAGCCATAGCCTGGAAGTGTAAAGACTTACCACCCTTACGTCTCGGCCATGGACGGGGATCCCAGATTTTAGGTATCTTATAACCATATCTTAATCTGTTAAATTGTTGAACTGCACCGATAAATCATAGAAGACATATTACAGTAGAACAGTAACTTTACCTATCTCATATGAAGAGCAGCCCAACAGCAGCAGGCAGGACATAGTTATTTAAGAAAATAGTGCTTTGAGGCTGTAATTAAAACGTACCGAGTAACTCATGTAACAGGGGGTGTCCTCATGGGAGGTTACAAGAAGAGAAAAGGAGGGACTACTAAGCCTATTGACCAATGAAAAGCCACCCTTTACAAAAGACAGTGACAGGAGCCAATTAAAAAGATGGGCGGAAAGTGGGGGCGTGGCTAGCGAGCCAAGATGGCAGACATACCTTAGAACAGCTCCGCATCTCACCCCTTTTATCCTGCACACTTCTCCGTGAAAGCTACTGTTTAACCACTGTATGGGGCCGGGATACTCCCGACAACCGGTGCTTTGATGTCGCTACTAGCGAACTATCTCCGGAGACTACAGGCGGGCTGCAGCAGCAAGCACGGAGCCAGGGGCATGCCGGCGCCTTCTTCCGGCAGCTGTGGCCAGGCTCCAGCGAACTAGGTCTGCGGGAGGATGAGATGGAGGCGGAACCATAGTAGACCCTGACCGATGAGGCTTATAAGGGAAACAAGAGGGGGGGGCTACACGACCGGACCGCGATCGGAGAGAACGTGGTGCGGCAATGGCTGAGTCTGGCCTGCAGGGCCAGCCTTGACACTGCAGGAATAAGAGTGGGCCCGGGGATCAGATCGTACATGGCCCACCGAGTGACTGTGCCGAGTGGGGGAGCAGAGGGAGCGCCCGAATCAGGGTTGCCAATGTCCATGCGCAGACCTACTGCAGCAACAGGAGGCAGACTCCATCATCTAGCAACCGCTCAGAAGGCCCGGGAGCGGTGACAAGTGGGAGCCATTTTGTTCACGGCCTGAGCGGAACTGTTCGGGCCAGGCATAATGCAGACGCCAGCTCGTTGGGAAGGACAACGCTGCTATCAAGTAAAGGTGAGCCCGGGAGGTAGAAGTGAGGCCAGCGCGACTGCTGAACTCTTTAGGGCAAGAGGCACAAGGTGGAGCTCGGAGGGCGGTTCTGGTCTAGGCCCCACGCATGTCATCTGATTACAGACCCTGACTGGGAGGCACTGCGAGGAATAAGATTGGTGGCGAAGCAAGGAAGCAATGAGCACCTGCGGTACACTGCTCCCATGCTGGAAAAGTTTTACCATTTCTCGCTGGCAGGACCATCCTTACACGCCAATACTGCCTCTAGCAGCAGCTGCCATGCAGGCGAAATGGACCTGGGCAGTACAGAGTGACTCGCTCTACGCTGCACAAAGCGACGCCGCACAGCCCAGGGCTGACATAAGGGAGCAGCACAGGACCCACCATTGGACATAGAACCTCCTATTGGACATAGAACCTCCTCACAAGATGCTCTACCGCTACTGGCTCACACAGGCAGCGATAGCTGAACACCGCCACTCATTCCCACGGTGGCGTGGGCTGGACCCGGGGAGGAAACACATCGCAACGCAAGCAGAAGCTGGAGGCCGTGATGAGCGGCTTAAGGGCATAACTAAAAGGTCCCCGGAGCATGTAAAGTACCCTGCAGGGCGTTGCCACATGCCTACCGCCCAACAGCTGGTCATGGGTCGCCTGCGAACACACAATCCACTAACAGAGCACGCTCCAGAACAGGCGAGGCACTACTTGTGGATGACACCCTGGACCAAGAAGTGCCACACCACGCGCTAGCTACTAAATTAGACACAGTGTTGAAGGCTGTCAAGAAGATAGTAGCTGCTCTTGACTAAACGCTCACATCCCTGGAATCTAAAATCGACAGTCTCATCTGATTTCACCCTATTATGCGCAGACCACCACAAGCTGGCGGACAAAGTCTGTACCAATGAACACGCCCTGGCAGAATTACGGCCAACAACTCGCGAAAATGCCACAGCACTACAGACTCTATGGGATAGGATAAGCACACTGGAAGACGAGCTGGAAGATGCAGACGGTCGCTCATGCTGAAACAACATCAGAGTGGTGGGCCTACCGGAGGGTGAGGAAGGACAGGACCCGGTGACATATGTTGAAAACTGGCTGAAAAGCCTGATGCCTGAAAACGCACTGTTGCCTCATTTTGTAATAGAGTACGCATACAGAGTGCCAGCACACAAGCCGTCAAAACCAAGGCCACTATTATTCAGACTGCTGAACTACAGAGACAGGGACACCGTTCTGACAGAAGAGCGTAAGCTGACTGAAATCAAGATCCAAAGCGCCTGGATCATGCTATTTCTTGACTACACGACGCAGGTGCAGAGGCGACGGAGCTCCTTCCTAGCTGTGAAGCGTCACCTTAGTGAATCAGACATACGCTGCTACTCTATTATTCCTGGCTGAACTGCGGGTGGTGGCGAAAGGTGCCGCCTGCTTCTTTGACACGCCATTGGAAGCCTGGGACTGGCTTGAAGGCGCTGACCTAGCAGAAGGGCACACATCGCAGGGAAGCTGAACAGGGAGGCGCCGTGGAAAGATGGGTCGTTGTAGAGGCAGAAACAGAGGTGCTGGTCGTCCTGGTCCGCCAGCAGCTGTCCCCAACTTGGAACAGATCATAACGGAAAGAAGAGCAGCCCTAAATATAGCTGCGACACTTTGGGACCTGACACAAAACTCGGACCAAAATGTGGAATCTACCAAATCCCAGAGTGTAGACCTTACTCCTGAATGGTCCGGAGGCCCGCCCTCTCCAGCCTTGCCTGTGGTCACACCGCAGTCCTCAGATGATATCATATGACTGGGAGTAGGTAGATCTATGAATACTCAGGCACCCTGCACCCCTCATTGAACATAGTAGGTCGCCGCTACCCTAACAGAGGCCAATCAATACTTGTGCTGGACTATAAGGGCTATGGTTGGCTCTCCATGCTGGACTGGGCGTGGAATCCAAGAGAAATGGCGCTATCACTCCACGATAGGACGCGGGGCACCATCAAACATGTTGAGACACAATTCACGCTAAACATGAGACACCATAGTGGTAATTCAGAGTGGCTGCCACATCACACACACACACCCCCGAACCACATACCAGTATATTTGGTAGTTGCCACGGTTGGGCGATACAGTATGGGCAGATCCACGTTCTGGGTCCACTCTTATGAGCAAAGCCAGGACAGGTGGAAGAGCTTTCTCCTACATCGCAGCCAAGACCTGGAACGAGCTCCCGATCGACATCAGACGCGCCCCCTCCCTGAACATCTTCAGGAAAACACTCAAGACCTGGCTCTTTGACTGAACAGAGCTGCAACTAGACAGACCGAATACTTAGGGTGCACACACTCCACTCTCAAACCTCAGCACAAGCAACTCACATGAGACACCGGCCCACCACCCATCCCCAACTAGCGTCTCCAACCGGCAGCGTTGGAAGACTCGGTGTTCCGGACAACCCTGGGGACGGCGAAAGCTGAGTTTTTCGAGGATTACGGGAGGAAGGAAACACACTACTTGAATGGGACGCTTTCAAAGTCACTATCGGGGGGCGCAGCCTAGGGCTCACATGGAACATCCGCAAACAACTGACTGACACCATTAGTAAGATTGATCATGAACTCCTGAGCTATGAGGCAGAAGAGTTGATACACATAGGGGAAGCACGTGCTAGACAACGTGCGTAACGAACATGTGGAACTGCTGGAGGGACTTAGATGTCTCAATTATACAGCACTCTGCACGCACACATGCAACATCAGACGGAGCAGGTCTGTTGTTGGCATGGTTACTACGGCAGGAACAGCCTCGCCAACCCATACACGCTCTGCGAACAAGCTTGGGACACATGATATATACACAACACAAAATACGTGCTTAAATTAGACAGCTTTGCACAGTGCTGTACAAGTCCACTGTTCCATATAATGAGGAGCGCTTGGACGCCATTCTGGTTTCAGTGACATTGCCAACGATCACACCTGAACAGCGAGAGACGCTGAGCATACTGATAGCTCTAGAGGAGGATCGCGAGGCTATTGCGACGCTGGCAACAGGCAAAACTCCCAGTCCTGACTAGCTACCTGCTGAATACTACAAGGCTTATGCCGCGACATTGACCCCATGGCTACATACCATGTACACTGGCCTTAGCAGACTCAGTCTTCCCTCCGTTGCTTCGCGAAACGTGTTTGCTCTCTTTACCGAAGCCTGACAGGGAACCCAAGGACCTGGGCTCATACAGGCCTTTGGCTCTATTGAATACTGACTATAAGATCCTAGCGAAGATCTTAGCAGATCGCCTAGCGCCTCTAATTCCAACTTTGATACATGCTGACCAAAATGGGTTTGTACCTGCCCGCAATACCTCCTGAAACCTTAGGCAATTCTTTAGAGTAGCGGCGTACTCCACCAATCAATGGCCTTACTCTGGATGCTGATATTGGATCTTGAGAAGGCCTTTGATTCCCTTGAATGGTAATATTTATTTGCTGCACTACCACGCTATGGGCTTGGTGAGACTTTCTTTCGCATGATCAAACTACTACAAAGGCAACCAGCAGCATGAGTACGAACAGGCCCTTACATCTCTGCCCCGATCAGGGTGGGGCATGAAACCAGGCAGGTATGCCTACTATCCCCGTTGCTTTTTTCATTAGCTATGGAACCGCTGGCAGAGGCTATGCGTGCGAGAGGCATGGACTGGGGCATCCCCTTAGGAGATGGGGTACATACCATCTAATTGTATGCAGATGACCTTCTACTATATATCAAAGATGTTGGAGCAATCCCACCCTCGCTAGTGCACACTTTGGAAAGCTTTGCTTCCTTATCGGGGCTAAGAGTAAACCCAACAATCATGCCTCTACCCCTTTGATCATACCTGCCCAGATCTGATATAGGAACTTAACGGGGTTCACATAGAAAGGCGAACAGATTTTTTCGGATACTTATGAATAAGAATCTATCGCCAACACACAGACCTCCTGGAGGGCAACCTAGGCAGGGCACTGTCTTCCATCCGATCCCAGATGTCTTTGTGGGACACGCTCCCGCTCTCAGACATGGGCCGGGTGGCGCTAATTGAGATGGTGGTGTTACCACGACTCTTATATTACTTCACCAACTTACCTTTATACATCTCCTTGCCTTTTTTTTTTTCTCACTAGAGCGCACCATCAAACTTCCTTTGGGTGAACACTCGCTGCAGAGTAGCCATTAAAAACTATACCTACCGACCAATCATGGCGGACTGGCACTGCCTAACATGGAGCAATACTACCTTGCTCAGCTGATTCAATGGGTGGCCCGATGGCTGGCAGGTCGCCACCTACCTGACACAGCTAGAGCCTCTGCACCCCGGTCCCTCAATGCTCTGGTTAACTTGTTCCACTCCTGCAATAAGGGGCAACACCAGCACCACTACTGCTTAACGTGGCACACTGCTGCTACCGCAGATGTTTATACGTCCCGAAACACGTGACGCCGTATGCACCGGCTCTGCTGTTACAGGGCACACCCAGAGGCCCCGCAGTGACCACGGCGGTTGAATTGCGACAGTGGTGTGAGGTGGGGTTCCACGACATGTAAGACTTGTACAGTGAAGGTGTTGTAACACCATATGCCACCCTGATTGCGGATGATGGGTTGAACCCTGGCCAGTTTCTGCTGCACCACTTGCTGCCCTAACTCACCAGTGGGACGACATGACCACTGAACCCCCAACATATTTAACAATCCAATATCTGCATGTCATGGGGAGCGGTGGGCATTTCACGAAATGGTTTGTGGCCTTCCTCGGATGCCACACTGTGATAGCATTATAGCCCCTAAGACGGCGCTGGGAGGAGGACCTCCTCCAACCATTCACTGACGCCAAGTGGGACTCTACACTAGAGAGCCCCGTATGCGCACCCAGGAATGCACGCTTTTGACTAATACAATACTATGTAATCCATAGAGAGTACCTCACGCCCGCTAAAATAAACAAATACTTTGCTCGCACAGATGTCTCCTGCCCATGCTGTCGTCTTGTAGATCCAGACTTGCTGCACATGTTGTGGAGCTGACCGCGTATCCAGGAATATTGGAGAGCAGAAATAGATACCCTGATGCACTCTACGGAACGTACAATCCTTTTGAAATGAGGCCTGTATCCTTCACTTCTATCACAGAAGCAAACACCAGAGGGTGACCTCCCGCTTTATTTACTGGGGAATGGTGGCAGCGAAGCGGCTGATCACGAAGAGGTGGAAAGCATCTGAACCTGCACTGGCCTGGCGATGCTCCCTACAAATATGGGCCAAAGCGGAAAGTGTTGCGTTGGGTCGAAGACACACTAGGTCTCCGTACGATCCCAATCGCGACAAACTGGGAGGCGATCATAAACGATTTTCAAAATGAACCCTGCACTCCCACAGACACATTGAATTCCCAAAGCTGCGCTGTAGGTGAATTGGAGGGAGTAAGTTGCCCCTGATGTGGACATGGCTGGGAATCATTGCAAGCGACAACACCCACACCATAACCACCACAGACGTTTTGGTATACACTCCCCTGATTCAGACAGCAAAAGGTGGGCGGGGCTTACTGAGATGGGGACCGAGGGTTGCTCCAGGTATCGTTAACCACGCCCTGATTTTATTTTTCTTTGCCCCATTCATTACTGACCATTTCCCCAGTTGCTAGGTCAATTCACAGTTGTTACGCCATGGGCACCAAGATAGGACATTGAGGGGGACCGGATCCCCATGCAAAGTAACAGAGATGAATGTGTGGAATAAGTGGAACCGTCTCGTACATAAGTGATCGTCCCGTACATAATAGTACTGAACTTAGGTTGACCCTACACAGTCGTAGAATGAGATATGCATGTAGTAGACGCAGTTCTGACAATATGTAATATGAACTGTGAATGTCTAACCTGTTATTGTTAATAAAAAAATTATAAAATCCAATAATACAGATTTAAACAAAAAAAATGGGCAGAAAGTGGACGGAGCTTCATGCCCTAATCCTGAATACAACATTTTTTGAAGAGGCAGCACAAGTGCTGCCTAGGCAAGACCTAAAAATGGGTGTGTTTGTAAAGCGCATTATAACCCGCGAGGGTATCCTGCTGCTGAGCGTGTGTTTGTGCGTGCGTGCATGTTTGTGCGCCTAGCCCTGCCTGTGTTGAGTTGGTTAATTGACAAGCCAGTGCTTTGTGTGGAATTCAAGAAGAGAGCAGGAGGCTCTGATGTGGAGTGGGAGGCCATTCCGTGCTTTAGGAACGATTTAAGAGAACGACCGACCTCCAGTTCTGGTTCTGTTTATGCATGTGATGTGTGCAAGTAAGCATACTGTGGAGATGTCTGTGTGGTTGGTGGGATGTGATGCGACTGTTGAGGTAGGTGAGGCATGGGTTGTATGGCAGTGGCATTTTTCTAGGTGTCCGGTAATGTGGCTGAGTTGATGGGGCATTGAGGATGGGTGTTGGTGCTTTGCTGATCAGTAAGGATTCTTTGAGGAAGGGAGGTCAGATGGAATCCCCACGTTGATGGTCTTCATGATAGCAGCAATTTTGATGGTGGTGATGGCAGGCCATGAGGTCATTGTTTGTTCTTGAGCTGTAATGAGATGTTTAGTTGCTACAATGATGGGGACTTGGTTGAGGGTTGAAGTTACTGTATATGGAGGAACATAAATCTTTTCTCTTCTCAGTTTTTGCTTTGTGTATCCAACCCCGATACTCGCAATAATAACCTTTCTCTGGACTTAACATGGAGGAGCAGCGCAGCACATAGGTGGGAGTAGAAAACAACACTTAACAAACAGGTCTGTTACTATTAATAGTGGGAACACATTCCGTGAAACTACAGACGCAGGAGCACATGTATTGGGTGTCCTATATTCCATCATGAACATACCCACCCAAAAGTCATAACTCAGTTCTGGGGAGATAAGGGCCAAGTTATCGAAGACTGTGTTCATTTTGAATAGGGAGAGCCAGTAGACAACCTACCAACCACAGGGATAAGCAAACAGATCTGTAACTTTGAAGTATCATTAGCTGCCACTAACCTTCCTATGGTGGGAGGCAGTAGTCTTCTCTATTCAGGGTAGCTTGGCAAGTAGCCCTTGTCCAGCAGAGTCTAGCTTTCTGCTGAGAAGCTGCAAAACACAATCCTTTGGAGCACTGCTTCAAATGCATCCATTGAGGTAGGGTGGAGACCTTCAATGATTTTCAGCAGTCGCATCCCCTAGAAGTTCAGAAAGGCCGTTTAAAAACAGAGTCTGAATAGTTGTTTTCAGACGTTTTCTGAAGCAAATATGATTAGATTCTGATCTCCAGAAAGAGCTGAGACCGTTTCATAGCCTTTGGCCTTGAACACCCAGGGATCTGCCCCCCTTTGTCATCTCCTTGGTAGATTGTTACTACTTCATGCTTGAAGCTAATGAGTGTACATTTCTGGCTGAGGTGTAGCGTGGGTTTAGATTTTGTGGGTCTTTTCCCAGTAGATTTTGTGGACAATGTAGAGGACTTTGAATTTGATCTTGTATTTAATTAGTAGCCAGTTGAGAGCTTCCAGATTGCCCTCTGTGTCCCATTTACTGAGGGAAGGCTCACTGTGGCTGCCTTGTTTGGCGTGTGTATGCGTGGAGAGTGTTCAAAGCTACCAGCGTATTAATATTATTTTTGTCACATGTAATACAAGGGGAAATAGGAGAATGAAATGCATTTGAACTTACCAGGCTTAAAAGTAGTGAAATGAAGCTTAGCCTCTGAAGTACTTATTAGAAAACATATGTTCAGCATACAGTTGTGTAACTTGTTATAAAAGCTGGAATGTTTCCTCTCATCAGAACAAAGTCACCTTAATAATGATGGAGTGATGTAATTACGATGTTATTAATGGCTTCTTTTGGAATCCTGTAGTAGAAATGCCAGATTTTAAATCTTCCATCAGCTCAAGGCTTTTCCAGAGCAGAGACTGGCCAAGGAAAGAAAAGAAATACAAACCAGCACGTGATGATCTACTTTACATTGAGGGATCATGTATCTCTCGACTCTTTAGAAAGAGTTTGCTCAGGGAACCAGTGATCAATTGCCACCGAATAAGGAGCGCTGCAAGTTTGATCCTGCAGGAAAGCGAGTTCTAGTGAGAGCAGTGGCAAATAACTAACTCTTTATGCCTCCTTTCAAGGTATCATCTGGAAACGATACAGCAGCCGGTCAAACATTTGCCAAAGGCATATCACAAATGTGATGAGTAGGTGCAATGGGGAAAAATCATATCTAATGCAAACATTAGATGTGCATTAGATACAGCAGACACAGCCTCTGGCTCCAGCTATCTGGATTTTGGGTTGAATTCCAGCAGCACATCTTCAATATGCCCACAATTGGACACTGAGATCAAGACCATAAAGGACACGGCTAAGCCATAGATGCACTCCAACGCAAATTGGTACAACTGTTTTTCGGTCCAGCAGGCGGTGGGGGTGCTAAGTTTGCAGCAACACATTATCATTTCTGGCTTTCAGAAGCATCAGCCATTTGAGGAACGACCGTCTCACAGGAGTGTGGAATTCCTTTAGCCTAACGCCCAGGACATGTTTGGGGTCAAGGACCGGTTTTGTTGAGGCTACCTATAATGCTCCCAGAATGCTCTGATTAACTGAAAATTTTCCCAGAAGCTTCAAAGCAAGATTGAGTCTTTGCTTTCAAAATAAAATGGTCCCAAAAAAATGCAACTAGGAAAAAATGTTTTGCAAAACTACAGTGAATTTTTAGGTACCATTTTGTTGAAGTATCTGTTAGTAAACGTGTTGATCGATGCTAAATGTTTTAAAATATATTCATAATGAAAAATCAGTGTAACCAGTTTTAACTGCATTCTAGGAAACATGAAAAAAACCTGTATTGACAAAGCCAATAGGTCTGACATTAGTGGTCAGCCTTTTGGTTTTGTCAATTAGTGTCTTGTTTTGACATGGTTTTTATAAAACTATTTGTTGTGGGAGCTACCAGGCCCTCACCATTATAACAAACATTGACAAAAAGCAAAAAAAAATGTATCTCAAAATGCACACATTGTCACAGTAGTCCCTGGCACAGAAAAATTAAACTATTTTCTGTGCGTATATGCTCCTTGTGAAAGCGAAGAATGCTGTTACTGGCAGTGAAGCCAGCCGATAGATATATATGTATAGAGAGAGACATAGAGTTGTAATAAAAACAAAGTCTTGATCAAAGGCAGACCTAATTAGGAGCCCAATCCTTAAAGAAAGTCACGGAAGTGCATCCACGGTATATGTCTTTGCATTAGTGCAGATTTACAGCTTTTATGAATTCACAAGAATTTACAGCAGCAGGCCAGGAAATCGTACTCCTAGAAAATATTTGTTAAATGCATTTTAGCACGAGCAAATATGCAGATTCAAGAGGGCATTCCAACCCTGGAACTATTGCATATACCTCCAGCTCCAGTATATAGCGCTGCGCAAAGGTGACAAAATAAGGGAATTGCTAGTACTTGTACCTACTATAGTATGAGCTGTGACATAATTATCAGTGCTCTTATATAATATTGCTGCCCTAAGTTGGTACCCCACTACATGGCACCAAAGGGACATGTGGATGTTTTTACATGACAAGTAAATTTATGAAGCAACCTGTTCCATGGACAAATAGATATTTTAATAAATTCCACACCCCTGGTCTCAAAAGACCTATACCAGAAACGGCTTCAGAGGTAATGGCAGAGAAAAGGGTAGAGGTGGCCAAGAAAAGGGTGGCTTTGCCTCCAAGCAATGACTTGCCTACCTTCCCGTACCCGTCTGGTGAAGGAACAGAGGTTATTCATTACAATCTGATTAA
Source organism: Calotriton arnoldi (assembly GCA_963921515.1). NCBI lineage: Eukaryota > Metazoa > Chordata > Amphibia > Caudata > Salamandridae > Calotriton > Calotriton arnoldi. The sequence continues at coordinate 13,983 of CAWUFW010015219.1, read as the reverse complement.
CCTCAGAAAAGTAGGTCCTGCCAATTGTCCTACGGTGGATAATCCTTAGAGTTCCAAACTACCAAATATCCCACCTTGCTGTTGCGCAATTAGCTGGGAACATCTAAGACTGCTGCAAGAAGTGCAAGCGCTACTCGGCAAGAGTGCTAGAGAACCCTTCTTCTCACCAAAGAGTTCAAGGAGTAACTCCCTGTACTTCCTGATTCTAAAGAAAGATGCCCTGCTGTGGTCTGTCCTCTGCCTCAGGCTGTTAAACATTTACATACTATTGGAGCATTTCAAAATGACTACTCTACACTATGGCATTCCTATATGTGCACAGGAGATTAAATAGAAAGTCTCAAACTGAAAGACGCCAACCCTTCACATCCCCATCCATTCGACGCTTCATTGCTACCTCAGATTTGTGATAAATGAATAATACTTTTAATTCAAATTGTTTCCTTTTGGGGTGCACACTGTCCACCAAATGTCTATACCAGTGGGTGCAGGACATCGGCGAAACACAACCATCCGTGTCTTTCGGTATCTGGCCAACTGGCTGATGGATAGTAGCACCCATCATCAATGTCTAGCACACACTTCTTCACTTCGCATCTTTAAAGGGTAGGTTTTGCAGTCAGTGCCTAAAAGTCCCATCTCTGCCCACTGCAGATACAACCATCTCAATGCTGAAACGATAGGAGGTTGTTACTGGGCCGTTCATTTATCGACCCCCTCATTCAGAGGTGACCATTACCCCAAATACCTCACTTTCAGGTAGGGGAGCACATCTATATAGCCTTACTGTTTAGGGCGTCTGGATGCAGCAGAAACTTCACATCAGTTTTTAAGAGTTGACAGCAGACTTACCCATTTTCTTTCCACAACCTCAAAGTGTAACAGAGCACTGAACACATTAGATTGCTTTGACTGTATCAAATCTATTTGCAAGGCAAAGCAACTCTTTGTTATGTTTGCAAAACTTCACTTGGGAAATCAATTTTAAGTTGGGCCTTGCAAGATGGGTAGTGAAGTGTATCCTGAAATGCTATGCCAAAGCCAAACATTCTGTTCATACCTGGCTAAAGCACATTCTTATTGTAAAAAAGTAGCCACAACGACTTTCCTAGGATACATGCCACTAAATGACGTGCAAGGCTGCTATATAGTCCACCCCCACATACTTGCACAAGGTATTACTGCGTCAAAAAGGAGTCAGAGGTTGGGCAAAATGTTATTTCACACATCTGCTTAATACACTGGCAAGCCACCACTTTGGGGGAGAGCACTACTTTCTATTATATGCAGAGCTTGTGACTTACAGCTACCAATACGATGGAAAAAAGTTTTAGCTTGTAACTATTTGTTTATTGATTGTAGTAGATTCACATGCGCCCCCCCCAGCTCTCCAGATAGAAGCTGGTGCTTTAGATGCATGGGTCTACACACATACATCCTGACATTGCACCTCTGGCCATTTGCAGTCCTGCTTTGCTCTACTCCACTTACTTTTACTCATCCTTTCGGGGGAAAACACAATGTGAGGGTGAATATTTGTCTTCCATTGTTTGCACCGAACACTAGATACCAGGAATGTGCAGAACATGTGAAGCTACAGCACTTTAAGCTACAAACAGATAGCACAAAGTAAGTCCCTTTTTTGTTTGATCAGTAGCATAGGGAATTCACTCGACATACTGTAAAGTTCCAAAAACGAGTTCTATTATTGCACCTTGATTATTGGACATCAGAGCTTCGGTGCAACCCTTGTGATCATCTTTACAGTAGTAACTCTTTGAGCTAAGAGAGGACACGCATGCTTGAGAAAAAAAATTGAGCCTAACCCAGGTCAGACCTAATGCTTTATTTTTTTAAATATATAGTTTGCACACATTTAACGTATGTGATACATGAGTTTAATGCTTCTATACCCTTTTAAAGGGTTGTAATGAATGGGGAAGTCAATTTTCTTTGAAGTGGCCATGTTTCTGCAATGAAGCCCACTTTTGTGAGCCTATACATATGAAGTTTGCATTAAGGTATGGGTGCCTAAAGTAACCTCTCTTCCTCATAAGACCCAATTACTAATTCACTGATGGTGGAAGCTGTGTTCATGAACATACAATTTGCATCACAACTGACAAATTTAATTTTTATTTAGCAGTATTATGCTTCTAAACTTTATTTAATAGGAGATCTATTTTTTTTTTTTATTTAAAAAGCCAATCAGCACTTGTTGAATGCACAGATTGCCTGAGGCCACATTGGCCTCCACTTAGAGACCAATGTGTTTGAACAGTTGGTAATGAGCCTGCCTGAGAAAGCTCTTATCTTGGACTTTACCCAGGAAGAACACTTCACACTAATTGGGCAAATATGGACAGTTTCAGCCTTACTTGGGAACAGACTTGTCCAATTAAGTACACCATCCAATATGGTGGATCCTACCGCTGCCCTACCTAACAACATCATTCAAATGCTGGCTACTCTGTAGTAAACAGACTGAAGAGTTATTATCCAAATTTTGTGGGAGTAAGTTTATGGTTATATTTTGATTAGGCTTAGACACTGCACCAATTGAAACCAGTATTCACCTATATCCGTTATCCAGGGGTCCAACATAGGTCCAGGAGAGTGTTAACCATGCCAGATATCTAAGAAATCCCTTAGCATAAGACCCATTTACAAGTAATGCATGTAAATGGAAATTGTTTATATGCTGGTTATCCTGAAATCTAGCTCCGATCCAGTCCTCCTTGGCCTGCGTTGGACACTCGTACCCATTATGGCGTCTTGCTAGTGTTGTCTCACCTTAATTTTGGCTCTGGGACTTGTTCCTGAGATATGCAAGAAGGAGCCTGTCACCAGAGGAGCTGAGCACCAAGGTCATGTTGGACAGAGTCATTTCTACCAGACCACCTTGCTCCCAAATGTAACCCTGGGAACAGTGAGGTAAACTTGCCTAATGTCTTGAAATTCTGCTTTCTGAGACTTTATTTGGAAGTCCTGAAAGGACCTGATGAGACACCCAGTAAGACTTCATCATGGAAGAATGTCTCCTTTTTTACTTGCTTCTACAGCTCGTCTCGGCCAAAGCTTTTTCCTCTTAAAACCTTTGACAAGTTCCTGCCAAATATGGAGCTAGCTATGATGTCAGTTTTAGCCTTGGCGTACCAGCCATGCTCTGTAAAAGCCACAACTAGGGAACTGTTCAGTGCACTAAACTACATTGCAACAATCTGTTACTATTGTAGGTTACAAGAACTTAACCTTCCATAAGGCGATCACTAGGCATTATGCACCAAAAAGCAGTGAGATGAGTTTACATTTAGGAGCTTTACTCCGTCAGGGTGGTAGGGTGGTGATACCATTCTAATGTGCAGGACCGATACAGGCTCCCAGAAGGGACAAATCAAATAGGTGTTTGTATGGAAAGATTTTTGATTGACTACAGCAAGAACCTATAGCGGGAGTAATGTTTAATTTGTTCTCATAATTAACATGACCCTAGTCCTTTAGGGCCTTAGAAGATGTGACACAGGCATTTGAATTAAATTTGTGCTTCAGCTCATGGCTCATCATTGGAACTCTGTCCCTTCTTTGGAACTCTGTCCCACACAGTCTTAAGCTTACCAGCAAGTGTTCTACATTCAGACATTAAAAGCCTTCATTTTCTTTCTGTAAGTTAGCCTCTGTATGTACCTATGTGGCCTAGACCCTAAGTAACCTTAGTGTGTGTCAGTGAGACCTAGACCTTGACATCAGTTTCTGTATGTGTCAAAGTCCCAAGCCCTTAAGTTAGTCTCAGTTTGTGTCAGTGAATCACAGGGTATTACTTTAGCCCACGTATGTTTTAGTGAGACCTAGGACCTTGTGTGGCAGTGAGTCCTAGGCCCTTACATTGGTCACAGTATGCATTGGTCTTATCCAGGCTCTCAAATTACCCTCAGTATTTGCCAATGAGTCCTGGGCCCTTAGATTGCACTCAGTATATGTCAGTGAGTCCTAAAGTTAGTCTCCGTTTATGTCCGTAAAACCTAGGCCATTAAGGTACCCTCAGTATGTGTTGGTGAGTTACAGGCAGTTGTTGGTCCCCGTATGTGTCACGGTGGCTCAGTATAGGTTTGTGAATCCAAGGCCTCTGAGTTAGCCTTGGAATGCGTCAGTGAGACCTAGGCCCTTAATGTGATCTCAGTATATGTCAGTGAATCCTAGGCCTTTAAGTTTGTCTCAGTACGTGTCAAGTGACCTCTACCTTGTAGCAGTTGTGAGAAGTTGGCCTGGCATATGCTGTCCACTAATTATAGTGGGCACCTTGCACCAGTCCAAACAACCCCTTATTGGAGATAGGTTAAAGACAACCTTTATTGAAAGCTATCCTAGTGGTAGCTATGGAGAGCAGCCTTCAGGCTAAGTCTTGAAGGAATGTACAGCAGCTTGTTTTACCAGTCTATAATCTCTTGAGTGATCAAATGAAAGAGCACCACACCAGGTATATATTCAAAATATATGTATTTATTGCTAAACACACCCTCTAGTCTCTTTATGAGGCTAGAGTTCAAATACATAAGTTATAAGATATTAAATCACAGTAATAGCACAAATACACGTTTGGGCCCTAGGGGCGTAACAAACCATATACCAATAAAGTGGTATGCGAACCACGACTGAACTAGACACTAGGCCTAGAGCCTCTAGAAGTGCTTGGACCACAAGGAACCACCCAAGGTAGTGACACAGGGGACCCACGGGAGACGCGTGCAGTGTAAATACACAACCGCGATACGCCGTTAACTTCTATGGAGAAAGTCGGGATCGGGAAAATAGAGGAAAGGGACACTTAAAAGAGGACTAGGACAAAACCCTTTGAGATCTAGGACTTTGAAGAGTCTCTACCCACGGGAGCACCGGAGTACTCGTGTTACCTCACCCAGGGAAGCCGGGTGCATAGGTGCCTTTCGGGGTCGGGTTTCGTCGTCGATTCGAATGGCGATCTGCTGCAAAGTGCTGCTGGCGGCCAAGAGAAAAGTGTCCGGGTGGATCCAAGAGTGGATCGGAGTTCTGGTGAACCTGAAAGCAGAGGGGACAGAGTCTGGGTCACTAGCCAGTGACCAGGAAGGCGATGGACAGATGCCCACCGATGTCGAGTGCTTCAGGTGCGTTGACGGTCGTCTTGACTCTTCAGCCACGAGGTCCGGGAGGCGTTGTCGGCGACCAGGAGCAGGATTCGGGCTGGTACACGATGTCTGTCGAGTGCTGAGGTGTCGGCGACCGGATTGGACCCAACAAGCCTTGGCAACGGCAAGTCTCGAGTAAGATGTAGATCGTCGATGGTGCAGACCAGCAAGGTCTGTGGAACTCACCCAGCAAGGGTAAGTGAGGGCAGGCCTGGAGCAACCAGGATGCCAAGTAAGAAAAGGATTGGCCTTCGTTAAGGGCTACTAGCCAACGGGCTAGCGACCGCGAAGGAGCCTCGTGACGCCGCACGTGGATCTGGCTTACAGGACACTCGTGGAGTGGGGGCCAGTGATCTTCGGTGCAGGTGGTGCTGGAGGCTAGGGCTACTCGGAGCCCAAAGCACGACTTCTTGGGAGACCCAGAAGATGATGCACTTGCAAATGTGCTCGGTGTCCAGGGGTCACGGTCTCAAGTCACCCACGATAGCCACGGGCCTCAGCTTTGCTGGGGACTCAGGGTAGCCTCGGGAAGTCTGAGAATCCACCTCTGGTGATGCGATGACTTCGGCGTCCGACGGGAGCTTCAGAAATGCGAACCGGACAGATGCTTCTTTGGTGCCTGCCAAGCAGGGAGTCACTCCTTGACCCCAAGGGAGATTCTTCAGTCCTCTAATCTTGTCGTAGAGCGTCGAAGGTCCAGGATTCAGTTTCAGAGTTTCGTCCAGGTATAATCTAAAGTCCTAAGGACTGGGTTCCTACCTTTATTCTAAAAATAGGGGTTGGACTACTCTGTGGCCCCACCTATGGGTGGGTCGGGCAGAGGGTGGCTACACCCCTTTCCCTTTGTCCAGTTCGCGCCAAAGCAGGGGCTGCAAGCCCCTGATCCGGTTTGAACTGGGGTATGCCTAGGGACACCAAATGTGCCCCCAGTGCAGGACTTCAAAGCACCCGAAAGTGCTCCCGCCCAGCCCCAATACACATTATCCTGTCTGGGGAGGTGGTCACACCTCCCTGGGACAGAAACCTATTGTCCAGGCCTCCCCTGCCGGAGTTTCGTCCAGCAGCAGGAGGCCAGACTCGTGTCTGTGGCAGCAGCATCCATTTTGTGATGCCAGGGCTCTGGAAAGAAGTTACCGGACTCGTCAGAGTTAACATGTCTTTCCCTCTAGAAGGGTGGAATGCTACCCCCGCCGCCAGGATTGGCGGGGGGGTAGTATTCCAAGATGTTTGACACCAAACACGACATGTTTAGGTGCAGCCATTCCAAAGTTAGCATTTTACCGCGAGGATATAATGCGCTTAAGAGTATATGGTCAGGCTGCACTACAAACGGCATCAGAGATGGTCTCCGAACGCTGCAAAGGGGCCCTGCTCATGCAGGGGCACCCTCTCACATAGGAACCATGCACTCTGCCTTTAGGATTGATAAGGCCTGCCTTAGGAGTGACTTTTAGGTTTATATGTGTGTATGTATTTCGTGATATAGGTAACCTATATCACAGTAAGAGGTGCATGCACCACCTTACCCAGGCTGCAGTAGCAGACCTGTGGTGTCAGTTTGGATGGCCTTCCAGGGGTGGCATAATACATGCTGCAGCCCCTGGCAGGCCTCTGAGGTACCTATGCCCTTGGTACATAGTATACCATATACTAGGGACTTATAAGGGCACTCCAGATCCCAATCAGTGATGTGCCTAAGGCACCTGGAAACCATTTTAGAGAGGAAGCAGCTAGGCTGGGGTTCTGATTAGCAGGGCCCCAGCCAGACTAATGTCGAAAAACAGTGAAGCATCAGCAAAAAGTGGGGGTACCCATGTGAAGCAGATCCTACTCTCCTACAGCAGTCTCATCATCAGAAAGGCAAGTATTACGATACCATCTGTACCTGTGGTAGGCTCACCTTGGCGAGCCCAGCTAAAAGCCTGTTGGCTTAAAAGGTAGAAGTTCATGAAGGCTGTCCACAACCGACTGGCTATTAATATGTATCGCATCGATCACTCTCCTCTTTTGAGAGTTGCGTTACATATATTGTTTGGCAGATTCTTGGTGTGTTTTCCAGATAATAGTATCAGAAATTAAATCAGGTTTTTGCTTGAGTTGGCCAGCAATGTTTTCTGGCCAAAGAAAATGGGGATTATCCAGTTTAGCCAAGTGAGACAATGTTCCAAACTCTGTTTAACTCTGTTTTGCTGGCGTTATGTTGGAGCCAGCTTTCTCTCATCCACATTTCGGTCTGCAACTATTGAAACAAACTCTAGCTGGCCTGGTTTCTCTTTCAGCCTTCTCAGCTGCTGAGTGGTGTTAGCATAAAAAAGATAAATGAGGGTGTTGGACCTGGCCCTTTTTTCAGGGTTATCCCCAAAGTGTTTGCCTGCTTCCTCCTAGTTTTTCTGACCTGTTTTTGTTGGCTTTAGGACTCTGGGCACTTTACCACTGTTAACCAGTGCTAAAGTGCTTATGTTCTCTGTGTAAATTGTATTGGTGATTGGTTTATCCATGATTGGCATAATTGATTTACTAGTAAGCCCCTAGTAAAGTGTACCAGGTGTGCCCAGTGCCTGTAAATCAAATGATGCTAGTGGGCCTGCAGCACTAATTGTGCCACCCACATGAATAGCCTTGCAAACGTGTCAGACCTGCCACTGCAGTGTCTGTGTGTGCAGTGTTGAACTGCCATGTCAACCTGCTTCCCTTTTACTACATGTAAGATACCCCTAAGGTAGGCCCAATGTAGCCCCATGGTCAGGGTGCAGTGTATTTGAAAGATAGGACATGTACTGGTGTGTTTTACATGTCCTGATAGGGAAAAACACTGCTAGTTTCATTTTTCACTATCTCTCCCATAGGTTATCATTGGAGCTGCCTTGTAACGTCTTAAAAGTGTAAATTCCAATTGGGAAGGGATAGAGATTTGGAGTTTGGGGTCCCTGAACTCACAATTTAAAAATACATGTTTTAGTGAAGTTGGTTTTTAAATTGTGTGTTTAAAAATGCCACTTTTAGAAAGTGGGCAGTTCGAGGCATGTGAGCTGCAGAGCTCACACTGTGCATTAGATCGCCATCTGGTGTTGGGCTCGGATGCTTGCACTTTGTTGTTGTCTTCGAAGAAGTCTTTGTAGTCATGTGATAGGTGACTCCTCCTTTGGACAATAGTGCGCATGGGCATCGACTCCATCCTCAGATTGTTTTTTCCGCCATCGGGTTCGGATGCAATTTCGACACTCCGGTTCGAAACTTGTTTTTTGCAGCGTTTTCCACTTTTCAACACCTGATATCGACATCTCGGCGTCCCTTCCTCGATCTCCTTTCCAGCCGTCGACGCGGGCCGTTGGGCCCATCGGCGCCGTAAGGCCTACTGCCCATGGAAAGGACGCCATTCCGAAAATGCCCCCAATGTGGAGCAAAGTTTCCTCACAGTGACCACCACCAGGTCTGTAATCGGTGCCTCTCACCAGACCATAGCGAGGCCACTTGTCCGGCCTGCGCCTCCTTCTGCTCCAAGAAGACAATCCGCGATCGTCGAGCCCGAAGGCACATCATGGCGCACAGGTCCGCTCCGGAACCCGTCAACATCTTCGATGAGGGTCCCGATGTTCCGGAAGAAGACTCCGAAGACCTCGCTATCATCTCCGAGGCAGAGGACTCCGACGGTTCCATCCCTCCAGGGCAGCGTGTGAGTACTACTGCCCCTGCCCCAACCCTCCCTGCAAAATCGAAGGCACCGGTCAGCACTTCGCCTACGGGCCCCAGTCGAGACCGTAAACGTGCTTCGGACGCCCCGCCTCCGGGCTCGGCACCGAAGAAGAAAACAAAGCCTTCTAGTTCCTCGGCACCGACCAAACCACATGTGCCCGTTACACGGCACCTTCGGCGCCGAAACACAAAGACCACCCGGCGCCGAAATCCAGTTCGGTCCCCAAATCCGCCTCCAAGCACGCGGATCCCTCGGCACCGAAACCGAAGCTACTCGACACACCCCTAAACTAAAGCCGGTCGAGCCTGTAGCTAAGCCGAAGGACGCCTCGACGCCTTCTAAAGCAAAGGAACATTTAAAGAAGCCATCACCACGTTCGGAACCGAAAAAGTCGGCGCCGAAAACTAATATTCAAGGGAGGAACTGTTTACACCGGATCCCATCGATCCTAATCAACACAAGCTTTATATTAATCCTAAAACAGGACACATTTCCTCTGTGCCACGTCACAAGCCTGTCCCTCCAAAGAAGAAGGACTCTTCCACTTCCCCTATGCCTCCTTCTTCCCCTATACCTCTCTCTAACACCCCTCCTCTCCACATCCCTATCACACCTCCTCAACCTGCGGATTCTCCCCCACATGAGTATGAGGACAACATGGGGTACGGGGATGACCCTCATAATTTATTTCTGGATCCAGATAATCCACCACAGGATGACTGGGGTTATAATGACCCCCAGACCCTACAGACCTCCCCAGCCCTCCACCTTATCCCACAAAACCATCTCCACCAGATGATCACATAGGTTTTGGGCAACTCATACATAGGGCGGCCGTTTTTCATGGGGTGCATATTCACACCGACCAACCAGAAGAAGATTTTCTTCTAGACACTTTTGAACGGTCTCAAAAACTGTTCAAACTTTGCCCATGATCAAGGGTGTCATTAAACACGCACCTGAAATTTTAACGACCCAGTCAGAGCCAGGATCCTTAATCCTAGAGTGGATAAAAAATATAGACCTGCCCCCGATGACCCCACCTACATCAAAGGTCAGCTCCCCTTGACTCACTGGTCGTTTCTAATGCCAGAAAACGCGCCAATTCCCAAACTTCAGGGGATGCTCCGCCCCCTGATAAAGAATCCCAATTGTTAGATTCCTCTGGCAAACGCGTAGCTGCGCAAGCCACCAACATCTGGCGCATCGCTAACACCCAAGCTCTACTAGCTAGGTACGACAGGGCACACTACGATCAGCTAGAAACCCTCCTTCAACATCTACCTGATCAATACAAAACACAAGCCACTGACCTCATTCAAGAAGGCAAACTTATTTCAAATGCCTCCATTAAGTGCGCCTTAGACGCAGCCGACACCGCCGCTAGGTCAGTTAACACTAGCGTGCTTATCAGACGACACGCCTGGCTTCGCATTTCAGGTTTTAAGCCAGAAGTCCAGACTACCATACTAAACCAGCCATTTAACCAAAACCAACTATTTGGTCCTGCTGTCGACACAGCACTAGAAAAGATGAAGAAGGATACTGACACTGCCAAATCAATGGGAGCATTGCAGTCCCGCAGCAACGTGGCTCCTTTCGCCGCTCCTTTTACAGAGGGGCTCCAGGAATACCACCGCAGACAGTTCCTCTTCCTATCGAACAAACACCCAAACCTCTCCTAATAGAGGATACTTTAGGGGTGGTTACAGAGGCAACAACTCTAAGGGCAGAGGTCGAGGTAATAATAACAACACCCGTACCTCCACCACTCCCAAACAGTGACTTTCCTCCACTTCCCCCGACCACAACACCCCTGTCGGGGAAGGCTATCACAGTTCCTGCCTGTCTGGAACTCCATTACAACAGACAGGTGGGTGAGACAGATTATCCAACATGGCTACTGCCTGGAGCTAACAGCTACCCCCCACCATACCACCCAGGCAGCGTCCAATGTCCACAGACCATCTTACACTTTTACAACAAGAGGTACTTTCCCTGCTTCAAAAGCACGCCATAGAGCCAGTGCCTCTGCTACAGCAGGGCACAGGGGTTTACTCCCTGTACTTCCTCATTCCCAAAAGGACGGCACTCTCAGGCCTATTTTAGACTTCAGACCTCTCCAATCAATACATACACTCAGATCATTTTCACATGATCACTCTCCAACAAGTGCTTCCCTTACTACAACAACAAGACTTCCTTGCCACATTAGACCTCAAGGACGCCTACTTCCACATTCCCATACATCCTGCTCACAGGAAGTATCTAAGGTTCGTTCTCAATGGACAGCACTACCAGTTCAAAGTACTCCCATTCGGAGTCACCACTGCTCCAAGAGTGTTTACCAAATGCCTTGCAGTAGTAGCAGCACATCTACGAAGACAACAAATACATGTCTTCCCATACCTGGACGACTGGCTTATCAAAGCCAAATCATTCAACCAGTGTGTCCAACACACTCACCAAACAATACAAACATTACACAACTTGGGGTTCACAATAAACTATACCAAGTCCCACCTTCAGCCCTCCCATGTCCTTCAATATCTGGGAGCTACAATAAACACTTCCACTGCTCTAGCTTACCCCAGCCCAGCCAGGATAGCCAGTATACAAACCCTTGTCCCCAGGTTTCAAATGCAACACTCTCTTCCAGCCAGAGTGTTTATGCAGCTAATCGGCATGATGGCATCCTGCATTTTATCGTCCCTCATGCAAAACTTCAAATGCGTCCTCTACAAGAGTGCCTAGCGCGCCAATGGAACCAGGCTCATGGACATCTTACAGATCTGGTGTTGGTGGACAGCCGCACACATCGCTCTCTGCAGTGGTGGAACACCAACAATTTGTCCAAGGGCGGCCGTTCCTAGAGCCGGTTCCACAAGTAGTACTAACCACGGACGCATCCCTTACAGGATGGGGAGCACACCTGTTGCATCATACAACACAAGGCAAGTGGACCACTCAGCAGAAGCTGCTCCACATCAACCACCTAGAGTTACTAGCTATATTCCTAGCTCTCAAGTCCTTTCAACTCCACGTACAAAACAAAGCTGTCCTGATCCGAACAGACAACATCACAGCTATGTACTATATACAAAAACAGGGGGGACACACTCTCCACAACTGTCCCAACTAGCACAGGACATTTGGAGGTGGGCCATTCCACAAAACATATACCTTCTAGCAGAACACCTACCAGGGGTTCACAATCAGATTGCAGATCTGTTAAGAGTCGACAGACACAACAGATTCACGAGTGGGAACTACATCCACAAGTTCTTCTACCATTCTTCCAGATGTGGGGCCAGCCAGACTTAGATCTGTTCGCCACACACCAAAACGCCAAATGCCCAACCTTCGCCGCCAGGTTTCCACACCCGCAGTCTAAGGGCAATGCGATATAGATGAACTGGTCCGGCAGATTTGTGTACGCTTTTCCACCGCTCCCACTCATCCCACTTGTAGTACGCAAGCTTCGACAACAGTCTCTAAAAATGATACTAGTAGCCCCTACATGGGCACGCCAGCCGTGGTTCACCACACTACTGGAGCTATCAGTAGTCCCATACCAAAGACTACACCTCTCCCCAACAATGCTAACGCAGAGCCATGGAGAGATAATGCACCCAGATCCATCTCAGCTGAACCTTGCAATTTGGCTCCTGAAGTCCTAGAATTCGGTTACCTTAACCTACCCCAGACTGCATGGACGTTATAAAAGAAGCTAGACGCCCAACTACCAGAGCCTGCTATGCAGCTAAATGGAAAAGATTCGCTATTTACTGCACTAATAATAACATCCAACCATTACAAGCCTCTACGCAAAACATCATTTGCTATTTGCTACATTTGCAAAGATGTAATCTTGCATACTCATCCATACGTCTGCACCTCGCAGCCCTTGCTGCTTACTTACAAAACAGACAACACTTATCACTATTCAAAGTTCCACGCCATTAAAGCCTTTATGGAAGGCCTTAAGCGGATCATACCTCCCAGATTACCACCTTCCCCAGTGTGGAATCTTAATATAGTACTTACCAGGCTCATGGGTCCACCTTTCGAACCCTTACATAAATGTGAACTTCAATTCCTTACATGGAAAGTTGCGTTTCTAATTGCAATCACTTCTCTCAGGAGAGTCAGTGAGCTACAAGCTCTAACTATACAAGAGCCTTTCTTACAAATACATCATAAAAAGGTAGTTCTCAGAACAAACCAAAAATTCCTTCCCAAAGTCATTTCACCTTTGCACCTTAACCAATCAGTAGAACTACCTGTGTTCTTCCAAAACCCAGATTCCGTGGCAGAAAGAGCTCTCCACACCCTAGATGTCAAAAGAGCCCTTATGTATTACATTGACAGAACCAAATCCTTTCGCAAAACCAAACAATTGTTTGTAGCTTTCTCTCCACCACACAAAGGTAATCCCATCTCAAAAGCCGGGGTTGCAAGGTGGATTGTTAAATGTATCCAAATCTGCTACCAAAAGCCAAACGCACATTATCAGTTCCCCCTAGAGCGCACTCAACACGCAAACTAGGGGCCTCCACTGGCATTCTTAGGGAACATTCCCCTAGAAGACATATGTAAGGCAGCCACATGGTCTACAACACACACCTTCACTAAACACTATTGTGTTGATGTGCAAAGCCAAGCAACAAGCTTCCGTGGGCCAAGCTGTCCTTAAAACCCTTTTTCAAACTACTGCAACACATACAGGTGACCACCGCTAGGGAGATACTGCTGTACAGTCTATGCACAGTGTGAGCTCTGCAGCTCACATGCCTCGAACGGAAAATGCTACTTACCAGTATGCATCTGTTCTTGGCATGTAGAGCTGCAGATCCTCACACGCCCACCCACCTCCCGGGACCTGTACGTGCTCCAGTCCTATCTTAATTAGATACACACACATGGACATCTCTTTCCTTTTCTACTAACTCCATCACTCCCCAATATGGCTAAAAACAATCTGAGGATGGAGTCGATGCCTCATGCGCACTATTGTCCAAAGGAGGAGTCACCTATCACATGACTACAAAGACTTCTTCGAAGACAACAACAAAGTGCAAGCATCCGAGCCCAACACCAGATGGCGATCTAATGCACAGTGTGAGGATC